>JAPQRQ010000011.1:19140469-19152801 GCA_037367365.1 Apogon talboti
GTTTAAACAAGAGAGAAATGTGAGAAAATGTTAATGCCTGTCTGAGAAAAGTGCATAAAGTGTGTGGTGAGGGGTTTCACAGCCTTAAAACATATAATTGCAAAAAATAAAGCTGACTACTCCGCAGATTTCGACTATTGCAGGTTATTTTTAGAACATAACCTCTGCGATAAACGAGGGACCACTGTAATCAGAGCTTTGTTTGCCATCCTAACAACATATACTGTACATTATATAATTTACACTGACATATAAACAATACAAATAAATATCAAAGCCCTTCTGTATTGACATTTAATAGTCATAAAAACACTAATAAGTGTGACAGGGTGAAACACAACTAAAATTTTTTATCATAAAACTCCAGGAAAATTAGGTCACCAACAGTCTATGTATTGAATGTTAAAGTATGCCACTGATAAACATACACAAACAATTAGGGAAGACGTCGATTCTCATCAACATGCAGATTTGCTTCATCTGCAACGACTAGTTGACTAGGTGACAAATAGTCCACTACCGATTTATCAGTCAGTCATTAGTGACATCATGCAGTTTTGTTTTAGGAAAAATGTTTATTCAATTGCTGATTGCAACTCTTTAATATTTTGCTGTTTAAACTTTGTTAGTCATTGGAATTGTTCAGCACAAAATGCACTTTTGTTTAAGGGGGAAAAAAGTATTTTATTTATGCTGCAATATTTGTTGAATATTTGTTTAATTTTGGTATGCATTCCAATTGTTGTGTACCAAATGTTCTTGTTAAAGAAAAGAAAATGTACTTTATTGATGCACTAAATAAAAATAAGAGCCATTGTTTTTCTGCAGTTCATATTCTGATTAGTCAACTAGTTGTTTCAGTAGTCGATGACTAGTCACCTATTGAAATAGCAGTCCGATTCCTAGATATTGTCAAATTATTGCTATAATAGTTATCATTTAATTCAATCACCATAGCCTCAGCCTCCAGAAAACAGACAAAATTAGAGGAAATTTAGCTGTAGTTTGTTTGCAACTGGTGAAATCCAGATCGTGGCTTATGATTCTTCACCAAAACACTGACATATGATCCTGGGACCAGATTGCCCATCCCTGCTAACAGACGATGTTTGTGGCCCCTCCCTGGGTAAAGTGTGAGCCATTCAACGGGCTGTGGTCAGCCTCTGTGATGCCTACAGCCGTTACAGCGAGCTGACCCACCGGCAGCTAATAAAGCCCCCCTCCCTTATGGCACTTTAATTTTCTGTTAAACCTCCCCAGTCTGAGCATGCACACATACACACACAGACCAAGCCCATCGCGTTCCCCTCGCCCACACTGACCTCCCCACCCCCCACACACACATGAATCTGGAGATATCATCTGGACAGGTGGCCAGCCACCCAGACCTGACCCGCCTGCCCTCTCGCTCGGCGCCCNNNCCCCCCTCCATCCCTCTGCCTCCTCCCCTCAACTGAAATCAGTTCAGATCTGCTGGAAAGCCCCAAATGAACATGCACAGCGAACCCCCCCAAATTCACCATCACACACACACACCTCCAACAAGCCTAGCAAATGTCTGTTACCCACTGAGCTGTCTGCAAGGATTAAAGCCTCAACTGTGCAAAAAAGAGAAAAAAATCTGAGACTAAGAAATTCAATCAGGACAATAAATGTCATCGGCTCAATAAAACACAACAGTGGCTGCAGACCATTGTCTAATAATGTTAAAGAATTATTAGAAAAGATCACCAAAACAAAGCCAATCTATTCTTGACATTCAGAGTTTTAAGTCCAATTCCCATTAAAACCCTCCACTCATCCACTTCTTATTATCACACATACAACATCTCTCTGCAGTTAATGGATGTGCGCTGAGCATAATGGACTTTCCTTTTGGGAAAACGCACCGATCGCACAGATAAAAACTTCACATTTGCTTCGCATTTAAAGACTTCGTATTTGGGGAACAAGAGACACAATCAGCGGAGATATTTCCATGTGCTTCCTTGCAGCAAAAGCTAAAAATGAGAAACTTGATCAGTGTGTGCATGATGGAGTTGCGACACAAAGCTGCGGGTGTTTATCACTGAATTCTGTCCTCAAATGCACTCCTATTTTTTGCACTGAAAAGCGTATGTTTTTAGCTAAACGTGGCTCTCTGTCGGTGCTTACTTGCGGAGTTGCAGGATTGGACGCCCTAAACACGGCGCGTTAAGGTTTAATAATAAGCAAAAAGTGTTTAGTGGTGAAAACACAGGCTAAAGGATGCCGTGCTCACAAAGCCGCAACGTGTTTCAGTCCCATACCGCTAAGCTAACGTCCATTATCGGACTGCTAGGTTAGCTGGGTAAGTCCTATTAGTGAAGCGTGCTGCCCGGCTAACTACCGAGCACGTTTCGACTACAAACGCACAGCCAGGAATGGGAGGGGAAAGCTGGATATAGGTGGCGAATAGCTTTGGGAAACAAGCCCGGGTGGTTGTGGAGCTCGTAGCTAGCCCCAGCCTGCTAGCTAACATCTCGCCGAGGGTGAAGTGCGCTTAGCTGGGGCTAGCTCACAAAACACTGCAGCAACAGTCAGCAAGTAACTGACCGGGGGGAAAACACTCACAGCTAGGCACATTCACACAAAGAAAACACCAAGTATGAGCCGGAACACAGCGGCGTGCCCGAGCCACAGCACAAAACCCCAAATGAAGCTATTAAATGTGTATAAGTTGCGTTGTGTTCAAGTCCGCTCCCCCAACCGCCAGCCCCGAATCTCAGACTCACCCTGTCACAACAGGCGCCATCTTCCACAAACTCTCACCAAAACTCCAATACTCGCGATATCCTTTTCTCTCCCACAGCCCAACAATCCGCCGAGACAACAGAAGCAGACTGGAGGTGCAGGGACGAGGAGACGGAGAGAAAGGGGGTGGGTGAGGAAGACGGAGAAAAAAAAAGGGGAGGAGAGGAGGGAGAGTGAGCGAAAAGGGCAGACGCCACAACAACAGGCGTGGGAAACTTCGGAGATATCGCGAGATTTGGAAAACTCTCACAATAGGCGAGCACACAGGGAGCGTCCCCTATCGCGAGATGTTGGTAAAGTGGAGTAGTTGTTTATCTTGTGGCACTGAAATACTATTCCCACGTGTTTACCGGGTAATAAATTACAGCCGCCGATAGGTTAAAAAAAAGAGCTACAGCGGTGAGGAAAGGCTGTGTTTTCCCAGGATGACGGAGTTGAACTTCCAGAACCAGGTGAAGGTCTGGACGGGATTTAACCCTTTGTCCCACATCTGGGTTAAAGGAGGTTAATAATATTTAACCTGAACCAGCAGAAGAAACTGTAAAACCACCACTTTAATGAGAATATTAGTGTCAGTGATGTGAAGGATCCTCCTGAAATGGAACATATTACAGATTAAAAGAAAATAAATAGTTAATAGTTACTACATTTTTCATTTTTTGTTTTAAACTGGGTGATAAAGATGAAAAACCCACAGATATAATGACGTTTTCTGATTTCAAGAGCAAAGCATTGTCTTTTTAAGGTTTGTTTTGTACATTTTAAGATTATTTTGATCACTTTTTTTTGTATTTTCCTCACGTTATGAGTATTTCTTTCATGTTATAGATTTATTCTGTTCCATGATTAAATCTACTTTTATCACTTATGTTGATTTTATATTTATTTTGATCTTCATTTGTTGATTTTGTTCTTATTTTGTCTATTTTCGTTGATGATTTTTGTTGATTTAATCCTCATGTCATTAATTTTTGTTGATTAAATGTTTTTTTTTATTTTATTTTATACACTTTTGTTGTTTATCCCGTTGAATTGGTGCTCATTTTTGTTAACTTTTGACAATTTTCGTCACCACTTTTTTAACTGTGCATATATTGTGATATTTATATTGATTTAATTCATATTTTGCTTTTGCTTTATTTTTTGTTTTATAAGCTGACTTTACTCACTTTTGTTGTTTATTGTGTGGCGCTCATGTTTGTTTGTTGTTCTTTTTGTTGATTCAATTTTAATTTTGTTCATTTTCATTGATCTTTTTGTTCAGTTAGTGCTTACTTGGCTTATTTTTGTTATTTTGCTGTGGTATTCTTTACTTTTCTGGTTTTACTGCTTATGTTTCTCACTGTTATTGTTTATTTTGCAGACTTAAATGTCCATTATGTAGATTTTTGTCTTATTTTGTACCTTCTTCTTCCTCATTTTGTTAATTGTGTGCTTATTTGGTAATTTTTTTCTTCATTTAATGGTTATTTTGTTCATCTTTGTTGTTCATTTTGCTCATTTAGTGGTTCTTTTGTTGATTTTCATTTAATTATATGTAAATATCCGTCTGTCTGTCAGCGCTGCTAACACTGTCCCACATAAACATACTGTTTCCCCACGTTGGGTTCGTCGATATCTGGTCATTCCACGTTTCTGTTACAGTGAGAACCAAAAGCTGCCTGATAGAAGGACCAAAATATTTTTTATTTTACACACTTCCCAAAAGTATGTAAGCATTGATGAGCAAGGCGATGAGGCTGCAAGGTCACACAGACTTTAAATAAGAGCTTTTAGTGCTGCATTTCTGCACAACAAATTTACAATTCCCGTGGGTAACATTGCAGTTCCTGTTTCGAAGGTGGAAACAATGGTGTGAACACATGTGAATGGGCCATACAGGGCAGATTAGTGCACCGCCATCACATTGGGGAGTCCCATGACCGCCCCCCTCGCAACCCAAACCTCAAAGTACAAGGAGGGCTATTATTTACAATCATCATGCTTGGAAATGTGGCATAGGAGGCTTTATTTTTCACTCTAAAGTCTGTTCCAGCAGAGTCGGGTCGTTGTCGTTTACATGAGAGTTAAAGGGGTCGGACGGCCATAAACCGCCATGTAGGTCTACGTTCCAGGCTTCATTTGAATGTTTTTGGCATCTTTGTCCACCTCACGAGATGCTTTCAGAGGCTGATAAATGTGTTAATGTTTGAGGAAAAGACTGAAAAAGGAAAATACAGAACGGTGTCAATGAGCCTGTTTCCCTGAACATAAAGGTCCAATAACTGGGAGTAATCAGGTCATTGTAATAATCAGATCTGATGCATTTAGTACATGCACTTCAGAAATGCGAGAATAGAAAACCCTGGTTTAATAATGACTTCATTCACAAATTTTTTTCGGAGTACATATGTACATAATGATGGTAGACTCAAATGTCCTGTTATTGAGCCTGTTTACATGCACACTTATACTCCAATCATTATCCAGTTTCTGGAGTTATCAGATTATTAGTGATCATGTAAACAGTATAATCTGATCTGTTTGATCAGATAACAGCAGTAATCTGATTATAATAAATCAAATTAACACACCTGGATTTATCCCCACTACTCCCATGTCTTCCTGCATGTATACAGGTTAATCTGATTTATTTAGTTCTGTTACAGCTGAACATGTGGAAAAACAATTAAAATCACAGAAAACAGAAGTTACGTAGTCAAACCTGACTTCACACTTAAACGTAACACTTCTTGGTAGTTTTTCTAGGTTCAACTGGACTAGTTTTGCTCATTACACAAAACTTAAAGCTAAAACTAAATAAAACCTAAACTAAAACAAGACAATTCCTTGAAAAAAAAAACTAAACCGAACACTAAATGTTAATAAACACTAACTAAAACTAGTCAGTATCTCAAAATAAAGCTCAAACTGAAACTAAAACTAATCACTTCCTAAAACTCAAACTCAAACCACTTGATTCTTCAAAAACACAATTAAAACTAAGTCAAATGGAAACTAGTGCAGCGTTGTCGTTCATTAAAGTACAAACTGATGAAAAAAAACGTTTGGAAACGTCACATTTGGTGACTGAACGTATTCACTCTATCTGAGTCCAGTTTTTAAATAAGACTCTTACACATTTTATCCAGAGTCTGAACGGTGGATGAAGTCCAGCGTCCTCTGGATCGAACCAACGTACACGTGTAAATCTACACATTTCAGATTGTTCAGATGCATAAATTAGTTTTATGGCGTTTTTCATTCGGTGCCAGAGACAGAGCGACCGAGGGGAAACTGTCGGAGGAGGAGGTTCAGTATTAGAGCGAGTCTGGACCCAAGCCCGGCTCTGAAGACTCCCAGACCAGGACCTCAAACTGCCCTCAAACATTTTCCTTCCCTCTCGCTTTTATAGTCGACAGAGAAACTCCAGCTCCACTCGCAGCTGAATGGAGAAGAATAAAGTTTCCTCAAATGTTTTACAGCTGAACGCAGTAAAAAAACACAAGAGCATACACGAGGGCAAGTAGATTCAGAGAAACTAAAAGTGAAATCGAAGGAGGCAGTAACTTTTACATTCAGTTTGAGGTACACTACAACTACATGATGTGGACTTCAGTGCTGTTTTTTTTTTTTTGCTAAAACCTGCAGTTCCTCAAACAGCCACTTGGGGGTGACTATGAAAAACGTGCGTCAGTTTTATCCTTAATCCAGCTCCACCTTCTTGTCCAAATATGGTCACTTTTGTCTCCAGAAACTAAGAACATGAAGGTGACATGAATGTTATAAATCAGCTGTATGTGTAAACAGTTAGTAAGTAGCTGATAGTACTTACTGATGCTAATCCCATGATTTCCTAGTCTACTAACCATTGCATGAAATTTCAATGGCTAGATATTAGCCGGCCCTGCTAATTTAGCTAGTGAGGTAATAGGTAGAACATTAGGTGAAGGTGACATCAGTGTCTTCAGACACACTTGTATATTATTAAGTAGCTAAAATTGCACCATTTCCTAGATAATGTGGTCAGAGTTAGCAGAAGCAGTAGCATGGTGGGTGTCATCCTTTAATCTTTCCTAGCTAACCTTCTTGTCCAAATATATTTCCACCATGCCGTCCAAACGTGGCGACGTCCAAAATACCAAACTGGAGACTTCAAATGATGACACAGTCTATGAGTAAAACAAATATCATGCTTTAATGGCCACTCATACACTATTTCGACCTGTTCTATGAAATTCTACCAGTTTAATGTCTTTTCTGCAGGACAAATGCTCCACTATTCTGTGTTAATGTTGTGTTATTAATAAGCAGTGTAATGAGGAAGCAGCTTCTACACATATCTCACCCCCCAAACCCCAGTCTCTCATTAGGAGTAGGAGCATTTATTTTAATAGAGGGGAGTCGATTCAAGCAATCATGACTAAGCCATAAGCCTCAGGTCTATAAATCCATTCACTTGACTGCTTAAGCTCATGGCTCAGAAAGAAAGATTGAGATAGAAAGAAAGAAAGACTGATTCTTGTCCTCAGTGGAAAAGCTACTCAGTGGAAAATCATCCAATTTACGTTATCTACTTATAGATTGAGTCAATGTGCTGTTATGTGTTGAATATGTCACCACAAAAAGGAGTTGAAGGCCCGTGGAGCCGGTCACCTCTGAAGGTCTCTGCAGCTCAAATGAACACTTTCAGTCTGAGGTCCAGCTCATTTTCACATCCAGCTACGATAAATCACCACTAGTGCTCATGATGAAAAGAAAAAGGAGAATTTATTTTTATCTGCAGATGGGGAGAGTGAAAACAGAAGGAGGGAGAAAGCGAACCAATTAAGGAAGTGCAGTTTGAGTTTCCTGATTAGCAGCTCTTTGACTCGGAGTCATTCGATACGAACAGAGGAGAGTGAAACTTCCTGAAATGAGCCGACACGCAGACGAAAAGTCAAACCGAGAAGTAGTGACAGACACTGGGTCAAATGTGAGACGGGTGAGAGGTGAGACAGGAGACGACAGCAGACAGGCATCTGATCGACATGGACAGACAGACGGCGTAGGAAAGGTGAGAGACGGATACGACAAACAGGAAGTCAGCATGTGGGCCTTTCAGTTTCCAGCTGAAACATGAACCTGAAGGTCAAAGTTCTGATTCGAACAGAGGACACATACGACCAAAATACAACTATTATTATTTATGCCCCGCCCACACTAACGTCTAAGACCATCTGACCAAGTTTAACGAAATATCTGTGTCCATATGTCAACGCAAAACGACTCCAAAGTCTCAGACAAACCAGAGTCGTTGTTGGATAATACTGTCCATAGTTGTCATTGTCCAACCTGTGGACACCATGGATAATACTGTCCATAGTTGTCGTTGTCCAACCTGTGGACACTGTGGGTAATATTGTCCATAGTTGTGGTTGTCCAACCTGTGGACACCATAGATAATACTGTCCATAGCTGTGGTTGTCTAACCTGTGGACACCGTGGATAATACTGTCCATAGCTGTCATTGTCCAACCTGTGGACATTGTGGATAATACTGTCCATAGCTGTCATTGTCCAACCTGTGGACACTGTGGATAATACTGTCCATAGCTGTCATTGTCCAACCTGTGGACACTGTGGATAATACTGTCCATAGTTGTCCAACCTGTGGACACTGGATAATACTGTCCATAGCTGTCATTGTCCAACCTGTGGACACTGTGGATAATACTGTCCATAGTTGTCCAACCTGTGGACACTGGATAATACTGTCCATAGTTGTCCAACCTGTGGACACTGTGGATAATACTGTCCATAGTTGTGGTCAATACTGAAGTGAAGTTGGAACTAGACCATTTTGACCTCCCCTCTCTCCACTAATGTGACCTAAAAGTCTACATTTTTATAGAACACATTTATGATTCATACCTATTAAATCATGCATGTTCCTTAATTTCATGCCTTCCAGATTTCCTAATATTTGGAGAGTGTTCCATGTTTTTAGGGGTCAAGTTGGTAGGGGGGCTAATCCATTGTTTTGTGTCACATTGAAATGATTCCAGACTGGAAACAAATGGCCCAGAATTTAACAGGTTCATTAATAAGTGGCTTTGACCTTTGACCTTTGGCCACCAAACTGTTTTACTTACACCCTTAAGTTTAAATTTCACGACATTCAGTCAAGTTGTTTCTGACATATTGGTTTTGAGACAAGATGGAAGTGAAGGAAACTCATGGAGACGAGCTGTGGATGATTTGATAATATCATATTCCCTGAGTGAACATCACCAAAGTAAAAGTCACAGATTAATGAGTGTGAGTTCACCGAGGAGGGAAGGGCGTCCCTGTCCGTTCGTCCGTCCAGTCCATCTGTCTTGTCCACGGCCGCTCGGGAAAACCCTCAGGCGAACGAGGGCAGTCAGTTTGACGAATGGAAAGGACGACGAGTCCGAGAGGGTTCCAACCCCCCCCCCCGTTCAAAGCCTGGATGAAACCATCACATGACTGCCATTACAATTAGGTCTCAGAGACATCACACAACCTGACACACTTGACAGGGGAAAAAAATGACAGGGTGATAAGTTTACAGACCGTCAAGGGAGCTGAGTTTCGCAAGCGTTTGAAAGAGAGGCGAATCAGAAGCATGAGGAAAGAGACGTTTCCCCTTTCCTGGACCTGAACGGTTCACTGTGAGTTCAAGCTGCCAAATGTATGTGGGGTGAGAAGTGTTCAGACACGATATCTGGCAGCTCCGCCTCCGACGACGGACCACATCGGAAAAACAGCAACACTGTATGACGGACTGGTACAGTAGTGGAAAAAAGGTTCTGGACGCCCTTAGAATGATTTAATTAGACATAGTCTCAAATATCAACATACAAAACATCCACACTTAAAACCCAGATAAAACTCAGTAAACTCAGAGTTAAACCGTACATCAAACACCAAACCTAAAACATACATACAGAACACCACCGGGAATTTAAAAGGGATAAAAGTGTAATCAACGATGCTCCCTATAACTGAACTCAAACAGTTGGAAGAACATCTACATCCAGAAGAACATCTACATCCAGAAGAACATCTACATCCAGAAGAACATCTACATCCAGAAGAACATCTACATCCAGAAGAACATCTACATCCACATTCACCCTTTTTTCAATGACTAAACAGTTAACAAGAAAAACAAACCAAACTGAAGTGTTCACCATCTCATGTCCTGGCTGTGTTTCAAAGGGCATCATCTTGCTGAAAAATGAACTCCCAGCCAATATTCAAAGACTATCTACAGGGGTCAGACTATAACCTGAGGGGATGGGGGAACTTTATAGTGCAGGTGGGGACAACAACCAGGAACAGTTCATGTATGTGTGTGTGTGGGGTCAAAGTGTGGAGTGGGTTGGAGACCAAACTAAAACAATGTCCAAAATATTCAGATTTAAATCAATGTACAAAGAAATGGTACAGATGTGAGGGAGGGATTGGACTTTTACTTGGTGTCTCAGGGATTGTTATTGTTGTAGTGATAAGGTTGATGGCAATAATGATAATCTATTATTATTATTATTATTATTAGTACATAGGCAGGTAAATATATAGAGATATTATATGACTGTATCAATGTATTGCAATTTTTATAATAATATATTATGACATATTGGTGGTAATAACAATGACATTATTGCTGGTATAATTATATGTTATATATAAAATATGTTTTGATGGTATAATATGTATTGACTCAACATAAACCTGATATAAGAGTATCGCTGGTGTAATATATGATCTATATAGATATACACCACATACAGTGTATATGGATATATGTATGTATATGTATGTAAATATGTAAATATACCTGTGTAAATATAATTTACATCTAAGTGATAATATTCCATAGTCTGTGGAACAGGATGTGTGGGTTGGACAGATTCCTACTCCCTTTCAGACATGACTATTGTTACTATGGTTGCGATGCTTATTTTGTTGTTGTTGTTGCATGTCTGAAATAAACAGTAAACAAACACACATCCTGGAACAGAGCATGTGCAGAAGGGAGCATGTGGGTTTGGCAGAGTTCAATGACTTAAGGGTCATTCTGATTGGAACATCTCACAAATGGGGTGTCCACAAACTTT
The DNA here is from genome assembly GCA_037367365.1 of Apogon talboti. NCBI lineage: Eukaryota > Metazoa > Chordata > Actinopteri > Kurtiformes > Apogonidae > Apogon > Apogon talboti. The sequence goes on from JAPQRQ010000011.1 coordinate 19,151,347, forward strand.
TGTCCACCCCCGGACCACAGTGGCTGTGCAGAGTCGACCTACCAACCAGAATGCAGCGCTTTATGGCTCTAATGAACACATTTATGATCTGCTCAGTTTGTCTGTTCACTGATAACACCCCCAACTTATAATAGAGGCCAATCCATCTACATGATACACTTTTACAGCCTTGCATTCTCCTGTAATGGATCTAGATTATGAGCTTTCACAAGCATGACACAATCAGCCATAAATCAATTAATGCGATGGTTATCGAGAGAAAAAACAAGCTGCGACGGAGACTCGGGCCAAAAACCCTGTGTGTTTCCTCAGCTTAGAGAAGAGAGATGTCAGCTTTGGAACTTCAGCTGGTTTCATATGGTTCATCTGAGGATTGAAAACGGCACATTGGGTTTTCACAAGAGGGAAAACCTTTTTATAAAACCCTGCACGAGCGCCGGCCTGGGCGGGTTTGGCTCCACTTCCTGTCGCCATCCCTGAAAATGAATGCAGCCTTAGGGTATCGTCCTGTGATTAAAAAAGCAGAGCTGATCCTGGAATATGTCGAACGCATTACGTTGTGTAAAGAGTAAAAGCAGCTTAATGTCTTTATTCATGCATCACGTCCCCTGAAAAACATGACGTGGCAGAGGAGAATTTTAGGAATTGAAGTCTGTCAGTGGGGGTCAAGTGAAACCCCACATCCCAACCCCATATTTCATCCCCTTGTATAGTACACATATAATATATAAAGTTTTACTGGAAGGAAATTAGGTCTAAATTGTGAGGAAACCCTAAAAGCACCGACGGGAGCTTGTTCTAAATCACAGCACGAGTTGAAACCAAAATGATAAGTTCATCATTTTGTGGAAACAGATTTAGATGCTGTGTTTAGTGTGAAACCGATCAGAGAAATCAGATAATTGAACTCTAAACACTGAAAACAGCTTTATTCAGAGACAGAACGACCACAAACCCACCACTAGAATTAAAAAAAAAACCTTTTCATCGTATCTTGTGTTTTTTTCTGGTTATTTCTTACTGAACAACAGCTTGATGCATTAGATCTGTAAACAAATAGTCCAAATCTGACTGTGTTCAATTTATAGCAACAAAAACCAAATAAAGAAACACTTTCCAACTTACAGATTCAACTTTACATCCACTTACGTGAATATAATGTTTGACCAATTTGGAGTTGAATATTGGTTTAACATGCTAATGTTTTCCAGTCCCTCAACAACGACCACCGAGACCCTGTCCGCAACGTGAAGAACTGACGATAAACCAACAGGAAGTCAAGTATGACACTGTTTTTATTAGCTCACCGGTCAATTGGCCGTGATCGTGGTCTTTCCTTCTACTGGTCCATCTGTTGATGGTTTAGAACATGTCAATGGTTCCACATATCAGTCTAGTTCCTATTGATCACTGATTAGTTCAGTTCTCCTCCAGTGACAGTACCACCCACTACTA
>JAPQRQ010000011.1:19204525-19216212 GCA_037367365.1 Apogon talboti
TAATATTTGAAATGTATTTCATTTATGTTTAAATGATGGCAAACACTTAAACACATAATTAAATTACTTTGTTGTAACTATTTGGCACATTTTAGAAAAAATCAGGATAAGTGAAACATGGACAAGAGAATCACCCTTATATTGTATATTTTGAAAAATTTGATACTCCACTATAACTCTATATTACTTGTTTATTAGTTACCCCGCCCCCCGACGGGGAGGCAAGGGGTATTGTTTTTGGTTCGGTTTGTTTCTTTGTTCATTGACACTTAAGCAGCAGAACTATTGGTTGAATTCAGACCAAATTGGGTTTATAGATTGCCAGTGACCCACAATAGATGTGATTACATATTGGGAAAAGTAGGTCAAAGTTACAATTTTTTAGGAATTTTTAAAATCTTTTTTTCCCCATTACTTATGATGGGCAAAAAATTGAATGTCTATAAAAACATAGTTTCAATTTACACCAAACTTGGCACATATAGAGACAACTGATATGCTGACATCAGCACATACATAGACATGATGACATCAGCTGGATCGATGCCAAAATAAGGTACAATATGTGTGAGGGGCGGGGTTTGTTGTGCCTGGCACTTGTTTTAGTTTTCACTGCATGCTTCATACCTACTCCATGTTCTGTGTGTGCATCAAACCACTGAAGCAAATTCATAGTAATGTGGACCTTGTTTACTTACATGTTAATAAACATGAAGTATTATCATTCAAATGATTATTAATTTCCATACATTTTACATCAAAGCCACACTGACCCACTTGAAAAGGGCCCTAGAGCCACAGGTTGCCCACCCCTGGTCAATACCATCCACATTTCTTACTTCCTACACTTTATTGGAGTCACATGCATTAAAAATGTGACGACACTGCAGAAATGCTGTGGGAAACCAGTCACATGACAGATTAAAAAAATCCCAGGACCTCTGGGCCACCCCCGAAACCCTCCTGCTCCGTGTTCAGAGACGCCGTCGCTGGTTCACTCAGGCCAAATATCACATCTGAAAACCTGGAAATAAAACCCATTTATCATGTCGGGGTCTGAGACACAGACAAAAACCAACAAACATGTCATATAAAAAGCTTTAATAGTTCATAAAATACATAATTATTAAATATGTACATAACAAAACAGTACGGTGATAAAATGTCGGAACAAACCTCGTTTTGAGATCGAAGTTTGTGATTAAAGAAACCAACAAAAAAGGAACAGATAAAAACCTAGTGGCACATCAGTCCAAACCACAGGCTACTGTTTCTGTTTAACGACGTCCGTTAGCTTAGTTTTGGTCCAAAAAAATAAAATAAAATAAACACAAACACTAGCTGAGGAGTGACGGTGCATCGAGGCGACAAGTCCAACCCATCCTCTGTCTGAAACATTGTAAACCTTAACACCTTAATCGCCATCACGAGAACGCGTTATGCAATACTGCACATATCGGAGCCTGTAAGTGTCACTTTAATGGACCCAGGGTGCGTTGAAGGGGACGCAGAGGGGCGGCCGGGCTCAGTCCAACCACATGGTACCGTTCGGCGCTGAGGCTGTTGAATATGCAGAGTCACGGTCGGTTTTGGGGCCTTTAAGACCGTCTGGGGCTCAAATTTCCCCCCAGTCGGAATGCAGGTGCACGGACACACATTCCACGCCGAGGCTCCACACGGGAACACAGCGTTCCCAGTGTTCGGACTCAAACAACCCCCACCCCCGCAAACGCTTTCCACATAAATGCAAATGCCGCCATGGACAGTCGGGGGTTGTTTTTCCTGGGGTGGGATTCTGTTGACACTGGGTTTGTTCAGATCTAATTCAGGCGCTTGTTGGTTATAATTCATGGACATAAATGACCTTTTGAGATGTTGAGTTTTACAGATTCCACCCACGGATGAAACTAAAAAGAACCATTAGCATCAGCAGAACTAGGCCTTAAAAGCCGTAAATATGGCCCAGATTTTGGATGGTTTATTTATTATGTTGACGTAGATGCTCAGTTTTACACTTTAACAGTCAACTTTCCACCGTTTTCTGGGTGATATCGCTCAATGAACCCAACAATCGAGATTATCGGCCCGTAAAAATCTATTATTGGTCGACTTCATGATAAAAACCGTTAGCATCAGCAGAACTTAGCCTTAGAAATAGTAAAAATCGCACCTAGAATCACCTAGAGTTTTGCTGGTTATTTATTAATTGATTGATTTAATTTAGATGCTCAGTTTTACACTTTAATACTCAACTTTCCACAGTTTTCTGGGTGATATCGTACAATGAATCCAATAATTGAGACGGTCCACCTGTAAAAATCCACTATTGGTCGACTTCCATTTTAATCCATTTCCGTAAAGACGCGCTGGTATTATTTGGAACTATTCATGCACCTTAAGGATACAGTGACAATAAAGGCCTGGAAACATTACAAATGTCCATTCAGGTAAAAACAAACAGCAACAACAAACATGTTTGTGCCACAGGGTTAAAAGAAAATGTATAAAAATGGTCAAGAGCTTTTGCAAATGCCAGTTAAATAAAAATGACCTTTGAAAATCAACACTTTTCCAGTTGTTTGTCCGTTTAGTCCGTCAGACTGAGCTCTTGGCCGTGGGTATAAACCAGTCCAGTCCTAGTATGGACGGAACTGGTCACCGCCGGCGTCTCGCACCGCACCGGACGCTTCCATCGCAAAAGTCAACGCGACCCGGCATCGTCCAAAAACCGTCCAATCGCATGCGCTCGCTGGTCATGTCAACACCCTCCCACAGGTCGTCACGGTTCCACTTCCTCAAATGCAGTCGTCGAGGTTCGTCGTCGGGTGAACGTGGACCCGGCGGAGGTTCAGTTCCAGCTGTCGGAGGACGAGCCCCTCCTGGTGACGGCCCTCAGGGGGCTGCGAGACACCGAACCCCTCTTCTTCCAGCGGACTGTGGAGGAAACGGCAAAAAGGAAGATGAAGGAAAACATAATGAATGAATAAATCTGGAGCTAATCATAAAAATATGGACTATTTTAGTTCAGGTTTCACATTCAGACCAATAGTGGATCAGATTTGTTTTAGTGTGAAAACAGTAAAATTACATGATGAAAATATTTACATCTACAAATCATCCTGGAAAAATATTAACCTGTAATTTATTAAGAAAAATAAGTGCAACTGCGGGACACGTCACCGTAAAAGGGTCGTTTTAGTCATTATATTGATATATTTTGCTGAAAAAAAAAAAATCACTTTTTCTTCAGTTTCAATATAATAATCTTTGAATTTACTCGGAGCTTTAATGAACATCTACATGATCAGTGAACTAACTACAGGAAAATACAGGATTTACACTGAAAAACGCAAAATGCAGACTCAAACTTCCTGTTACGGTCTTCTCCTTACATTTGACTGCGTACCTGCCGTTTTCTACAATTTTAATCGTTTTTCCACATGTTCAGATGTAACAGAACTAAATAAATCTGATTAACCCTGAAGACATCAGAGTATTAGGGACAAATCAGTGTGTGTTAATCTGATTTATTATAATCAGATTACTGCTGTTATCTGATGAAACAGATCAGATTATACTGTTTACATGATCAACAATAATAACCTGATGGTGAACTTACTTTCTATTCTAACTAACCTACCTTTACTATCGTAACAGACGGGGACATGTCAAACTATGAAAGCCCAACACGATGACGTCCACACAACAAAACCCAGTCTCCAAGAGTTAAATAACATTATCTCATTAAAACAGGTTGTTGAAACCCGGTACTGATGGGTGTACTGGTGTAAATGTCATCGGGTTCAGGGTTCTGTTCTTCTCACCTTTTCCCAGACTTGCCGGTAGCGTGGAGCTCTTGGTGTTGGCCGGGCCGTTGTTGGACTCGTCCATCCGTTTGTTCTTGTTGTCTGGCTGCAGCGTGGCCGAGCCGTCCTGCTGCCAGTCGCTCAACGCCTTCTGGAAGGAATGTGCCAAGCAGGCCGTCATGTCCCGGGCCCGTTCAGCCCGGCTGCACCAGAACACCCGGCACTGCAGCTGCTGTCCGTGGTGTTTGCAGATGTACAGGAAGACGTTGGGCCGGTTGACGTCGGCGGCGCAGTAGGCGATGTCCTGCAGGTAGGTCTTGGTCAGCTGCCGACCCGTACTCAGCTCCTTGACCTCCACGTACCTGGGCCGGACCACCAGGGCGTGGTCTTTGCTCAGCTTCTTCCCGTTAGCGATACCGTCCAGGAGGTGGTTGATGGCGTCCTGGGCCTGTTCTCGGTCCAGAGAGAAGATCTTCTCGGTTCCCAGGTAGTGGACCTTGAACAGAGGGTCGCCGTGGGATAGGGACTCGGTACGGTCGCGGCGGAAGCGACGCCGAAACGCCGCCGGAGAGTTTTTAAGGGTCTGCATGAGGTGGAAGGTTCCCAGAGACATGTTGGGATGGAAGTCCGATCCACTGGGAATGGAGCGCTGTTGCATCCACCGCCGTTATCTGAAAGGACGAAGATAAGGACGCTGACGTTAGAGGAGGAATCATCAATAATTCAAAAGAAACAGACGAATAAAGACGAAGGATGAATCACTGAAAACCCTGGACGTGGCTTCAATGGTATCCAAGAATCAAAGGTAGTTGTTACAGTTCTTATTCAATCCCACCAGTGTGTCCTTGAAGGAAAAAAACACAGTCAGCACAGCTCGTTCTGCAGCGTGGAAAAGAACAGACGCTTCCAAACAGGATCAGTTGCAAAAGTGACGCATTTCAGTGACGAACATTCATTTACTACAGACGCCGTCATTAAATATTTACTGTGAACTTTCACTGAACACGACGATAAACTGGAACAAAACTTAAACCAGTGCACGTTATCAGTAACTGGAGCTGGTGATTGGGTTAGATATCAGAACAAACGCCCAAAACGTGGAGCTGAAAACACGATTACCATGAAACCAAGTAAATAAACACAGGTCTGAAACCAGGTCAAACACAGGAACATGTGCTCAAATAAACACAGGTCTGAATATCAAACTAAACTACAGGAATGAGCATCAGCGTTCATCTGTGGAGTCCAATTTTATACGATACTGACACCATGACCTTATGTATGCGCTTCTTTTTTCTTATATTTTCTATTATATCAAGTATTTATAATTTACTAGAGATACAACATGTACCTAAAAAGAGTTCCTTGTATGAATAAAGATGACTCTGGTTCCGATTCTGAATATCAACACTTGTTAAACGTCGTAGAAGTCGATTCTTCAGTGTGAAAATTGTAGATCCATACATCCAACGTCTGTTGCATTTATATTCACAAGTCGACGCATTGCATTTGAGCAACTTTACATGAACTTACATCCATTTTTGACCCATTTAATGGACGTGGACGCCCTTATTTTTGCATCTACGGCTCATAGACTTACAGTGGTTTCTTATCTGTGCAGAAATCCACTGATTCAGACGTTAACGTGGGTGTTTGTGGTCCACGTCGCCCTCTAATCACCGTGTTTCTGGAGTCTTAAAGAACACCATGGCCTTGTTAACTGGACTCTTATGCAACCACGTCCTCTGGCCTCCCATTGTGTCCCATCCTCCGAACCCTCACTAACGCCTGTTCTCCATTGTGTCGCGCTTTATTTTTTCCCCCTTTCTCTTTTTTTTGGTCATTCTTTCAACATCCTCGATCCCTCGTCAGAAGCCGAGAACCGCCGACTGTTCCGCGTCGTCGGCCATTGTTAGCGCAGGAAGCAGCTTCGCATTCCCACCAAAATATTTTTTCTACAAACAATGGCGTGCTTTGACCGGTGTGTCACATCACACAGATGCACAACAGAGCACATGTGTGGTCGACAAACATGCAAACATTCCACTTTCACTTCCAACAGGTGGATTTTCAGCCCAGGTCACTGTACAACCTTCCATTTCCCATCAATGAGCATAAGATTTGGCTCAATAATTAAATTGTTATCCTCATAGCATAATTACCAAAGTCATCCACAAATGGACAAAAGTATGTGGACACGTTTCTTTTCTAACAGGGGTCTGGGATACAAAACAATAATGACTAATGTCAGAATATAGTTTTATATTGGATGAATATCATTGCGTTGGTTAGTTAGCTGTAGACATGATGTGTCCCAATATTTATGTCCATATAGTTTAGAAACATCAATATTTCCTTAAAGTTTAATGGTAGATTTTTCTTCCTCAGTGAGATGTGAAGAAAGTAGATGGTTAGTTGGTAGAAAATTATTATTTACAGTCAGAGCAAGAAAAATATTTTTAGAAATTTATAGGTAGAACATTTAAAATCAGAGTCATGGATAAAAAAAACAAAACAATGTTGAGAGAAATGAAGTCCAAACCATCTCTGAGGCATTTTAAAAACAAAGACAATAATTTAACCCAAACTAACCAATGACATGATATTTATCCAATATAAAACTATATTATGACATATGTCATTGTTTTGTATCCCAGACCCCTGTTAGAACAGAAACACCTGGATTCAACCTGTCCACATACTTTTGTTTGTATAGTGGATGAGTTAGACAGTTATGCTATGAGGACAAAGGTATGTACACTGTGTCACAATTTCCATCCTATGACATCTGATTAAACATTGACTGGCTTAAAGTCCCTTCAGATCCAGTTCATTCTGCTCAAAGTGGTCCTGAAACGCTACAGAAGCATCACATACAAGGAAAGAAGGACCTTGACCTAGTTTAGTCCTGTTTGCACCACATTAAACATCTGCATATTCCATTTACAACTAAAAATTAACATGAGATAATGAAAAAAATGGGATTATGTTAATATTTTAGACAGAATCAGTTAGAAAATTAATTGACAGGTTTGTTAAAATGCTAAAAAAAAATGCCTGATTGTAGCTTTTTTACATTTCATCACAGAAAGCATCAAATAATAATAATATGGAAACACATTAAACTAATTTCTAGTCTATTTTAAAACTCTTAAAACTAGTTAATCATAACCAAAATCACCCAAAGCAACAAATAACGTAACAAAAACTGAAATTAACATTAAATTAGCACATTTTAGACTGAATATCTGCATAGAAACTCACACCAGAGGGAATTAGACAAAGAAAACATTATATATTTGAGGAAAACTCAATAAAGTGACTGTTTTTCATCTATGAAGGACTGTCATTTAAGACGACATCCCACTATGATGCAAGACAATGGGTTCACCTGCAATCACTGGTCAGTTTTAACATGTCTGAGTGGTGTTTTTTTTTTGGTGCCGAATCAACCAGCAAAACAGTTTCATCACTAATAATACATCGACAATAAGACGTATAAATATGGGGATAAACATTCAATGACCACATTTTGGAGTTTAGATCCATACAGTTGAACAATAGGGGCATTTTTGGTTCAAATTTACTTCACAACATTGTCAACCATGCTCATAATTTGCAGACTAAAGGGTTATTTTAGCCTCTGAAGGATTCATTTCAACACAATGAAATAAGACACTTTGCACCACATTAAAGACATTCCTGGTCAACTTGGCATCTATTTGTCCGTCTTGAAACATCTAAGCATTCATTTTTTGACGCCGAATTAACAAGCAGAAACTACGGATTACTAATAACACCTCAAACATATGGTTGTCAATGGATTAATTAACGAAAATGCAAAGTAAACATTAAATTTGCGCATTTTTGAGTGAAGATCCGCACACAGTCACACACTAGAGGCTCATGTTTCAGTCACAATATTTGTCAAACATGCGTAAAGTTTGCATTTAACAGGTTATTTTAGTCTCAGAGATTAATTCCAACAAATAATTCAACCAGACACTCGTTTGACCTGATCTACACCTTTCTTGCACTACATTAAATGCAGTCCTCCTAGTCAATTTTGCAGTTTTATTTGTCGGTATTAAAACATCTCAGCATTTATTTTTTTCTAAGCCGAATTAACAAACATATACTAAAGATTACCAACAAAACCTAAAACATATGCTTTTCAACGAATAAAATGTTTTAAATATCCGGATAAGCATTAAATGAGCGCATTCTTGGCTGAAAATCCGCACATAGTCAAACACTCCAGGTCTCCTGGCTCAACTTTCATGCACAATATTTGTCAAAAATGCGTAAAGTTTTCGTCCAACAGATTATTTTAGCCTTTGAAGGATTCAGTTTAACATAATTAAACCAGACACTTGTTTGACCTGATCTAGACCTTCTTGTGCCACATTAAACGCATCCCAAGTCAAGTGAAAAACGCAAAAATGCAGTTGGTTTTTAATGCCGAATTATTTCTCAAACCAAATGATGAATAAATACACATGAAAATATACAGAGCAACCAGCAACATGGATAAAAAAGTGGATTAAACTTTAAAGTAGGTCATTTTAGACGGTGATTCGGCGGCTGCAGCGGCGCGTCTTACCTGCCCGCTGTCTCATGCACCCGGCGTCCTCCTCGTGCGCCTCCGGTTGGACCTCAGGTTGGACCTCAGGCTGGACCTCCGGTTGGACCTCAGGCTGGACCTCCGGTTGGACCTCAGGCTGGACCTCCGTTTGGACTACAGGTGAGACTTTGCGCGTCCTCTAATAAAACCGTTTGTGCGTAAAAACCTTGAGCCGGTCGACGCAGCTCCGTCCGCGTCTCCTTCTCTGAAATACGGCGTGGATGTGCGTCAACGCGCGGATCCTCCTCCGCCTGATTCACGCTCCTGTGGATGTGTGTGACGCGTGGATCTGAACTGATTCACACGCCGTGGGACGACGGTTATAAACGGAGGGGGCGCGGGCTCGACAGGGGCGGGGACACGCGCAGTTTTTGGCGTCGGAGCGATGGCTGAGGAAGAGGAGGAGGAGGAGGATGAAGAAGATGAAGAAGAGCAGGAGGTATTTACAGAAGAAAGGTTTACAGTCAGGTACGGGGGGGTTCAAGACTTTGACCAGACTTAAGTTTAAGTATTTAAGGTGAAATATTAACTTTAATGTTTTCCATATATGGACTCACTGACATCAGTATTCAACAAAAAGAGTCAGAACATGGATATTTGTGACACTATTCCTATTTGAATCCATGTAATTCAGTTATCTGAGTTATGTTATCTATAAAAATGTTCAATTCTATGTCCCTAAAGCCCTAAACGTGGATTGAACTCAATGTTCATTATTTTCAGTAGATTTTGAAATGAAGGGTCGACTTTAGACTTTTAGGACATTTCAGACATTTTTCTGTTGTAGTATCTTCTACTGGAGTGAATAATGTCTGGTTTGGTCCTTTAACACTTAATTTCCTGCTTTTTTTGGTGACATTTTAGCAGAATATTAAATAAAACACAAAATTCAATCAGTGAATGATCCAAAATGCAACAGAATATAATCAACTTTATATTAAATCTCCTTCAGATCAACTTTAATACTTAAATTTTATTCCTGAGACTTGTGAATCTAATCACATCGACACATTAATCAACATACGAGATGGTTTTAACTCTGAAACAGACAAACATTAATCAAATTGATCAGAGAATGAGCAGACAATTAGATTTACTCCTAAAGATCCAGGGACTAAATGAGCTCATCATTAACATCATAATTTATGATTAAAAACGTCTGACTCATGGTTTTGTGTAACATCAGTGGTTTTTCAGAGTTAAATCCTGTTTCCTGCTTTTATTTATAAAGTACATGATTAAAAGGTTTCATTCTTGAGCTGAATTTTGGATTTTCCCCCAGAATTAATCAAAAGGTTTATTTATATGCGTAGTTTTAGATGCATCCATCCCAAAAATTATAATTTCTCATGCTAAATTATAATAATTTCATGAGAAAAGTAATATTATGCTCAGTATTTATGTTTATTGTTGCGACGTAATTCCATAATATGACACATTTTGCATTAAACTTCATGGTTTACTGTGTTTTTCAGTCAAATGATGCATTTCTGGAAGGTTGGATTCTGGAAACATCACATTTATCTCTGAAAAATCCATCATTTCGTGGTAATTCAATCATTTTCACCATAACATGATGCAGAAAGGACACAAATAGATGCATAGAATTCACTAAAATCCAGGAAATTGAGTGTTTGACTAAATGTACTTCCAATTATAAGGTTTAGGTAAAAAAAAAACAAATTAAAATGGGATTAATGTGGATTACAGCAAGTAATTGTGTTTGTGTTTAACAATTCTTAATGCTGACGTTGTTCTCCACAGGATTTCATTGTTTTTATGCTTTTAGGGAGTTTATTCATTATTTATTTTAGCTTTTCCACCTACATTTAATAATACTAGTTCAAAAATATGAAAACTGGAATTTTTTTGATGGAAAAACCACATTTTCTTGCATTAGCACCCACAAATGCCTGAAGTCTGGGTGAAAATAGTGATAAGAAAATAAAAACATTTAGTTTAAAACTGTAGTCGATGATTTCTCTCTTTTCTGAATAATTTTAAAGATTTTTCTATTAATTCACCAAATGTGCAGGACATATAGTGAACTGAGATACCGTTTCTCTGACTGCATTTAAATGCCATGAAATTAAAAAAAGATGGTAAAAATAGACTATAAATTAAAATAGAATATAAAAAATCTGAATCAAACCTATTTGCAATAGCAGTGGTAGGTCTATACAGAAACAGTGAAGAGGTGAGGAGGTGAAAAATGGAACAAATGCACAATAACAGGAATGCTAATGGTCAAAAAAATTAAAATAATCTTCATAAAACTGCTCCTTGTGGTGTAAAACAGACATTTAGGACAAGAAAAAATGTATCATATAATCCTGAGACAAAAAAAGCTTAAATTCTAACCATTGTAAAGGAGATTCCAGAAAATAAATTTAAAAATGTATCTGAAAAAACTGTTGCATCCTGTTGTTTCCAATCAGGACAATTATTAATGTAAAACAGCCTAAACCTTTACTGCTTTGGGTCATAGAAGGCTCTAATAGTACTATATTTCATGCATAAAGGGAACTCACTGTGGTTTATGTAGATAAACAGAGCATCTATAAGAGGAGAAAAGCACTTGGAGACCTCCGCCACGGCAGCTCAGTCCCCACCATGCTGCTGTAACATAGAGTATCCTTGAAGTGGGTTACCTAGCAACAGATAAACAGTAGGGCCACATTGACATGGTGTCAAATGTCACGTGCAGAAACAGACATGCCAGCTGAGAGGTTATTCAACTGAAAATGCCATAAAACAATCCTGGATCACCCCCAAAATCTACTTGCCTGTTCCTTGTCCTATTTCGGACATTTCCTGAAAATTTTGTTAAAATCCGTCCATAACTTTTTGCATTATGTTGCTAACACACAGACAGACAGACAGACAGACAGACAGACAAACCCTGGTGAGTACATTAACCTCCTTGGTGGAGGTAATAATGGAACACAGAGTACCACTGGTATCGACATGGGCCTAAGTGTCATTTTAAATATCCGTACAGTCAGTGCATGTCCACTGCATCTGTGAACAGAGGTGTGGACAGTTCCAACTGTCCATATTCATACATCTTAACCATGTCCACGCTGTCATGTGTTTAACTTTCGCTGAGTTTATACCACATATTTACATTTCAGTGTTTTGAGCTCCCAAAAACCATGCTCTTATTTAAGCTTTTATTCTCCAACCCCCAAAAGTGTTTTGGAATAACCAGAGCTTTTGTGGTGTGTTAGTATGATCTAAACCATTCTTTCACATTT
>JAPQRQ010000011.1:19233541-19245610 GCA_037367365.1 Apogon talboti
TAGACTAGATTAGATCATACTAGATTAGATTAGACTAGATTATATTAGACTACTTTAGATTAAACTAGATTAGATTAAACTAAATTAAACAAGATTAGACTAGATTAGACTGGACTAGATTATATTAGACTACTTTAGATTAGACTAGATTAGATTAAACTAAATTAAACAAGATTAGACTAGATTAAACTAGATTAGACTAAATTAAACAAGATTAGATTAGACTAGACTAAATTAGACTAGACTACATTATATTAGACTACTTTAGATTAGACTAGATTAGATTAAATTAGATTAGAATAGATAAGACTACAATAGATTACATTACATTGCCTTACATTACATTAGATTAGAATAGATAACATTAGATTAGTGTTATATGTTTATTGAAGTTTAAACACTTTGTCCTCATCTTTTTTTTTTTTTTTACTGGACTGTATTTGACATCGGTTTTTATTTTTTCATGTCGACCTTGATCCTCGCTATTATTTTAGACTCGTCTTCTGTCACTCCCAGTTTTTTATTTGAGAAAATACAGTTTTTCCTTTTAGTCTTTGACCTGAATAATGTGCCGTTGATAATGACATTCACCAACTCCAGTTAAACTGGTTGACATCGTTTAATGAACTACAGTCAAATGTCCAATAATCCAAAAGAATGTGGACAAGTTGATGGACATATGACATTTCATGCTGTCGTGGTTGTGTCAGGCCTGTTGGGGAGTTGGGGAATGTCCTGATCCTCAGTTTTGACAGCAGTACTAACCCTAAAGTTACTGCTGGTTTAATGAAGACGCTAACTACATTGCTAACGAAGAAGACAAAGTGAAGAAAATGAATAAACACGAACAACTAATTTTAGCCACATGTTAAACGTTAGCACAGTTTGATAACAGTGTAACCCATAAACCATGTAACAACGCTGGCTGACAGGTCAGCTAACACGGTACTAAATGAAGTCCAACATTATTCATAACAACGATGCTAGAAAGTTTGCTGGAGACTGACTTCCTGTTTTAGTGTCACATGGTTTCTGAGTGCCCCGCCCCTTTAGGAGACTCTTATTAGCTCCTGTACCATTCATCACAAAGAGAAAAGTCAACGTTAGGTACAGATTTCGTCACTGAAATAAATATTCCATCCATTCTCCACAAGCTACATGTCATCTGAACTTTCTGACATTAAAATGACATTTTTAAGATTCACATACAGCCCAAAAATTTACTTTGTTTCTTGCAAAACCTTGCAACAGGTAAAAGGTAAAAATGAGCAAGAAAATCAAGCAAATGATATTTATGGTAAAATAAAGTTAGCATCCTGTAAAAGAACACAATATTGTAATCAGATTTTATCAATCTACTAACATCCATCCACTTAATGTTCTTAACCCTTCTGACCACGCCCACTCAGGAGACAGGAAGTGACATCGTTGGCAAAGCATGTACTAATTCATCCCAATAAACCAGGTATTCTAATGATGTAACTGTAAACTTAAGGACAAATTTGTGTCGCAAAATGTGGAAAACGACACATATAACATTAAGTTTGGGTAAAGTGACCGTTAACGTTACTGCCATTTTATTAGAGTATAACACTGACATTAATACTATTTAACCACGTCATATTATATTCCATTTGTGCAATTAGATTCTCCTACATCTGAAACACTGCTCCGTTGCGGTCCATATTTGCTGGAAGGTCAAATAAATTGCGCGCATACATTCTTCTGTACGTATTTTCCTGGACTCATTGAAAGCTGGTCCATGTGTTTGGGAAATGCAGATGTCCAGCAGTTTGCTTTTAGCTGTCCAGATCACCACAGACACAATATACTTACCAAGAACACTGTGTTGTTTTTTTGGGAAGAACATTTAACACAAACGCTGGCCGGTCCTGGCCCACATGGCGCTTTGGTCGGGTCTGCAGGCCACAGTCACTACCGCTGCTAAAAGTTGACACAGGAAAAAGTAGGCAGCTGGATGACTGTTTCCGAAATTACAGGTCTGACCAGAGCGGCGTGGAGGCCCAGGAACCAGCTGGATGGAGACCAGGCCTTGTTGCACGCTTTGGCCACTCAAATTGATTTTTTTCTCCCCGTGAGCACACGACTGACACAGCTATGATTTGTTGTGAAAGCGGGGATATTTGATGACCTATCATTGCTGTATTTATAGCAGCTGCTTGCGTCACCATCATGGGACTCACAAAATACACAATATGTTCCCATAAACCGCCAACATCACAGCAATAATCACATTTACTCAGTTTAAGTTAGGTTCCTCACCACCTTTCAACATGTATCTACAGATGGAAGTAGATCATTTACACAAAAAGGAAGGAGGAAAATGGCGGGAGAGCAAGACAGTTTAGTTGATACACATATAGTGCCATTTTAGTGTCTGTATTTGTTGATTTTATGCCACTAGTAGACCTCAACAGTTTTTTATGAAGCAGAGACATTTATTACAGTTTAACTAACATCACATTTCTACTGTTAAGTTTATTGTCATCCGCAGAAGGTACCAGGCCTTTATTTCCAATTCCCAATGTTAAAAGTACTGGAATGTGATAAAAACAATAACCCTAATGTGTCAAAATAAAAGCCATCTAGTGTTTCAGTTCACTCATTATTTAGTAAAGCTTTTATTGTGTAAATGCTTATTCGTTTCTACAGATGACACACACCTGCAGCGTCTGAACATTCAAATGACTGATCCAGAACAATAATAGGGTCAGAAATAGTAGGATTATTTAGTCCAGCTGCTTTGCGTCATGGGATTTGCTTGGTTGTTCACATTGTGTCCAAAGTTGAACCTGCGTCTCCATGTTTTTATGTGGACTTTCAGAAAACGGGGATGAAAAACCAAATTTGACACGAGGATTTATTTAAAGAGCTGCATGTCCTGCAGGTATGAGCATATTTCTACAGTAACCGATAGCCCGCGTCGTCTTCCAAAACACATTAAACAGTGTTCAGACGTTCGTGGCTATCAGTGGAAAAAAAACCCACAGTGGTTTTTCCAGTGTGTGGAAAGTGGACGTCGGAGGTGGAGGTGCAGCGTTTCAGCGCCAGGACACTACTGTTATGTTCTCGGCTGATGACTGACAGCCTTAGTCAGGAAAGTCTGGGCAGCCCCGGGGCTTTACGCTCGCCCATAGGGTCGCCCACCTGGGAGTTATTTCAGCATTTGGGGAGGGGGGGGGCTGTCTCCAAAATATAAAGGATGTATTTCACAGTTCATACATGTACAGTCCAGGTTCAATCTGTGTTAGGAATGACTCCCCGTAGGCTAAAGTAAAGCTCAGCTGGTAACCACAGTAAGGCTTTTCTTACTGTTACTGGGCTTTAGTTAGACTTAGACTAACCTTATTGATCCACAAGGGAAATGACTCGGTAACAATGGCTCAGTTGCATACAAAAACACTAGCAAAAAAGCAAGTGTAAGTGTGAAGAGATAAAAGCAATAAATAATATAAATAATATAAATAGAATACACTAATAAATCATATGTACAAAACTACAGGAAATGGAAGTAAATATAAATATATACTATATAAATATACTATTAAAGCAGAAAAATAAATAAATAAAAGTTTTGGATCTGAGGCCGAGCTGTTGCTTCACTCCCTCCTCATCGACTTCTGGGTCAGAGGTCAACCCACGACCTCCATGACTTGCCTTTCCGGTACTTCATGTCTCTTATTTTGCTTTTCTTTCAGTGTTTGGCTCTAGGTTGAATGCGTTCACTTTCCTCCTGTCCATCTTGTCTTTTTTCTACCCCCCCCTTCCCATTCAAAGCCCTTTCACTCCTCTTTTTTCCCTGCCTTCTGTATTTTCTAGATGACGGTGACCAGCTGGCACTGACATTAACCCCCACAGGAAAAAGAGGCACACGCTTCTGACTGAAAATAACATTTTTGAGGAAATATATTGAAGCACGTGAAAGGAAATCCTGGTTCCATCTGCAAACCGCATTAAAACTGGCCAGGTTGAACCCAAACGGCCACAAATTAACACACCATGTTATTAGACAGATACAGATGGGAATGATTGTTTTATCAAAAAACCACAGGCATCTTTTCTTCGCCGGTCGAACTCATATTCTGTCTTTCTTTGCTTCTGAAAGGGGGGGCGTTGCGAGGAGGAAGGAGTGGGAATGGAAAGAAAGCGGCGTCTCATTTTGAGAGTAAGTGGCTTGGCAGATCGCTTAGAGCCGTCTCGTGTAGCATCTGCTGAAGTGGTTTCAATCATATCCCTGCATACGATCGCACTCATAAAAGCTTAATTGACTTTCCCTTTTCTTTCTCTTTCTGTCTTTTTTCGACGTTCCACCAGTAACCAAAGTCTCCTCTCAGCAAGGTAAGGCTGGTAAGCGTGAGGGATGCTGGGTAATGTCTGAGGCGTTGGTGGATTCTGTTAACGTTGGCCTGTGTTTGTGTCAGTGGGAGAAGGAGGCGTGATCAAGGGCTGGGAGGAGAGGACGCTCAACATGAGTAAAGCCGTCAGGTACAACAAGGAGCAAGGCACCTTCACTGTGGAGAAGGCCGGCGTCTACTTCCTGTTCTGCCAGGTGGGTTTCCAAAAGGGGGGGGGGGTCCAGCCTCCGATTTCTATAGTAACATTGTACACATTGGATCATTTTCAGAAAAGCTTTCATATGTCACAGGTGTCAAACATAAGGCCCGCGGGCCAAATCCGGCCGGCCATAGGGTCCAATCCGGCCCCTGGGATGACTTTATAAATGTAGTGTTTTAAGATACTATTAATCTAATTATTGTGTATCTGTTTTATCAGTTTTACTATATCTCATCTTTTACATCTATATATTTTTATTTGTTTTATTATATCTTGTATTTTTACCCGTATCTTTGCACAGCACTTTGGACACTTTGTGTTTCTGTAAATGTGTTATAGAAATAAACTGGACCTTGACAAAAAAAACTCACTAGAGGTATTATTCAGGAGCCAAATTCAACCCAATTCAACCTAAAATGGATCAGATCAGGAAAATACTAACATAATAACTTATAAATAATGACAACTCCAAAGTCTTCTTTGTTTTAGTGTAAAAAAAAGTCAAATTACATCTTTCACAAAAAATGTGAATAAGTTGAACAAATCTGAACAACCTGAAATGTCTTTAGGAAAATCAGTGTAATTGGACCAATATTCTGTCTGTTACTAAATGTTGTGTGTATTTGTAGATCCACTGTGATCTGTAAGTTATAACGCAGATGTGGAAATGATAAACTGAGGCTGAGTATTGATAAAATTGCACTTGCACAACTAAAATGTCTTAAGAAAAATGTAGATTCTATCTATTTTAAATATTTCATAAGACATTTTAGTTTGTTCATCTTTTTAAAGGATAGTTTGTAGATGTAACATTTTCATAATGTAATGTAAAGTTTCTCACTCTAAAACTGAAGTTAGACGTAAAAACTTTGGAGTTGACATTTGTATGTTATGTGGTTATTTTACTGGTCTGACCCTCTTCAGATCCCACTGGGCTGAATGTGGAACCTGAACTATAATGGGTTTAACACCCCTGATCTACATCATTGGTGTCAAAACTCGTTTTAGTTCGGTTCCACATTCAGCCCAATGTGACCTCAAATGGACCGGACCAGCACAATAAAATATTTACCTATAAATAATGTCAACTACAAACTTTTCTCTCCATTTAAAAGTGAAAGAAATAAAATTACATGATGAAAATGTTTACATCTACAAACATCTACATCTACAAACTTTAAAAATGTGAATAACATGAACAAACTGCAATTTATTAAGAAAAACAAGTGTAATTTTAACAATAAAATGTGAAAAATAAAAAAATTCTACCTCAGTTTATCGTTTAAACATGTACATTACAACTTACAGATCACAGTGGATCTACAAATACACCAAACTGAAAAAACTAACAAAACAAATATGAACAAAATAAAGAATAACAAGAGGAAAACCTGTACAAAAATGAACGAAAAGCCAAGTTCATGTGTTCATATTTGTTCAGGTTATTCATGTTTTTGTTAAAGGATAGTTTGTACATGTAAACATTTTCCTGTAATTTTACTTTTTTGCACTAAAACAAAGGAAAACGTGCATTTTTTCATTCTTTCTAGGTTATTCTGTTATTATTTTACTGGTCTGATCCACTTTAGATCATATTGGTCTGAATGTGGAACCTGAATGAATATGATTTTAACGTCATTGATCACTTTAACTTTTCTTTTATCCATATATAATATAATTTAGTGAAACTGTTTTTGGATCTCTTCTTCTTACATCTTAAAGCCATTTGTGCAGAATTTTTATTTATTTCGAGCATATGAGGCGAGTAAAAAAGGTGGCCAAAGAAAAGTTTTCAGCATAAACCTGCATAAATAGCCGTAGAGCGCCATCGTGTGGTTAGAGTTACGATAAACAGTCGAAATGTGATATTGATGCTTTTTTTTTTAATCTCATTTTGTATCTATCATGATCCTAAAACTCAATTTCCCATGAACACATGCAAGGAGGACAGAGTTTTACCAAATCTACAGTTTGGACACAGTTTTCATGTGCCTTAAAGTCAAAAACACACATGAAAGCATCTGTTTGTCCAGGTACTGGACAGGTGGACACATGGCATGGACTTTAAAGCTGCACAAAAAAGACCGGATGTTCCCTTCACAATAATCTGAGGAAACTGTGATTTATTCCCTTGGAAAATTAAGTTTTAGAACGACAAATGTGGAACTGAGGCTGACGAGCTGGTGACATGTCCACCGTCATAAGCTCCGCCCCCCACGACCCTCACAAGGACTAAGCAGTTCATAAAATAGATGTAATTATTGGTATATTTCAAAAAGGATCCAAAAACTATTTATCTCTGCTATTGTCCACTGCACATGCTTTGGCACAACGCCCTAAACTGTAGTTAAAAACACACAAAAGAACTTTGTTACTGTAGCTTAAGTGTAATTGTAATCCCTTCTTCACATTCCTCCCAAATGACCGGAAGATCATGAGTGAACACAGTAGAACATTCAGTGGATGACGTTAAAACAGCAGAAGGACAGATGGGGGTGAATCCCAGTCAGTGGAATCAGACCCACTTTCACCTTGTGCCGCTTTGAAACCGTCTTTATTGGGTCCAAACATTGGTCAGACTGCAGTGGTGTAGACCCTGCTTTGGAAAAGGTGCCTATCAGGTTTCAGGTAATCTCCTGTAACTAGACTTAGGTCTTGTCAAGTTGACAGCAGTCTGGAGAAAATCGAAGTGAAAAAAAGGAGGAAAAGCAAAAATTACAACAGCTGGACCTTGAAAGTCGGGTTTGTTTTCTGAGCTGAACTTGAGTGGAAACACAACCGTGAGTTTAACGTCAATGAGGTCAGTTTTTAACTCACCGGCATGATGAATATTTGAAGTACTAAAAATGTTCCTTTCCTTCTACTGGTCCATATGTTGATGGTTTAGAACATGTCAATGGTTCCACATATCAGTCTAGTTCCTATTGATCACTGATAGAAGTCATATATGGACTGTGAGTTCAGTTCTCCTCCAGTGACAGTACCACCCACTACTATTGGAGACTGATGTGCATCCAGACCACAGGACTGGAACAGAGAACAGAACCTGACAACCTCACACATTCAACTGGGACTGATCCATGTTAGAACATGGCGCTGACATACAGGGACACTGGTCGTGTTTTTGTCTTGACTCTGCCTCCGTTTGTCTGTTCAGGTGTTGTTCAATGAGGAGAAGTCTCAGTACGTGAAGCTGGATGTGAAGACCATTGGCCAGAAGCCTCAGAAGCTGCAGTGCATGGAGGGATATGGGACCACCCCCTCTGCCGGCCCCCACCCATTCCACTTCCTGAAGCCCTGCCAGGTGTCCGGCCTCCTGCGACTGGACAAAGGGACGGAGCTCCAGGCCATCACCGGCGCCTCCTTCAGGCTCCACCCGGTTGGAAACACCTCCGCCTCGCCGCACGTCTTCAGCATCTTCAAGGTCAACTGAGGCTCGACTGGTCCGATCTGGGTCGGAACCGCCCCAGGAAACATCTGAGGACGACGTGACTCATTTGTTTTCCAAGGAATGAGTGTTTTCTTGTGGGACATCGACGATGCTGCAGCCTCTTCCCAAAAAAATGCTGATTTGAAAGACGACTGGACGTTTGTGGAAGTTGTTGTGGATTTTCTTCTGGGCTGCAGTGCTGTCTTGGAATGCAACGCAGACTTTGGATTAAAACCAAAGCACAAAGTGGACGAAAGGCCTGGAATCGTCTGAGAGAACAGATGTGATGGAAAATGCTCTGTAGATAAGGGCTCTGTATCCTTGGACCTTCATCTTAGTCTCCATATCATGTAATAAACTGTGCTTCCACTCTTTTTCTATCAAAGACGTCGACAGTAAAGCTGTGCATGCACCTTCCACTTTGATATCCTCCACATACCGAGGTCACGCCAAACCCTGTCAACGGCCTACATGAGTTGTCATTATTTTTAACGATGCAGCATCTGTTTATCTAATGAATCAATAATTGCCTTTTTTTTTTACTGATCTTTTCAATGCAATATGCTGCGACTGTGTAAAATACCTGCAAGCCTTTCCTTTAATATACTTCACATACTATTTAAATATGTGCATAATAAAACAAGAGCTACTAGAGAAGGGGGGGACACTAAGGTTTTTTTAATAACATGGATGTGAATTTATGCTGTTTTCAGATGTCAGATTAGATTGTAAGATATGTCATGAATGAGGCCTCATACTGTCGACTTGGCTTTGCTTCTGGAAACTCAGTGAGTAATAGTAAAGCACAGAGCTCTGAAAATATTGTAGGTTCTTCACTTTTTCCTTCCCTTTTTTTATCCGTTTAAAGACATATTAACCATTATTTCCTTTTTTTTTTACCTAAATCTCATTCATTCAGTAATTTTGTTGTTTTGATTGATTAAAAACTACAGCTCTTATTAAATACTACACAGATTTTGATTATAAAAATGTATTGATTGGAATATTCTGTATTGCATTATGTATAGAATTATATTTAAGTACATGTAAATGAATGATTAATTGTATATGAACATTCTAATCTACTTTAGGTAGGTTTTCACTCCCCTGGTTTGTGTACAGCTTCAATATTAATTTGATATGAATGGATTTACTGCCAGTAATAACAGTTATGTTCTCATCAGGATGCTAGCATTTTGATATGCTCAAGTTAGCATCATTATCAACCCAGAATCGTGACTTAATACCTGTAGAGCCTTATAATTGTCATTAAAATCACCATTAAAATCATTATGAGGTTAGTACCATTTAGAAAATGTTCTACACTAGATGAACACTGACAACATGAAAAACATTGAACATTAATCTATCCATGATGTTAGCATTGAATTAGCATTAGCATTAGCTGGAGCTTCTTTCTAAGCCTCTGGCATGGTTGTGAAATTGTGAACTTGTTTTCTAGTTCTGTTGTGAATTTACTCAAATTTATTTGCTTAAAAATCCAGAAATGGGCTCTGGAAAAAGCACTGAAATGACCAAAACCTTAATGTTCTTACCTAAAGAGGCAGTTTGTGTGTATCTTGTCATCGTCACAGTCTTGTTAATGTCAGAAAATAACCAAAAGGTTTGGTGTATTTAGTTTCTTATCTACATGGATTAAAAGAAGCCATGGCACATCATATTCCAATAGGATGTACTTTCATTTAGTGTTAATTTCATCCATCATTAACTATGATTTCTATTGGTTCTCAGTAATGCTGTTTCTTCTATTTCTAGAGGTGAAACTCCTTCCATTTTCTCATATGCTAATTCTAGTATCATTATCAGCTCTAAATGTTATTTCACGTATTTTATTACTAAATATTCAAGGAAATATTTGATTTTCCAAAAAGAACATGTATGATGAGCTGAATGCAATTTATAAATAATTACACATTAAACTAACATTGTGAACATGGAAAAAACATTCTGATCATTAACCTATTAGCTGTCACTGAGTACAGTATGGTACGTTAGCATTAGCATGAACCTCTAGCATGGCCGTAAACTCTTGTTTTGTGGCTCTACTCTAATTTATTCGCTTACAATTCCCAAAACCAGCTCTCCAAAAGGACTAAAATGTTCCAAAGTTAATCTTTACTTCCAAAGCAGGCATTTTATGTGTAATTTACCAACGTCACAATCTCACTAACATCATCAGAAACTTCTATTATTCAGTTTTTTATGTTTACAAACAACCATAAAACAAATTCTAATAAGTGAATTTCTACTCAGCAAATGAAACCCAGTAAACTAACATTGTAAACATAGGAAACAAAAACTTTTGGTCAGATGTAATATTTCTTGCTAAAGGAGTTAGATGTAGGAGGTGACACATTTTTGCTAACTTGGCCATCTTGTTAATGTCATGCAAAATAATTCAAAGGTTCTGGCTCTTTGTTTTTGTCAGGTCAAACAAACCTCCAATATTGTATTTAATAATGCATTCAGAATTTATTTCATTTAGTATTAATCACATCAGGTTAATCCTTTTTAATATCTTAGTCACATTTTAAAAGGTTGTCATTGTTAGCATTAGCTTACATTAGCATTCGCTTGAGTCATCCATTGAACCCTAAGTATGGTCATAAACTTGTTTTTTTTCCTCTTTATTGTGGCTCAACTTGAATTTATTTGCTTTAAAATCCAAAAGTAAGTTTTGCAAAACCACTGAAATGACCAAACTTAAGAATTTTCACAGATATCATGCAAACGTACGGACTTGGTACTGAACTGAACCAAAAAGTTCAGGTTATTTGGATTCTGATTGAGCCATTTTTGTGTTGCGTTTACATGTAATATTCTGAGTCTGTCTGCCTTCATTCAGAGTGAACATCAGTCAATATTAACGTTAAGTTCTTGAGTTTTCTGTTGTTTCTCAGTCTCGCTGTGAGGCTGGTTTTACTTTTTCTCCTTCCATCCTCTCATACGCTGCTGTTACATTCCCTGCTACAATACAAACAGTGTGTATTTCTAGCCGTGGGTTTCTGCACTCCCACTCTTGTTTATAAGTAGTTTTTGTGGACGGACCACAATGGTTTCTCCTCAGCACTTTACTGCAGCAAACGTAGGCTTTTTAATTGGAGCCAAACATTCATGTTTCAAATGGAAAATGATGGGATTTGGAGCGCAGACGTGTCGTCCCGTTTGATTTCCTCATCACTTTCCTCTTTGCTTCTGCGTGGTGGTCATCCTCCCGCCACCCCACCCCCTCCTCATATCCCCCTGTCAGCGCTGGTCGGATGCATGTGCACAGTCGTCTTTTTTCACACTGGCAGCGTCTACATTTTCACTTCCTGAATCTGAACCTGAACCACATCGCTGAAAAAGTCTTTGAGGAAAAACACCCCCTTCACACACTTCCCTGCCCCGATTCCTATTTTTCTAAATGTCAAAGTTTATTACCGTCTCGGAAAGTCTTGTGAAGTCTTGTGAAGAAGTTTTCTGTAAAATGATGTACGCAATGCCTGGATATGTTTGTCTAAACTCATTTATAATAAATGTTGAGTAAACTTCTGTTGTTGCGATCATACTTTTTGCCTCTTTATCTCACAAAAGGTCAAAAACATTTTGTGTGGCTCAGAAAATTAAAGTACAAGTGAGAAACAAAGGTCAAAAACACTTAAAATGCCTTAAAACGCCTGCTAACACTGGATGGAAAAGAAACAAATAAAAACAACTAACTCATAACAGTTTTACTGGGAACAAACTCAGCAAATCCCCATTATTGTTAATGACATTAACGGGCCAATTTGTTATATTTTACATTAATGCATAGAGGAATTCTTTAAAATGATCAAAAGTGTAAATAAATAACTGACAAAGATCATAAATCCCATTAGTTACAGCAGGATCACCCCAGAAGCCTTGACGCAAACTGATCAAATCCCACAGAATGAAAACATAGAAAACAGTTCTAATGATAAACCAACCTGACCAGCAGGTGGTGGTGATAAATATGAAATATTCCCTTTAACACTAAATTAGGTCCATTTGAACCAAAACCAAAGTGAACTGAGTTAACA
>JAPQRQ010000011.1:19264372-19284934 GCA_037367365.1 Apogon talboti
CCTGAAAATTTCATGCAAATCGGTCCAGTAGTTTTTGTGTAAAGTTGCTAACAAACAAACAAACCAACAGACAGACAGACAAACAAACAAACAAACAAACCAACAGACAGACAGACAAACAGACCGAACTGAAAACAATACCCTCGCCCTCCCCCTTCGGGGGGACGGGGTAATAAGTGTATCCAAGATGCATCTTTACATATTATTACTCATTAGACTCGTCACATCATTATTTCAACTGAAACATTTGGATGAAGCATTTTCCATTTTTCACTGGGAAAAATGTTGAATGATGAATCACACACTCAGATGCTTTATATTCATACATATCCTGTGTTGAGCTGAATATGAGTGTGTCCACCAAACAAAGCACACTTTTACAAACTCATACATGGACGTTTGACTTTGATTATATATGTGAACGTCGAGAGAATCATTTGACACCAGGTTTCTTGTTCTATCACAGACACTGTATTATAGCGTGTACATATTGTTAATTGTTCGCAAGTTAGATGACTTAAAACTGTCATCATAGTGTCATCGCAGATACCAAATTTCGTTGCAGTATACAATAGTATTTTGCAATGACTATAAAACTTATTCTGTTCTCTTCTATTCTATAACACTGCAACAGACAATCTCTTAAAGACATTTCATCATCTTAGTCACAGTCACTATATGTTAGAAGAAATATCAAACCATTTTTTATGTAATTTCACAGAATATGTGTGTATTTTTGCACCTGACAATAACCTACAGGTAGTACTACAACTGCCTTTATCTTCTTCCGGTTGATTCTTTTTTAGGTTGTTATTCATCTTCATTTTGTGCCAAAACAACAGAAATTTTCATATAAAAACTGACTGCACCGTAGACTGAATATAACTACTGGACATACATTTGCTTCTGAACTGCTGTTTTGAAGGAATCATGTTGGCCTTTTAAAACTGGAAGCGACCATATTTGGGCAACAAAGGAGGAGCTATGGGAGTGCAAGGTGTCATGCGAGAGCTAATGCTACACACTGACAGTAAACGTCATCAAGCACCGAGTAACAAGGTCATTTCATGTCCTCGTATGTGTAAACTCACAACCACAACTACAGTCAAGTCAGGGAAAAAAGAGCGTTTAATTAATTAAAGAGAGACTCAAAGTCTGACTCGACCTGTCAATCAAAGCCGGTCATGGTTAATTTCAAAGCCTCTCTTCAACCTGAAATGATATATATTATTGATTTCCTTGCGTTCATCACACTATATCTGAAGGTGCACAAATCCAATTACATACATTTATCAAACAACCTCTAGATATAACAACATGTAAACATCAACCACTGTCATCAATACGCAACGGCAATCATTACCAACGTTTGACCAACATGTCTGTGCATGTCCAGAAATAGTCTCATGGTGCATGTTGTAGAAGTGGTAGGATCTGAAGGTGAAAAGAGGTCAAAGACTTAGAGTTTAATGATTCAAGATGCTAACAATGCCTCTGCAGAGACTGAGGCAGCACAAAACAATCCTTCACTGGGGCATTCAGTGTACGATTAAGTTCAGAGAGTGCAGCTAAAATAGACGTGGAGTTAAAAAAGTGCACACATGCATATTTTTGGACATGTTTTGTGTACTTAAGTGAGAGCTGAGATGGGAACCTCTCTCATGAGATGGCTACTAAACGAGGAAAGCTAGGAGGTCGCGGAATCAGAGGATTTTGTTGTTTTAACTCCGTCCATTTCTGCTGCTCTCGTCTTTTTTCATTCCTGGCTTTGTCTGAAAGGGTCAGGGACCAGCGCGACCCCAATCAGGGCCGTAAACGTGGCCTCATTTGCTGAACGCTTCCAGAGTTCAGGATGTTCAGAGTGCGCTCGGCGAGGCCTCCACGAGCAACTCAACACGCCGCGACTATTTCTGAACAGCCAGCGGCGCTGGGCCCAGCCCTCCGCCGGTTCACGAGTCACAACACGGCGTTTACACAACCAAACTCCTTCTGCGGTTTCGGTCCCTCTCAAAATACCTCGGCACAAAGTCCGAATGTTTTCTTGGCATGGCCAGACTCAGACAGACTGAGCATAATGACATTTTCAGAGATAGGCCCTGGCTCTCTAAAATGCAATGCCTTTGACAGATGTTTCAGTCTACAATTACATAAATCAAGATACACTGAGTGCGAGTCAGGCGCTGCACTGAGGGAGCTGGCTGTTGTGGTTTTTAGGGTAAAGCTATTGGGGAATATCAGGTTTTACCAGTTATCTCTGCCACATCTCTGCTATCTAAACATCTCCGAACACGAACGCACATGCAGGGAGGGAAGTGCGTCTGGTGAGCATATGCTGTTACCAAACTAATTGTGAGAAAATAAATTCACAAACTGCATGTGCGCTCTGACAGACTGCAGGCGAGTCGGCTTGGACAGGAGGCCGAAAAGAACGGAGTGTTTTCATTTTTATGGATTTTAATTTCAACGCTTTTTACTTGATAAGTAATGAGAGCTGCAACAGGACTCTGCTAGAGAAAATAAACATGTTTTCAAAAGGAAAACAGTCCTCAGACAAATTTGATAGCGCTCCAGACAGGGCTTCACTGTTGCACAATGTGTCAGTGCAGGTTTTGAGGTCGGACATGTTAAGAGATGAAAATGCCTTAATATAGCAGAGCAGCACGTTTGTGTTTGATTTTTGGTAATGTGTATTTCAGGTGTTTATCTGGCAGCCACATCAGAAACGCTGCTACAGATGTTTTTTTCCGATATGGAGTCCTTTCAGGATTTTGAGGTTTTCACAACTAAGCTGCTCAGGGGTTGAAGTGTCTTAAATAGAGCTGCTTTAGAGGCGATTATTCTCCACATTCAACTGAAGTTGAACTCTGCTTTTCTACAAATACCCCCCTCTTAGAGTCAGTAAGTTGAATGTTTTTTGCTAAATGTTTTTCCACAACAACATAACCATATAAAGATGGAATTCCTTAGATGATATCTTTAAATAGGAGCAACATTTTGGACTGATTTTGCCCATCATCAGTGGAAGCTGCCAAGTAATCAAGTCCAGATCTCTACAGACGGGTTTGTGGGTCGGCTACCGAGGCTCTGGAGCTCCGCTGGGGCCGACATGCACCGTCCCAAAGGCCTAAACTACACTGGATCCACAAAGATACCACAAATACCAAGGCCAGAGAGTCTGGGCTACTGGTGTTTTCAGATTCCCATTCCTGTTGCCAGTAGAAGTTAAAAAAAGTCCAACTGTCATCAACACAAGACAAATGTCTGTTCTGTGATGAGTATTTCACACCCAAATGATTTGGTTCAGACTTTTAAGTGTGATCCAAACCCAAATGGTGGGTGTAATACCTCCCCCCAAACCACAGGACACACTGAACAGCTGGACCGGTTTAAAGAAACGGACTCGGTCCAGATCAGACTGGGACATGGTTTGGTTGGTCCAGACCATCTAAAACCATGACCAAGTCAAGACCGAGACTGGAGGACATCAAAACCAAGATAAGACCAACACTTTGGAGGTCTGGACCAAAGCAGATCAACACCCGAGACAGGACCAAGACCAGACCAGATGCACAGCAGAGGCAGGCAGGACAAGACCAAACCAGCTCTTACAAAACACTGAACTTGATGATTGAAAGGTTTAATTTAGTGTGTAGCTGATTTAAGAGTTATTATTAAGAGTTGGCAAAATGTTTCACACCTAAAGGTTTTTTTCCCCATAGAAATGATGTTAACAGATAAATCAGTCAATGCACAAACAATTTTATGATATTCATGGAGTTGTGGTTGACATGAGATGCAATCCCGAGGCGTCTTGACA
Source organism: Apogon talboti (assembly GCA_037367365.1). Taxonomy (NCBI): domain Eukaryota; kingdom Metazoa; phylum Chordata; class Actinopteri; order Kurtiformes; family Apogonidae; genus Apogon; species Apogon talboti. Next base: position 19,268,190 of record JAPQRQ010000011.1, read on the forward strand.
CCACCATCTATTACTGCTATGAAAACCTATTTTTGGATACTGCAGAGTTTTGGATCAATCACAGGATATTAAGACAGTAAGCAAAGTAATGAGAAAAAGAAGCAGAGGAAAGAAAAATGAGCTGTAGTAGCACATGAAAATATTCATGAAGCAATAAAAGGTTAAAGCATTTTAACCATCCTAACACACAGACAGTACCTAGCATTCAGGCACCAACTTCAGATCTTCATCAACACTGTGTCAGGAGACTTAACCTTGATTTACTTGTTTTTAATGGAATCAAACCCAGAACCTTGTACTTATGAGGTGGAAAGGCTAACCACTACGCCACCGTGCCGCCCACTGTTACTAGCAGTTCTGGCAAAAACGTGTTTTATGAGGTCACAACAACCTGGACTAAAATATAATCAGTTCAATGTTTGTGCCAAAATTGAAGCTATTTTGTGTGGGTGTTTCTGTGACACCTTTATTTATTTATTTTATTGGTTTATGTCAACTGGGACAGTGCTGTAAATGCTGCAAAATTAGCTAAAAGGATATTTTTCATCAGCTGTATATAACATAACATTGATGCTACTCTTTTATATAGATGTGTCATGGACTCAGTTGAGGGGGCGTAAACTCTGGACCACACTCAGGTATAGTACATGACAGTAATCCACCTGCAGACTGGATTTCACCTGCTAGAAAATGGAAAATCAAGAAGAGGAAGTCTGTTTTGAGTGACTGATGAGACATGGCTGACACCACGGAATACAATCTACTCCATCTGTAGATATAAACGACTGATTCTAAGGCAACAGAAACACAACAATCCTCAGTTTCATGCAATTAACACTGATGAAAATACAATTAGGAACCTTATATTCCATTTCCACCATCCAGTCCTCATAAATCTCAGACACTGAACCTTCTATCTTATGCTACACTTCAAAGCTTGCCGCAATTGAAGTAAAAAAACTTGTTCGCTGACTACGAAGAATGGACAGCACTGGCTTCTAATGTAATGAATCTCTGTTTGAGTCTGTGCTTTGACAGCCAACAGGTTAACTATAAATACAGGATCTATAAATCAGCTCCTGTAGCAGAGGCAGCAACAGGTAACGGCAGTAACTCTTCAACGGAGAAGCATAAATCTAGTGCAGATCCGCAGACTGCCAAATGTCGACCACATCAAACCAACGGCTCCTTTGGTTATCTTCAATACTATAAATATTGGATTACTAATACCATATGATGTTTATTACTACTGACTCTAATATATTCTGATGTCTGTCATAGTTGCACACACACATTTTCCACAGCAACTTAGCTTTCACCCTCCATTTACACAAACAAAGACTGAAACATAAGTGTATTCTGCACATAGGTAGAAATTCGCAGTATATCAAATATGTAGGTTGTATGACGAGATTTTTCCTTGAAATAAGATAAAATTGAAAAATCAGATGTGCATGGCTTTGTTTTGCAGATACTGTAAATCAGATGGACATGATGGACATGTAGACCTTCAGATTTGAGGGTCATGTAAAGCTCTGAGCAACATCATTTAAAGGTTTAGTTTGGATTTTATGACATGGGGGTGTATGAGGTCTTTATCCATAGTATTTATTTACCTATAGGTCAAACAATGGTCAATTTTTAAAGGCTGATGTACTAATGACAGTTTCTAAAATAAAGAGACAATCTGGTTAACAACTTGATAAAAACTACCCCTTACAAAAGTTGAAAATGTACCATTGTTGAATTTATTGGAAAGTGGATGAACATCAATCAAACTAAGGAAAAAAATCTGTTGTTTTAACCAGCAATTTAAAAAGAACTTTTAACCAATATTTTCCTTTAAGTCAGTCAATCTGGTTCATACACTACTGATTTCAAGTTCTGCTATTAGGAAGGGGCTACTAGCAACAATTAGCCAACCAACCCAGTGAGAGATCCAACTTTAGAAATTTACAATAACTGTTATAATATAAAATAACTCATAGATTAGTTGGTCCTTGTGGTTCTTCAGTTCTAAACTTTAGAACTTGGTAAATAGGAGAAAATGAACAGTAATTAGGTGGAAGGAACAGGTTAAAATCAAGTTTACTGGCAAAGGTGACACTAAAAATGGTATTTGATGGTTCCTGCCATCATGTAAAAAAAGTCAGAGTTGAGCCATAAACAAAAATACCAAATACTTAATAACTGCACTGTTATTTTTAACCCTTTAAATGTCATGTTTGTAATGTAAACAAGCCATATTTTTTAATGCAAAAAACCAAAACAAAAAAGAGGGGTTTTTTTCAATATACTACATGAAAATTGGATAGGTTATTTTTTTATTTATTTATTTTTTTTTGCAGCCTTTCATAAGCCAATGATTAACACCAACATTGGTTAATATAGATTACTATTTTTTGTGCTAGGTCAAATGTTAAATGCTAAAATGTGCCGGTGTGCATTTTATACTTACTCAGCAGAAGGGTGTTAGTGTAGGAATTTAACATGGTTTACAATGTGGCGATTTTAGTGGATGGGTCAGAATTTTAAAAATCATATAAACATTACCAACTTTTGAATTCAGATGTAAAACCAATATGACCTTTTATAACATGAAGTGTGCTTAACATGCTCACCTGGATACTAGAAGGTTAATACTGACTATGAAGATGAACCATCATCGACCCTTCGTGGCCTAAAAAATCCAAACTAACCCTTTAATTGTGCCGTGAACCGGGCCTTTGCTGCTGCAGTTGATTTGTGGACAGTTCAGTACAGCACTGCACACCGACCTGATATGAAGGATCCGGGGGGCATCTGACTGTAGTTGGCCCCTCCCAGGTGTAGGGCGCTGGGGGGGGCAGGAGTGAAAGGTGCTCCATAGTTCTGGGGGGTGGCGTAGGGTCCTGGAGGGATGGGCTGCAAACAGGAAGACTCTCATTAGACTCATCACACACCTGCGGATCACATTTCTAAAACCAGAACGGATAAACTACTTTTACTTTTATTTAACCTGACACAAAAATCTGCTGAGTAAGAATCTGTGGAGCGAAAAGAACAAGCAGGTGACAAGATAATGGACTCTTTGTTTTCATTGGCCGTCGTCCATGTGTTATTTCCCCAGTGGGTGAACGACGCCTGAGCAGGTTTACACTGGTGTATCAGTGTTTGAGGTGTGGGTTGGGAGGGGCGGGGTTTGCTGACCGGGGCAGGGTGCGTCTCCGTGCCCTTGCTCGCCAGGCGGCTCAGGATGCTCCGCTCGGACATCTGCAGGCGGGCGGCGATGGGCGGGACTCGGGACAGCGTGGCCGGTAGCCGGGTCACGTCGGCCTTCATGTCACTCAGCAGCTCCTCCAGCTGGTTGAGAACTGCAACAACCACCAGGCATCAGCAACAGGTCAGGTCGGATTCAGAGATTCACATCAGCGCCGACAGACAGATTCATGGTGAGACATAAGTATTTTTAAGATCACAGCAACAATAGACCAAATATTATCAGAACAAGAAACACAGCTGTAGTTACATGCAGATGGAATGAAACTGTAAAACACTGCAGATAGAGCTGTGATGATACTGATGAGTGAAAAACATTAATTGTAAGGTTCACTTTATGGCCCTCCATTAAAGTAAGTTTTATACTAGTTTAATCACACTTACTATGGTAATAATTACACTAATACTGTGTCTCCATTAGCTCATAGCAGAAGAAAGTGGTGCAATTAGATGATGTTATCACAAAAGTACCTCAAATGGTGGAAAACAATGTGGAAATAATTAGAAAATACATGATTTCTGTTTGTTTCAGCTGAATGTTTTTATACAGATAAATGACAATTATAATTATTATGTTAAATGACCACGGTGATGTGATTATGTAATAACTGGGACAAGTCCATCCAGGGTTAGAGTCACCAGTTCCAAATGTGACAATGTTATCCAAATACAGATATGTGTGAAACTTTGTCATGACACAGACAAACAGCAAATATGTTTGTCGTTTAAGCTACTTGTGTTTTAAAGCCTTGTGTGGAATTGTATTGTTTTCAACAGATATAAGTGACTGTATATGGACAAAATGGAGCTGCTGAAAAACAAAGTGTGAAACTCACCAAGCTAACATTAACCAACACAATGACCGCAATGCTAATGAAGAAATGCTATGTTGAATGCCACCAAGTAATTTAAGCTACATGCTAAATATTAAAATTCTTTATGGACAAGAGAGTAGAGATACGCTGCAACTTGCTAAGCTAATGCTTATATTGACTTCCTCAAACAGCAGCCACACTGATAAATAGCAAACATTATGTTAAACCCTGCCAAGTCATTCAAGTGTCTTGCTAAAAGTTGACACATACAGCTGTATTTGATAAGAGTCACCTTTGTATAACTGGTTGGTTTTATTAGCAGGATAGGTAACACAGATAATTAATGCTAAAGTAGCTAAGTTATGCTGATAGCTTTGCTGCTAAGTGAAAGTAAACTTCATGATAGAACCCTCCAACAGTCTTATTAGTGCAACTTATTATTCACAACTGCATTGGAGCTCTTTGTTAGGAAAAAAGTGTTTTATTCAATGAACAGAAGCTCCAAAAATCCAACTCAGCAGGTCAGCTAGCTGTCATTTAAAACCTTTTATTAGCCGTTGAATCTAGTACTAAGTTTCAAAAGGCCACCAACACACCAGTCCAAATACACCAGACTGACTCCTGGAAAAACATCTTGACCTGGAATTTCTAAATAGATGTTGAATTTGTCGAGTCAGTCGGAGCCAGGATTTTTTGGACTCAACATCAGCGGCCCCTGCTTTGGCTTCAGCTTCGAGCTGCGGTTGTCGCCCTTTGACCAAATTGTAATCGTTTCATCCTTGAGACCGAGTGAACTTTTCTGCTAAATTTGAGGGAATTCCCTTGAGGTGTTTCTGAAACGTTCGACCCAAAAACACGACGCCTCAGGCCACGGGAATAAAAACACTTACAGACTGGTTACTTCTGCACCGACACTGAACACCTCATATGGTTAATACAGAGATGACTGTGATTTAACATCATTTACATGGCTTTAACCAGTCTGTTAAAAAGGCCAGAAGGCTTCGTTCTTCCAGGCATTAGACGCTGAATTGGCTCATTTCCACTTCTATTCTTAGCTTGTGATTACCGTTCCCATCCTTTATTATGCTGCCTCTGTCATCAGAGCCTTATCAAATAAATCAGTGATTACAGACCAGTGGAGGTTGATGATGATGTTTAGGAGCCTTTATTGGGTTCAGAGCCTTGACGTGCAGAAATACAAGAACAGTAGTGTTTGAGCGTGTAATCCTTTTTGAAAGAACAATATAAACATGAACAGACCTGCCAAAGACCTAGTGAGGAAATGTTGGGAGCCGTCACTTAACGACGTGAGCTTATCTTCAGCCTGGCGTTGGGAAGTTTGCTCCAGGCACAGCGTTACCGCCACAGTACGAGGACAAACCCGATTGCACAACATCTCTGCTCAGACGTGTTGATGATGTGGATCTGTTTTTGCTGTAAATTTGACATTATCTGTCTACAAATCGCTCCAACTGCTCAGTAAATACAGACCTCATTTGTTCATGTATTTCAATCTCTGACAAACATGGGTTCAACGTCTGCTGATGCCTTTTTTCCATGTATTTAAGGTACAAATGGACTTTAATCTGAACTAAACTGCTGGTTTCAGTCCAGATCATAGCGATGGTTTGGTTCATATTTAGTGTGTAAACAGACTGATCACACACAGTTACAGAAGGTGGTGGTGCCCAAAAACAGTAAGAAAAACAAACATGCTGCTCATCTATCGAGGAACGCATAGCAGGACATAATAATGTGATCCCAGCCTATATTTGACAGTGCCGGGCCTTTATTTGGCTTTTACTTGGCCAGTATTTGATGGTACCAGTCCTTTTTTTAGCCTCTAATTGAAGGTACCAGGCCTTTATTTGATGGTACCAGGCCTTTATTTGGCCTATAATTCAAGGTACCAGGCCTTTATTTGATGGTACCAGGCCTTTATTTGGCCTTTACTTGGCCAATATTTGATGGTACCAGGCCTTTATTTAGCCTATATTTGATGGTACCAGGCCTTTATGTAGCCTATACGTGAAGGTACCAGGCCTTTATTTGACAGTGCATGTTGCAATGTGGTCTTACCTTTGTGCAGGACGGCATTGGCCGGTTTATTGCCGGCCAGCGACTCCTTGCTGAGGTGCTGGTGCGACTCGGCCAGACACTCAACCTCAGCGAAGCGGGCGTTGAGGGCCATGGCCGGGTGGCTGGGGTCCTGGGTCATGTTCAGGTATGCCGCCCGCCGAAGCTGCTCCTCGATCACCAACGCCTGCTCCAACAGCTGAGGACGGGAGGAAAACAAACAGCAGAAGAAGAGCCTTCATATCCATCCATCATTACAGGGAGGAGGAAGGCGCCATCATCAACTCCCTCAGTGTGTTCACTTGATAAGTTACAATACGTTTAATATTATACAGAATTAATAAAATACAGAATACTAGAGGTCCACACTGACTGGTACACAATACATGTAAAAGTCCAGTTACCGCTGTACAAACATTTACAGTTTACATGCACCTGGAAACACCTGGAAACTGAGGAGGATGATGGTGAATCATGATCGGAGGTCGGTGATGACTGTGGCTGACACTGACGATGAAGTGAAATAAAGCTCAATAGATCAGAATCACTCCCCTGTACATATTCTACCATTCGCTGATGTTCACCTCTGCATTTACTGATCGGTCACTTCGAGCCTGATGTTCAGATTTAGTTTCTTGCTGTGGTCAGACCACATTATAACAGACCGGCAAAGTCTCACCCACAAAAAATATAATGGTGGTCAATGGCAGGAAGCAAGTTTATGATCCTATTGTAATGGTACCATCAACTATAGATACTTTTACATATTAATAAGAAATAAATCACTATAACATGTTCAACCTACAGAGACATCTGATCAGATCATGGACAGTGACAGGATGACGTCATGTCAATCAACTATAGAAAAATGTAAGTTAATCCTGGTGCACCCTGGGTGAATTGCCATTGGAATAATATCCAACTCCCTATATGGACATCCTGGGTGTGTGTTTATAGGTGACACTTACAGGTTTTAGAAAATGCATGTTTTTTTTCTCTTCAAAACCTGAGATATGATAGTATGAAAACCCCTCCAAGGCCTGTTTTCACCACGGTTTCACTATGTTGTATTAATATTTTGGTCATTTGTCAAGATACAGGATGGAAATATTCTCTGCTTAGTAAATATAATATAATATTATGATTATTGTATTTTTTAAGTGCATGTAAATGTATCAGATCTGACTATTACAATTATATGATTACTCCCAGTTATTGGACTTTTCCGTTCATGTAAACAGACTCATTGGATCGCATCATCGCATCATCTGGTGACGTTGTCTACTCAATAAAATATTTCTGAGGTAAGTTTCCCCCGAAGCCACCGTTGCCTTCGAGAGTAAATTAATAGTAGCACAAAATGCATCTTGGGATATTTGCCAGCCAAGTCCACACGAGTCACCAACCAGTGCATCCCTTAAGCTAGCAGACACAACATCCGGGAATTCCATCCGATCTTGGTTTGTGTGAACTTGTGCGATGACATTTGACGACATTTCAAAAAACAGAAGAACAGACAAGAACATGTATTGAGAAATGCCTCGAGTATTTCAATAGAAGTCATGGTCATTGGATCCATTTGTGGGTGTTTCTAATGAAATACTTCATTTATAGTCGCCGCGGTTACCGCCTCATTCAACCACATCCAACTTTAGCGCATCAGGAGGAAACGAGTGAAGAAACTTCACTTCTGTGGTTATTGATGATGTCAGGCTCAGAAATGCGGAAAGGACAAAGATACAGGATCTGAAACAGGCCAGTCTGTCAAAAACAGGATGAGATCCGCCCGGAAACGCCGGCGTCAGCAGAACCGCACGCCAACATGTGGGTCATGTGACCCAGACGCCACTCAACGGGTTCTGATGTACAGTCGTATAGATCTGACACATGGACTTGAACTCAGACTAATATGGTTTACTGTCATTGAGCTATTCAGTATTATTATTATTATTATTATTATTATTGTTGTTGTTATTATTATTATTATTATTATTATTATTATTATTGTTTGGGTTTTCATTATCACAAATCGTTAGCCTCATATCATAACTGTCTAACTCATATACAAATGGACAAAAGTATGTGACCCTGTTGAATCCAGGTGTTTTTTTTCTAACAGGGGTGTGGAATACAAAACAATAATGACAAATGTCATAATATAGTTTTATATTGGGATAAATATCATATTGATTATTAATATTGATGTTTTTATGTCCAATCATCATCAACAGACATGATGTGTCTCAATGTCTGTGTCCATATAGTTTAGAAACATCAATATTTACTTAAATTTTAATGGTAGATTTTCTTCCTCAGTGAGACGTGATGAAAGTAGATGGTTAGTTGGTAGAAAATTATTATTTACAGTCAGAGCATGAAAAATATTTCAGAAATTTAGAGATAGAACATTTAAAATCATAGTCATGGATAAAAAAAAGTAAATAAAAATCCAAGTTGAGAGAAATTAGTAAAAACCATCTCTGATGCATTTTGGAAACAAAGATAACCGTTTAAACCAAACTAACCAATGCCATGATATTCATCTCCACTCCAGCCCCTGGGATGAAAAATGACAATGAAGATATTAATGATCAATGATGTTGTGAACAACCTGACATGTCTTAAGAAAAGTCTGTGTAATTTACCAATATTCTGCCACTTATTAAATGTTGTGTGTATTTGTAGATCCACTGTGATCTGTAAGTTATAATGTACATGTGGAAATGATAAACTGAGGCAGAATACTGTTAAAATTACACTCATTTTTCTGCTGAAATTTCAGGTTTTTAATGTTATTCACTTTTTTTAAAAGGACAGTTTGAGGACGTAAACATTTTCATAATGTAACTTTACTTTTCTCACTCAAAAACATAGATAAACATTTGTATTTGTCATTATTCATAGATTATTCTGTTATTATTTTACTGGTTTGATCCACTTTAGATCATATTGGTCTGAATGTGGAACCTGAACTAAAAGGATTTCAACATCATTGCTTTAAGGAATTCAAACCATTTTACACATGGTTTTCAGTCTCAACAGTAAGTGGATAAACTAAGCTCATTATAAATATGAAGGTTGTTTTTAATTGCTGTTGTTAAATTTATTTAATTGTGTATTCATTCTGCATTGACTTCAAGGATGTATGTATATATTTATATGTTGTTTTCATGTATACTGTATAAGTTTTTCACATTTTCTTGGACTAAAGTAGGATTATTTTGTTTGTTTTGTTGCATATTTGAAATAAACTGAGCTGAACTATTACTTGGATGCAGTTGATGAACCCGTGGTCGTTTCGCCCTTCTGTCCACATACTTAAAATGACGTAAAATGACGTCTTACCTTAAAGCGTCGAGCCAGGAACTTATTCTTCATCTCCAGGAAGTTGCCTTTATTCGCCTGCGACTTAAAGGGCTCGTTGACGATGGCGAACTGGGGGTCGTTCTGGATGTCCTGCCACCGGGCGTAGCCGTGACTGGGGTCAAAGGTCAAGGGTCATTTAATGGCAGTGTTCAGAGTGGAGCTCTGAGAATATGAAGTCATCACATCATTGAAAGCAACACAGAAACACATCGAACACCTTACTTTAACGATAAAAACAACATGTTATATGAAGAGTCAGGTTGTTAAAATCAGTCCAAGTCCAGGAAAACAGATTAGAACCCAACTATAATGACACTAAAGGCAGGGCCGTCTTAACAGCATTATGGACCTAGGATGTCATTTTCCATGCACATAAGTGAAACTGAGTTCAAACGATGCTGCACCGTTGTGCTCGGAAGCTGATTTTTTAATACGTTTCAGTCTAGAAAAAGAACGTTCTCCTGTACAGTTGGACACCATCATGCACATGAACACTCTGAGTGATATTTCAACATTCCAGAATACAGATTTAAAATTTAGAAAATTATTTTTCTGTGCAAATTTCAGTATAATTTTTTTTTAATCTGTAAAAAATGATCGAAAAAATTTGTACAAAATAAAAAATTCTGCAAAATGATTTAAAAATTCCAGAACAAAATAATACAATTTTTATAAAGTGATTAAAACATTCCAGTACAAAATAATAAAATCTACAAGTAATGATCGAGAAGAAAAAAAAAAAGTAGCAGAAAAGAACTTAAATGAGCAATTAGTGAAGCTATACGCCTTTGATGGGTATGTATCATATATGATACAAGGTACATTGAAGGGTTAACATACACTGATTAGCATGGGGCCCCTATGCTTGTGGGGGCCACGGGCAGGTGCCCATCAGGCCCATGTGTTAATACAGCCCTGGCTAAAGGATGATCACCGTGACCTGAGGAACCACACAAACACTGACAGAGGATTCTTCACACATTTGTTTGCTTTGATTTGTTCTTGCTGGTCTTTTTTCCGTCTCTTCTTTCGGTTAATACATATAAATCCATGTCACCTCTTTTACCTTTTGTGTAATCTAAAATAAATCTAAGATCCCGTCCTGTTTTTTATGCATCAACAGGTCAGATTTGATTCATTTCAACATGTTCTCAACGTGACTTTCCCTCATGTTAAAGCTTAATGTGCTGTCTTTGGCTGCACATACTGTACACTGTTGTCCAGTTCATTTTCAGACACATTCCTCTTTCTATTCTTATTTAATCACCTTTGACCAGGTGCACTGATCACATACTGAGTCCCAGTCACACTTGATCTATAAGAATAAATCACACTGTCACTATTAATTCGCAAGAAGAGGTAGAAATATTTTATTCCACCTTTATGGGCAACAGTGGAGTAAAATGAACCAAAAGTTTTATTTAATAATGGTATAAAACGTGTAACTAGAGCAGTAGTTCATCTAAGTCATGTACTGTGTCTGGACTGGTTTGATTGTTCATAAATCTTTTTTTTCTGGTCATTACAAGAACGTTTTGGTTCTGTTCTTACATAAATCATATTATTTTGGTATTGTTTTGTTTCCCAGGTTTCTCATCATTTCCATGAAATTGTTTCCCCTTTCCTTCTCATTATATGTAGAACGTTTCCGTTATTTACAGAGACTTTCATCTTTTCAATTTATTGGTTTCTTACTATTTATAGAAACTTTAGAATCATTTCTAACAAAAAGTTTGTAATTTTTAAAAAAATTATTTACAGGATGTTTTTCACCATTTTATCGGTGTTTCTTTGCCATTTTATTTAAGTTTCTAATAGAAACGTTGTCATTGTTGTACTTTGTTTTGGTTTTTTATTTTGTTTCACATTAAGTTTTTTGTTATTTACAGGTTAATCATCATTTTATGAAATGTTTCCATTATGTAGAAAATGTATCTCACTGTGCTTATACGAGGTCTATCATTATTCAGTTTGTCATCACTTAGAAAACATTTCTGATCATTTTGAGTTTCTAATCGTTGTTAAAGTTTCTCATTATTTAGAGAAAAGGTCATAATTACAGACATAGAGTTACTGTTTCAGTCATTATTTAAGGACTCATGTTCACACCGATTCAATATTTATTTACACCTTTGACCATTTCCTTCTTATGCTGTGGAACTTCCTCTGATGTTTCTGCTTCAATCTGAGTAAAGTTTTCATATAATCAGACGTTTTGGTTCCGTCTAAGAACATCATCCCGGTTCTTTCAGCCTTAACTACGATAACGTCCACCCGTCCCATGAACCTCCTGCCGTGGTCGACTTGTTGACTTACTACGGTAAACTTACGCTGTCCGATAAAAAAAAAAAAAACACTCCGGGATCGTCACCCGGGCAACCGCTGTTAAGGATACATGACGATTCCCGCCAGCAGCCAGAAGTCGTGTCGGCGGTGCCAGATCTCGTTCATCTTCCCAGAGGAGATGGCAGCCCTCTCCTCGTTCTGCCAGAGAGTGTGTAGCTCTGAAAACCAAAACCAAAGGAAAAATACAGAAAATTTAAAACCAGAACCAGACAAAAAAAAACAGAAAATTAAAAAACCAGAACCAGAGGAAAAAACAGAAAATTAAAAAACCAGAACCAGAGGAAAAAAACAGAAAATTAAAAACCTGAACCAGAGGGAAAAACGGAAAATTAAAACCACAACCAGATGGAAAAACAGAAAATTAAAAACCTGAACCAGAGGGAAAAACGGAAAATTAAAACCACAACCAGAGGGAAAAACAGAAAATCAAAAACCTGAACCAGAGGGAAAAACGGAAAATTAAAACCACAACCAGACGGAAAAACAGAAAATTAAAAACCACTACCAGAGGGAAAAACGGCAAATCAAAAACCACAACCAGAGCGAAAAACGGAAAATCAAAAACCACAACCAGAGGGAAAAACGGAAAATCAAAAACCACAACCAGACTGACCAGCAGGGGTCAGTCTGGTTTATTATCAACTGTTACCCTAGTTTCACCTTGTTTCTAAGCTGCATCTGACTCTTCCTGGTTTTATTAATGACAGTATTTGATTATATTGTATCACTTCTTTTCTTTGACTCTAACAGTTGTTTCATTCTGGTTCTCATCCTCAGAGTGACTCACTAGTCCCTCTAGTGGTCACATACTTTCACTTCATAGTTGTACAATCCATTACATTGGCATCTTTGGAAGAACTTCACAGATATTTAAACATCTAAACATTACTATTTTAATTTCCGTTTTTTTAGTATTTGGATGTAGAAATCCTACATATAGAGCCTTTAAACCAGCCTCTGTTGGTAGATGATTCAGGTGGTTTACAGTGTTTATTGTATTAGTCTAATAATGCGGTTCTAACAGCGGTGGATGTTTGTTTCAGGATTCGCTCTCAGTTTCAGCCTCCGCTTCCATCTGATTTTGTCGTTCACTTGTGGAACGTATGGAAACCCATTACTGCCACAGTGATGGAAATGAGACCCTGCAGGTCAAAATAATGATGTTGTATCTGAAAATAATGACAGTTTGATAATAAAAATCCAGACTTAATGATAGAAATGATGAGGCAGGCCTGTGTTCATTTTCAGTTTGGAAAGTGTTTGCACAGACCATGTTCTGGACCAGGGCGGGTTTTATTTCACATTTTAAGAATGAACCATCACAACCCAGTTCACTATAGACCAGTTATTCTCTTCAGGTCCCAAACTTGCAAAAATACATACATACACAAAAACAAATGGTCAAAGATCAATATTTTTACTGAGAAATGCTGTCTCACAAAGGCTCTTTTTTCATTTTCAGGTTTCATTTGTTTTCATTATTTTCATCTTGTGTCTTTAATGTAATTTTTATCTTTACATGTTTTCTGTTATTTTAACCCTTTTAAATCTTTTAGGTCATTTTTGTCTTGTTACGTCTTTTACAACTGATGCTTCTCTTTATTTCCACAGAAAGCTTTTTTGTACTAATTATTCCTATATGACCTTATAACCAAAGCATTTTAGACCCTGAACACAGCACTAGATAATTAATCTACATATTTATATCTGTAAATCATGAAGAGGGAATTTATTTACATGTCCCAGGACATTTTACAGCCATTTATGCATCACATTTCAACATAATCCTGAATATTTAAAGGGACTATACATATAATTTCTGCTAAAATTATCATTATCTTTGCTAAGTTGCCAGTAACAACAATGTGAAACTATGGTAATAGTTTGATAATAAACAGGTAATATTATAGTAATACCATGGAATTATCAATGAAAAATCTTGGAGGTAAAAATGAGCATATTCTACTTTTATTTAAAGCAGCTACATGTAGTATTATTATTAATTAAAACACTCAAAACTGACCTGTAAGTATCATCAGAGTATGGAGAATAAAGAGTTCTGATGTTACGTTAATGTTTTCTGTTATAGAGACATAAACTGCCACAATGTGAAAGTATGGGACCACTAGAGGGAGTAGTGAGTCACTCTAACAGTTGTTTCTTTCTGGTTCTCATGCTCAGAGTCAAAGAAAAGAACTGATAAAACTAGAATCGTCGTTTTCTCCACTGGATGCAGCTGTAAATGTAAAGAATGGAGTTGGATGGTTAAATGTCAGTGTTTCTTCTACACGGGTGAGTTTGATTCTGAGGCTTATGAAGGTATAAAGTTGTTATGGGATGTTCTTATCATTGCTAAGTTGCCGCTTGTTGATCCACGGTTCAGACTAAACTATGACAGTTCTGACGTTGTTTGTTGGATTCCAAACAGATCTTTAGTTCAGTTATTGACAACACAAACCGTACAGAAAGCAGAGGTGATGTGTGGCTTTACTGTGGCTGTTTTCAGGCTAAAAACAGAGCTAAGCTAACAGAGCTATAGTGTAACCTATCAGCTGACAGCACGTCAACATTATAAGACACAGTGGTATTTTGAGCAACTCTCAAATGGGACAAACAAGCGATTAAGAAAACAAATGAGAGATGCACAAAATCGTCAACAACAAAAAAAACCCACACAATTATAAATAAAATTAACAAAAATTCACAAAATATCTACAAAATCTAACAAAAATGCACAAAATGATCAATAAAATGAACAAAATTACCACAAGTATCAGGAAAATACACAAAAGGGCACAAAATAATCAACTAAACTAACAAGGCTAAGCTAACCGAGCTAAGCTAAGAGAGCTAAAATGTAAACTATCAGCTGATGCAGCACATTAATATTATAAGACAGTGTTATTTTAGCCACTGTTAAAATAAGCATCTCTGAGTTTGAAGAAGAAAACTTGACGATTCCATAACACAGATGTGGAAACAATGAGCTTTATACTTCATTCAGTGACTGATGCAGTCTGTGGATACATAGGGTTGGTTTGATGGTGGTTCTGGTTCTAAGTGTGTTCTGGTACCAGACTGACCCCTGGTGGTCAGAGTCTGGAACATCAGTACATAGAACCACTTTAAAAAAACTCACCGTATGGAACAAATACATATTCATTAGATCAGAACCAGATGTGCATGTTATTTATAAAACAAATAGAGTCCATGTTATCGTGTCATAAATCAGAACCAGAACATTTAGTTCTATCAAACATGATCCTTGTTGATATTGTGTGAAATGTTTCAGATGCTTTTTTTAACCGACGTCCTAAATAAACCGTCCTGTGACCCACCAAAGGGCCCCGACCCAGTGTTTGGACGTCCCAAATTATGTAGACGTTATCATTCAGGTTCATGTCTTTGTCCAGTTCAGTTTCAGGCTGATGTTACAAACAGAAAAAACAGCATTAAACAGCTGTTCTTCAGTGTTCTCAGGGTTTAGAACCAGAAACCTCCAGAACCGGGGACTGAATGAGGGTCAGAACCAAGGTAAGAACCAGGGTCAGACCCAGGGCCAAACCCAGGGCCAGAACCAAAGTAAGAACCAGGGTCAGACCCAGGGCCAAAACCAGGGCCAGAATCAAAGTAAGAACCAGGGTCAGACCCAGGGCCAAAACCAGGGCCAGAATCAAGCTAAGAACCAGGGTCAGACCCAGGGCCAGAACTAGGGTCAGGACCAGGGCCAAAACCACCATAACCTATAAATAATGACTCCAAATTTTCTTCTTGGTTTAATGTGAAAAAATAACATTACAGTATGCTTAAAAATAAGGACAACTCCAAATTTTTTGTTTTGTTTTAGAGCAAAAAAAACCCCCATTGAATTATGAAAATATTTACATTAAACTGTCCTTTAACAATAAAATATGAATAACCTGAACAAATATGAACCTGAAACGTCTAAAGAAAATGAATCGCAATTTTAACAATATTCCTACTAACTGTTTTGTGCCTTTGTAGATCCGATCTGTAATGCACATGTATAAATGATCAGAGGCAGAATATTGTTAAAATTGCACCTATTTTTCCTCCAAAAATCAGTTTTTTCAGGTTATTTACATCTTTTTTGTTTGGATAGTTTGTAAATGTAAATGGTTTCATGATTTAATGTTATTTTTTGCACTAAAACAAATAGAACAGTTTGTATTTGTCATTAGTTCTAGGTTCTTCTGTTATGTTACTGGTTCTGATCCACTTTAGATCGTATTGGTCTGGATGTGGAACCTGAACTAACCTCACTTTGACATTCCTGCCTTAAACCCACCTGTGAATCCTCCGTCTGCGATGTTAAACATGAAGCGAGGTCTCTCGGGCACTGGTTTCCCGTTGCCCTTGGCGACGTCCTCCTTGGCTGCTTTGACGTCTTTCCCAGCATCCTTTTCACCTTTGACCTCCTCTGTGTCAGACATCAACGGGTCATTGGGTTTGTGTTTATTTTTTACCTGTTCTCCAGGTGAATGGGGGGGCGTTCTCGTACCTTTCTTTGTGTCCGACGCCTCTGTCTTGGTTTTGGCGTCTGATGTTTCCGTGGTTGCGGTCGGAGGCGTGTCCTTTCCTTTTTCTTTCTCTTCTCTGGCCTTTTCTTCATCGCCTGTAAAGAAAAGCTGATATCACATTAGTGCTGCCCTCTGCTGGTCAGACTCTGTCCAAATTAACCCATAGACACCCAAAAAAAACACCTTTAACCAAAACCATCTACTGATCTAAACTGTTTAATACCTGTTGATCACTGATCCTATCAATACATGGAAATAATCGATGTAAAATACAGTTATTCATCTTTTCATGGTCATCAGATATGACCCATTTAGACGTTCAGAGGCTCCGTAGTTACCA
>JAPQRQ010000011.1:19411781-19431292 GCA_037367365.1 Apogon talboti
TCATCTTCTCCAACATTGATTCACCAGTAAAACCCATGGAGTTGGATCAATGACAGTGGATGGACACACTGGGTTTTTTGATCATAAATATAAAATAGTAAATAAAATGACCATAAAAATTTACAAAACAGTAAGTAACAGGAGAAAATAAGCCAAAAAATTACTGAAATGAAGTAAAAAATGAATAAAATTAGCAGGAAAAGGAACAAAAATTGCCAAAGTAATCAATGAAATGAACAAAATTAACAACAAACTGACAAAATAATAAGCGACAAGAACAAAATAAGCCACAAATTGAATGAAATTGAAGAAAAAATAATAAACCCATGGAGTTGGATCGATGACAGTGGATGGACACACTGGGTTTATGTTCTTGTATGTTCTATGTATGTGTTTTCGTTTCTGATTTAATAACATTCAACTTTACTCTGAGCTTTTATAAATGTCTACATCAGTAAATTCACTGGAGGAAAACACCTGGTCTTCATAGAAAAAAATGCAAAATAAAGAAGCTAATATTACAATAAATGGTGATAAATTAATTAAGAAACATTAAATTCCTTGGGGAACTTCCACAGAAGTAGCTGTGGGTCTTAATGGGTTAAAAGTACCGGTTCGATACTGGACTGACTGTTAAAGGAATTAAACTGTTACTGTGTCTGTAACTCATCCTCGTCCTCCGTCTCCTCAGAGGACATGAAGCCTCGTCTGTCGTCCACCATGTCCTGGGGCAGTGACAGCGAAGGCGTCGGCAGTCTGACCCGGGGTTCCCAGATCTACTTCTCCACCAAAGCCCGTCTGTCCTTCAGACACCAGCTGGACAGCAACGTCAACGCCGTGGACGCCACCTACTGAATCGGACCCCTACTGGACCGGTACCGCCCCCCGTCACCTGGAGACCTGGTCCATGAGGACATGACAGCTGACACTAAACGCTTTTAACCCTTTAGTTTCAACATAGAAACAAAGCCAAGCGGACCAGGCGGTTCTGGTACTGTGGACCTGGACCGGTCCAGTTCAGACACCAGACCAACGGAGAGACTCGTTTACAGCGTTTAACACCAACAAGTGCATTATTTGATCATTTTCCCTTTTGGACATTTGGTTTTTGTACTTCTTTGAGGACAATGTGGATTTTTTTTAACGATCGAAACCGAGGATGAAACTAAAAAAAAAATAAACAAGTGATATTTACGTTAAAAAAAACAATCTGATACAATGAACCATGTTATCATTAGGGTCCAAGAACCAAAACACTGTGGTTTGGTTTTTCCGTTTCTGGTTTTCTGTGTTATTAAGACGTTTAAACTGGTTTTATATCAGGGAATAAATTAACTTGTAAACCACGAGTGAAATCAAAATAATGAATGTATTACGTTGAACACTGAAGAGGAAAACAGAACACTTTCAAAATAAAGTTGTCAAATTTATATAGAATACATTAACAATATTTGGAGGAAAAAAGTTGTAATATCAAAAGACATAGTATTACAACAGAAAAGACATATACCAAAAAAGAAAATATGTAAAGGAAGAGAATAAAGTTGAAATATTTTGGGAAAAAAAAAATTGTGATATTACCAGGTATACTGTTACAAAAAAGGAATAATATGACCTAAATATCTGAGGGAAAAATGGGAGAATTTTAAAAGTAAAAAGTTAGAATTTAAAAAAGATATATTACGAAAATAAAGTCTAAATGTTTGGAGCAAAAAGTCCCAATATTACAAAATAAATATTGAATGATGGTGTAATATTACAAAGATAAAGCTGAAAAATCTGGAGGGAAAAAAGGACATTTTTAAGAGAAAAGTCACAATATTACAAAAAAAAGTAATGAAAGAAGGCCAAATATGAGAATAAAGTTGAAATATCTGGAGGAAAATGGGCCAGTTTTTAAGAGAATAAATATATAACTTTTGGAAATAAAAACCAGTATTAAAAAAAAAAAAAACATATTACAAGAATGAGGTGTAAATATGTGGAGAAAAATATCACAATGTTAAGAGGAAAAGGTGATGTTTGGAGAAAAAAGCCACAAATTACAATTTAAAAGAAGTCACAGTGAATAAAGGCACAATTTAAAAAGAATAAAGTCAATATTTGTCAAGATAAAAAGAACGACGTTGTAGTTTTTGGAGAAATAAAGTCTATGTTAAAAGTCACTTCATCTGTAGAAATAAGAACTCATGTAGCATCAAATTAACAATGAACCTGATCAATAAGCAGATATTAGAATATAATACAATAGTACATAGACACGGAATATTACACCTTTTTTCCTGATTTAAAAAAAATGCATCTTTATTCTCATATTTTTCTGTTTTTCTGAGTCGTTTATAAAATACCTGATGCTTCCTCTTCATCAGTTAAATCCTCTAAGTGTTCTTTAAGGTTCAGTATCTGATGATTCTAGAAACTAAATCTGTAAATTATCCAAACTCCTCTTTAACAAACTGGCCTGAGACTGGGTTCATTTATGGGGTGGAGCTTGGACCCAGTTATATCTGCTTGCAAATATAGGTGTTTATTTTTGTATTTCTTAAAAGAAGTGGTTTAATTTTGTGGATCAGGTCTTTAAATCCTGGTTCTGGTCCAGAATCACCCCTTTAGAAAGTTCTGCTTCTGTTTGTTTATACACTGAGCTGCAGAGTCAAACGTTTATCTTCCTGTTCTTCTGTGTTGTATGTAACAGCTCCTTTTGGATGTTTTTACTGATATTTTCTAAATTCAAAGACTCCTCTGACGTATTTGACCATAAAATACATGTTCTCTTGTACTAAAACTTTAGCTCCAGATGTTGTTCTGGATTTGCCTAAAACTCAACAGATGTGAATGTAAGTGCTGATCCCAAATGACTGTGAAAATGTCCGAAATGTTCAGATTTGATTTGTAAAATGTAAATGTTGGATTCATCACCAGCTTTTCAAAGTACTTTTACTAACAAAATAACAACACTGATGTTACAAAAGTCTACTGTGTTTTTATTGACGGTTTTGCAGTGTTTACATATAAAAGACTAGAAAATGGAGAACTCTGTTCCAAATACCAAAACTATTTAACCCTCCGGTATCCAGGTGAGCATATTAGGCACACTGTGACCTTCATGTTGTAAGAGGTCAGATTATTTTTCACAATTTGTTTTATGTCAGAATTCAAAAGTTGTTCATTTTTGCAACATTTTTTCAATTCTGACCCATCCACTAAAATCAGCAGATTGTAAAAAACATGTTAAACACCCTTCTACCAAGTGAGTACAAAATACACACTGACACATTTTAGCATTTAACATTTAACCTAGCACCAAAAATAATAATGTAAATTAACCAGTGTTGGTGTTAATCACTGACATATGCCAGGATGAAAAAAATAAGTAATCCAATTTTTATGTAGAATACTGAAGAAAAAATGGAAAATTTGTGTTTTTTGCATTATTATAATCATTATTTTTTTTACATTACAAACATGGCATTTAAAGGGTTAAAAATATGACCATTATTGAGTATTCGATATTTTTGTTTATGGATCAAGTGGGTGAAATCCAAAAAAATGTAAAGAAAAAAAAATAGTTAAAAACAAACTGTATGAAAAGCCTTGTGACATAACTACAGTACTGTGCAGATTATGTGCTTCAGGTGGTTAACGGACCTGATACTGAAGGGTTAAACCCTGTTTTATTTACATGCTTTGACTATTTACACATGCACATGGTGCTCCTCCTTCACAGTATTGATTCAAATATGTCATTGCTATAAAACACAGAACAACTGTCTCTGATAACCTGAGGGGGCGTGGTCACTGCATGCTCTTGGGTTTGGAGATGACGCCGTCTGGGTAACGCTTCTTAAACCGAGCCACCACCTCGGGGTCCAGGAGGTGGATGCCATCCAGCTGGTTCCCCAGAGTCACCCTGAAACAGAACAGGACAAACCGTGGAAATACAGTCAGTGCAGGGTTAAGGTGGTAATAAACCAGAGTAGGGGGGCGGAGTCAGTGCAGGGTTAAGGTGGTAATAAACCAGAGTAGGGGGCGGAGTCAGTGCAGGGTTAAGGTGGTAATAAACCAGAGTAGGGGGGCGGAGTCAGTGCAGGGTTAAGGTGGTAATAAACCAGAGTAGGGGGCGGAGTCAGTGCAGGGTTAAGGTGGTAATAAACCAGGGTTAAGGCGTGGTACCAGTTGGGCTGGACGTTGTGTGGGCGACCGAACAACTCGATCTTCCTGGTTCCAGGAGAAAGTCTCTCGATCATCCCGTAGATCTCATCGGGTTTGTGGCTGGTGGAGCGAACCTGGAACCAACGGTTGAATAAAGGTAAACATCTATTGTTTATTAAAGTCCTAATGTCCACATAAAACCGTGTTTGTTTCTGTATTAGATCCAATCTGACACATGTGAAGTATAAACAGCAGGGAAAAAAAACTACACTTTAATGGGAAAAACAGCTTCTATAAACCACAGTGGTCATATTTAGTGAGACCTTTGACCTTAACATGTCTTATTAAGACGATCACAAATAAACTACAGATAAAGGTCGTTTACACATCAACATGTCCATCACATTGCAGAAGTCTGTACCTGAGACTCCAGGTGTTAAAACCACATTAACTGAAGCACAAAGGGGGGTGATTTACCTCCGCTACGATGACGTCACAGTCCAAACCTCTGTTGAATCCCTGTGGGTTTCCTTTCACACCCACCTGAACACAAAAACCTTTTTAAGACCACCCATTTCACAGCCATACTGGCAAAAATTCATGACTCCTAGAATTTAGAAAAATGTATTTATCTACATCAGCAGAGACTGAATATTACATACATCTGTACACAGAACTCAGTGTCCTGTGGTCATGTCTCACTGGCGGCTGCAAAGTTAGCTACAATTGGTTCCTAATTTCAATATAAATTGTCGGGTTGGAACGGGTGGAACTGAGTCCACTAATCTGACTGTCCAGTTTGGAATTTAAACATAATATAGCAAACATGTTTATGGAAACATGATTTAAGACCAACAATATCAAATTTAATACCTTTTAAAGACTTTTAAAGTATTAAATGCATATTAGTAAATTCAAGACTTTTAAGACTTTTTAAGACCCTGCATGTGTACGGTAACGAAACAAGTTTCTCTGTACAATGAAAATCTTACTTTGCCATCCAGCTGAATGCAAAGAGAATTTAAGACGTATAAAGATTTAAGTAGAAAATTAAAACAGAACAGTGGCATTTAAGAATGAACTATAAAAACTATAAACCTAAATAAAAATATAAACTACTATTACTAAGTGAATATATCGTTGCTGAACTGAGGGGGTGTGGACACTGCATGTGCTTGGGTTGGGATAAATATATATAACTAATAATTATAAATTAATGGAGTTAAGAGATGTAGTCACAAGACGTTTTCAACACTTTACATTGGTTAAATATTTCTAAAACCATCAGGCCAACGTGAAGACTGGCCAATAGAATCATTTTATGACAAAAAATGGACTTGCGAGGTTTACACCCGACAGCAACAACATATTTACATAAATGTGCAATGAGTCATTGTGCAAACTGTCAGAGATAAATGTTAAATGTGCCAAACTGACAGAGATGAACAGTATGATGTGTGTACTTATTGAGAATAAGGTGCATTTCCAGTATCACAGCTGAAAATGTTGACGTCACTGAAGCAGACGTTTATCTAAAGCTCTGATTCGTACCAGACAGTGCTCTTTGCCGTGGTTCAGCCAATGACCCGTCCTCCCCGTTCGGATGATCCTCTGAAGCTGATTGGTTTTCACCCAAATGATTTCATCCACACGTTCGTAGCTGAAACAAGAAAGGGAAAACAAAAACTGATTCTGGTTCTGCTAGAAACAGATGAACTGGCGGTCCAACCCTGAACACTCACCCCCACAGACTCAGACACTCCCGGCCCAGCTCCATGGCCCTGGGAGGGAACACAAACCAGGGCTTTAGACTCTTTAAGCACAACAACAGACACAAACATGACTATGGGAAATACTTAGAACAGGGGGGTCAATTTTAGTTCAGGTTCCACATTCAGCCCAATATGATCTCAAACGGACCAGACCTTTAAAAAACACTGAAAAAGGTCAAATTACATGAAGAAAATGTTTACATCTACAATGTTTCCTTAAAAATGTGAATAACATAAAAAAGATGAAATGTTTTAAGAAAAATAAGTGTCACCTTCTCAATGTTCTGCTTCAGTTTATCAATTCCACATGTGTATTACAATTTACAGATCACAGTGGATCTACAAATACACACACCATTCAGTAACAGACAGAATATTGGTCCAATTACACTGATTTTCCTAAAGACATTTCATGTTGTTCAGGTTTGTCATATTTTTTGTTAAAGGATAGTTTGTAAATGTAAACATTTTCATGTAATTTCACTTTTTTAAACTAAAACACAGAGAAACACTTGTAGCTGTCATTATTTATAGGTTATTGTGATAGAATTTAACTTTAGACCATATTGGTCTGAATGTGGAACCAGAACTAAAATAATTTTAACACCACTGAACGTTACTATCATCAGTGTAATTTTTACACTTTGGGTTGGATCGGTTTTGGCCCGTATGCCTGTTACTAAATGTTGTATTTGTAGATCCACTGTGATCTGTAAGTTATAATGTACATGATAAATGATAAACTAAGGCAGAATATTGTTAAAATTGCATCTATTTTTCTGAAGACATTTCAGTTTTTACAGATTATTCACATCTTTTTTGTTTGGATAGTTTGTAGATGTAAATATTTTCCTAATTAAATGTTATTTTTTTAATTGTCATTATTTGTAGGTTATGGTGTTATTATTTTACTGGTCTTTACATCATATTGGTCTGAATGTGGATCCTCAACCATCACGGCTTTGACATTCCTGATGATTCATTCCATTCACGGCGGCCTCAGTCTGAGGGTTACCTGCCCGTGACCCAGAGGAACAGGAAGCCGTCGTCCTGCAGGATGGGAATGTTGAGTTTCCTCATCTCGTCGTCGGTGAGCGTTCCGTAGGGCAGCTCCATGTGGATGTCCCACGGAGGGTCGGCCATCACCACCGCAAACTTCCCCAGGATGGACACGTCCAGGTAGCGGATGTCGCAGCAGATCCACTGGAATCACAAACACAGACCACCACAGTCAGCTACGGCAGGCGAGGGGGGTCCAAACATATGGCCCATGGGCCAAAAGTGACCGCCACAGTGTCTAATCCGGCCCATGGGATAAAAAGCTACACTGAAGATATTAACAATCAATGGTGTTAAAATCATTATAGTCCAGGTTCCACATTCAGACCAATAAGATGTAAAGAGGGTAAAAAATGGCATGATAACCTATAATCCTGTCTGTACCTTACCCACCTCATTTATTGTTTTCTTGTACATAGTTGCTCTTCTTATCATTACTACTATTTATCATATAGTTTTCTTTTTTTTCTTTATTTTTTTAGATTTCTTGGGTTGTATACTAGCGTCGTACAGTTATGCTGCTTACATGTTTACACCCTGGGGCCAAATTTTTACATTTTTTGAATTGAATCCAAGGTATTAACTGTCATGGATGTCAAAATCATTTTAGTTCAGGGGCTTAAAAACATTTACATACATTTAAAAACGATGCTTTCATAAAAAATGTAAAGAACCTGAAATGTCACAACAGAAGTTAAGTGCAGTTTTAACGGTGCTATGCCTGTTATTAAATGTCTGTTGTGCCGTTTGATCCACTGGGTTGATAAACTGATGCATATATTGTTAAATATGCACTTATTTTTCTGAATAAATATCAGGTTGTTCATATTATTCAAGGATAGTTTGTAGATATAAACATTTTCATAACAGAATTTTACTTTTTTCACCCAAAACCATGCAGAAAAGTTTGGAATTTCCATCATTTATAGGTTATTGTTATTTGACTGGTCTGATCCACTTTAGATCATCTTGGTCTGAATGTGGAACCTGAACTACTATGATTTTAACACCCCTGGTCTACAGTGCTCATGGATCTTCTCTTCCTCACCTGTGATGGGAACAGTTTGCCCACGTTGCTGTCTGCGTCTCCGGTGCGAAGGCCCAGCTCCGCAGCCCCGGCCTGGGGCCCCAGTAGGCCTGCCTCGGTCTCGGGGGGGCTGTCGATCTCATAGTGGACGTATTTACAGGTGTCCATGTGGAAGCAGGTGTTGAGGAAGGAGCAGTCGCCCAGGCTTTCATCTGTGTGTTTGTTGATGATGCGGCTGAAGCAGGAAACAGACGGAACAAAGTAAATACAGAAAAATAAATTTGTTTTTACGATGTGGTCTCCATCATCAGTTTAATTCATTAGAGCAAATATAACATTTTACAAACTACCGGCATAGTTTGGCTGATATTAACTGTGATGTCTTATTTAGAGGGGAAAAAGAACAGAAAAACAAACAAAACACACACAGTATCACTAAGATTTCTCCAGTGACAGATTAACTCATAGTTATTTCACCTTTTATTATTTTGACCTACGTTTTCAGTTTAACAGTTATTCAGTTCCAAACAAAATCACTAATTGCTCATTTCAGACATTGTTGAAATGAGTCATTTTTAATCACCTGTCAGCTATTTATTACTCCAAACTATTATTATTATTATAATATCAGCACAAAAAACCCACTCACTTTTAATATTTTAAATCTAATAAATGCTGGACAGAAATGCAGAATGTGGGTGAGGTTCCAGTTTCAGTGTTGGATTTCGAAGGCACTACTTCTGCTGTTAAGTGACACTTCCTGTATGAAACCGTTTTGGACAGAAGTCGTTTTGTGGAACATTTCCATGTGGGGACATGAACCCTGGTATTAATATTATTAAAACCCTGCAAACTAAGATTAAACATCAAAAAGCAAAGGTCTCATTATTTGCTGTGTAGTTACAGCTTCTGTCCAAGTGTGAATGGTTACACACAGACGCACAGGAAGTGAAAGGAAGGAGAACGACACGTGAAACAGTCGCCCAGTGTTCCTGTTACAGCAGAGCTCCCATGACCTACAGTCCAAATGTAAATGTGTTAGTTCATAATGTGTAGAAGGTAAAACCACTGACCGGAAGTGCAGCTTGGTGCAGGGCTGAGGCGAGTCCCCTGAGCGGATACACTCCTCTTTAGTTCCGTGGTCGCAGAACTCTTGGACCTGAGCGCGACCACGGGACCTAAACTTCTCCACGATGGACTGTTCTTTGGCAGTGCTGGCATTAAGCAGCTCCAGGATCTCCCTGCTCACCTGCAGGAAAACGATGAACAAATGAATAAACAGATAGATAGATAGATAGATAGATAGATAGATAGATAGATAGATAGATAGATAGATAATTCTTTCTTCAAACACTGGCACTACCATCTGTTTAAAAATTGTTTTATATATTCCTTTAAGCTGATTTTATGTCTTTACTTTGCTTTAAATCATCTGTAAGACTGTTCCATAATTTAACCCGTGACTGCAACACTCATCCTTTTTA
This sequence comes from Apogon talboti, assembly GCA_037367365.1. Classification (NCBI taxonomy): domain Eukaryota; kingdom Metazoa; phylum Chordata; class Actinopteri; order Kurtiformes; family Apogonidae; genus Apogon; species Apogon talboti. Next base: position 19,421,276 of record JAPQRQ010000011.1, read on the forward strand.
CAGTTGTTCTGACACAATGCATTTGTAAATTCAGTTTCCTCCTGTCTGAGAATGTCTGACAATAACAATGTCCGTACTTTATTTGTAGTTTATGTCTTGCTTTAAATATTAGTCATGCTGTTTTAAACTGAATCAAATCTGTACATTTTGGAGATTTTAATCTTAAAAAGAGTTCATTTGATGGTCTCTATATCCTGCACTATCTATCAGTCTAATGGCCTTTTTCTGCATCGTATGCATTGTTTGTATGTTAGTTTTATATGCGTTTCCCCACAGTTCAACACAGTATAATGTATATAGTCTTGCTTGAGCTGCATTGATGTCTGGACCCTCCTACCTTCTTGCTCTGCTGTTCTTTGGTGGACTGCTGGTTCAGGAGGCTCTCGATCTCCATGTCCACGTGAGACGACTGGCTCTTGCTGCTCCTGCTCTTCTTGTCAGCCCCCCCGCCTGCCGTCGATGGCCCCGCCAGCTGGGAGGAGGACGCCGGCGTCAGGGACGTGGTGGAGGAATGTGGAGGAGAGGCGGAACTCTGGAGCGAGGGGGAGAAACCAGACGCTCTCTTCAGGTGGGTTTGGTCCTCAGCTTTTCTCTTGACCCCGGTCCGCTGGGCCCCAGCGCCAGCCCCGGTCCCGATCATTGCCCACAGCTTTGTGTGGTCGACCGCTACCACGACTGTGGAGGAGGAGGTTGTAGAAGAGGAGGAGGCTGAGGTGGGCTGTCGGACCTCGATGAGCTCCTGAGCTGAGAATTTGAGCAGCAGACTCTGGATGCAGCTGTGGCTCACATCTGCCTCAGACTGGAAGAGAAACAAGGTGAGAAGATGACAATAACACTAGATCTAACACAGAAGATTTAAACAATGATGATGATCAGACTCTTAACCCATAAAGAGGTTTTAACCCATAAAGACCCAAACATCCACAGTTGACCAAAAACATCTACTGATCTAAACTAATACCTGTTGATCCACTAATCCTATCAATACATGTCAATAATTGGTGTAAAATAGTTATTCATCTTTTCATGGTCATCAGATATGACCCATTTGGATGTTCAGAGGCTCCATAGTTACCGTGGCAACACCGTCATCTTCTACAACATTGATTCACCAGTAAAACCCATGTGGATGGACACACTGGGTTTATGTTCAGTTATTAATATTTTTGCTGAAAAAGTCACTTTTTCTTCTGTTTTTTACATAATAATATAATAACCCTCAACTTTAATCTGAACATTAATGAACATCTACATGATCAATAAATTAAATATAGGAAAATCTTAAATAAGATTTTCTGAAAAATTACAGAAGATAATACATAATAAACGGTGATAAATCATTTAAAAAATACTAGAGAGAAAAAATTAATTTAGGACAATCCACAGAAATAACACTGGGTCTTTATGGGTTAATATCTGCATAATCATAATATGTAAGCAAATAATATCACATTTACTTTAGAAAATTTGTTTAGAAACTCAACTCACACTGTTCAATTCATTGGTGATGGCGAGGGAGTCTGTTGGCAGCGAAAGGCTGAGGTCGGACAGATATCCCAGCAGCCTCTTCTCCAGTTCAGGGTCTGGTGGTTTTTCGGTCTCTTCCTGAGATGGGACTGGAACTGACGGAGCTGGGCTGTCACTTCTGGCTGTGGAACCATCTGTGCTGCCTCCACCATCTGAGGGGAACAAGACATTAGGAAATATTTATCTGTTAGGTCTCGCTAACTGGTTAGAAATACAAATACATTAACTGGTGGCAAAACAATGCTTTAGAAAGGTTCCAAAACTGCTGCTTTTATGATCAAACAGGTCAAAGTTGAAAAAAAAAATTGAACACTAAACACAATTTCAGTAAAAACGAAATAATATCAACACCACATACAGATATAACTTTTATACCAAGAATTCTCAATTTATCTTTACACATTACATTAGTAAGTCAATTCAGCAGATAATCAGAGTTTAATTTGACATCTGAAACACTGAGGAGACAAATATAACACTTTCTGCTGACAAAGGAGTCATTTTGTTTTGTATCTCTGATTAATGTGGTGTTTGTCTCCATTTGTGAGCATTCAGACACTAAACTTCATTAAGTAATGCCTGGGACTTTCGCCCCTGTGTTTCCCCACACAGACCCTGGTGGTCGGTGTGGTCTGGACGTACCCGCCGACAGTTGTCCCGGGTCTTTCCGCCGCCGCTGCAGCCTCTCCCTCAGGGAGTCCAGCTGCTTCTTATGCGCTTGGATGTTGCTCCATGTGTCCGACATGACGAACCGGGCCCAACGCAAAAACCGAGGCAACACGAACCGGATGAAGTTTAACAACAAACCCGATCAATGACTGAATGCCTAAAGCGAAAACGGACGGGAGAAGCATGTATGGTACGTGGCAAAATGGGGTCGGGTCGGAATCGTGAAATCAAGGGTTCCGCCTGGGTTATAATTTAAATAAATAAACAAATCTGGTAGTTAAATTGTACGCAGCATACTAATCATTATCATTGTGTAATTATAAGCTATATCTCCGTCATTTAAAAAAAAATAATGAATTTCTCCTTTTTGGTGAGAATCTAGTTACTCGGACTCGTTTCGTGAACGGACTTCTACAACTTCCGGCGTCACTAAATTAAAAGCCCGTTTCCTCCGCTGACAAACCTTCTTAACCTGCGGCAATTTCGCGTAGAAATGATCACTTTTGTACAACATATTAACATTAGAGGCTTATATTCAACGCTTTTCTCTTAATCTGTCGCATTTGGCCTGACTCGGGCGGCCGTTTTCCCCGCCACTAAACAGCAGCTCCTCCAGGTAAAGATGGCGGAAGAGGAGAAGAGTGGGGAGCTCAGCAAAGACAAAAACGAGCTGCAAATTCTAAAGGTAATACTTTAACTCGAACTATAATAATAACCTAAACTGACTGTGTCTGGAGTCACATTTAGTTGACTTCGGTCAGTGTTAGTGACGGGTTAGTTTACCCTCTGTTCATCTCATGAGCTCGTTACTATAACAACTGGCAGCAGCTGTCATGCTAACTGACATGTTCCCGACCTTTTCTTGTGTTATTTCTCATTCATGTTTACCGTGTACATGTCCATGTCTAAATAATGACTGTACACTTATAGCTACATGTATTATTACCATCACAGAGGCCTATGGTTTGTTCTTCAAGGGGAATGACCTGCTTACATCCATCCTACTTCTTGCTGACTCATCATTTGTCTGTTTGCCTTCAGCTTTGAATGCACCAGTTCTCCTCTGAAACCAGTTTTCACATAACATCTACTTATAAAACCACAGCATTTCAGACATACCTGTCATGGCTATGTACTTAAAGATCCCCTCCAGACATGTTAGAAGACATGACAATTATATTGTCAGCAGAAATTATTTCTGTCATGTCTTGAGAAGTTATTTCTGCTTTCTGCTTTTTTTCTCACAAGAATCCCCATGTTAGAAATGACTAAAACATGTTGAAATGGATTGGTTTATCTCTATTATCTACTGTGTGTTTATTCTCCATCTACACTGAGTGATAGCTGTTGTGTTGCACTTGAAGTCGAAGGTGGTTGATGCTGCTAGTGCTGCTTTTCCCATAATGCAACAACAGAACAACAACAAGAGAAAAGACTTTCCCCTCTTACTTTAGGCTTTTGCTTTTTCTGCTGCCATAAAAGTTATCTATTTTCCTCACAAGTGTACGTAAGCATTATAGCTAAGTAATACTACAACTAGAACACCGCACTAATTCAACACAAATGAACAGATTTTCTTTTCTGTGCCCCTTTAAAATTGTGTGCGATGTTATGTTGTCTAGTGTTTCTAATATTTCTATGTTAAAGTATTCAATTCTTGTCTCAATCTTGTTCCAAGTTTGTGGAAAAAATGGCCGACATGACCCCGATACAGTTTATGTTATGGTTTAGAATCTATATTATAAAAGGGAAGTGGACTCTGTGTGTGTGTGTGTGTGTGTGTGTTTCTTGGGCATTACACAAATTTGGAAAGAGCTGACTGCTGCAGTTTGTATTTGGTCAAGGAAGAGACTAGTGAAAATGGCAAGTTGATAGGAATATTTTGAGAGGTATTAGTTGTTTTGGAATACAATGGCCTTACAATGGCCAATCGCGTTGCTATGTCCAGAATCATAGAATCATCATTGAAAGTGGGTTACCTAGAAACAAATAAACAATAGAGCCACATTGCCATGGTGTTAATTGCCATGTGTAGAAACAAACATGCCAGCTGAGAGGTTATTTAACTGAAAATGCCAGTGGAATTTACCAAGAAAGTAAAGAAAGTAAAGGAATGAAGTTTATCAGAGGATCTAGAACCCATGGTTCCCCACGGGTCAACGCACTAGTGTACATTATATCAGAATGTTGTTAACAGGCTTATAAGTGTGATGCTCATAACATTTTTATCTGTATTGTTAAAGTCGTGAATCTACAGGTTCATGTAACTGAACATCTGCCTTTGAACTATTACTAGGTTATTTTTCATCTTACATCCACTCACCCTCTTCCCTCTTCATTTTCTTTCCTCATCAGGAGCTTGTGGATGAACTGTATCATTTTAGAGACTGTTATTTTGAGACTCACAGTGTCGAAGAAGCTAGAAGGAAGCAAAGTGATGTCACACAGGAGTTAGAAAAAACACTAAAGAAGCTGGAGGAGAAGGAAGGTGAGTGTTGTATTTGTCTAATGTTACTCTAGGAGACATATTTTGACTGCAGTATTATTCACCTGACTCACCTGTATTCATGCCACTTACCCCCAGAGTGCTTCAAACATAAGGCAGAGTATCTGCTGCAGAAAGGCAGATGTCTAAATGTAGCTCCAGACTTCAGTGCCGCAGCAGAGGAGTGCCTTTCCCGGGCCGTGAAGCTGGAGCCCGGGCTGGTCGAGGGCTGGAACTCATTAGGAGAACAGTACTGGAAAAAAGGAGACCTGACCGGTGCCAAGAACTGCTTCACCGGAGCCCTGCAGCAGGTACCGAGTAGATGGACAAAGCTATCCGTTATCATGCTGCCTTCACGTACTATGGGAATTATGGGTTACGAACTGAAAAACTGCACATGAATGCCTTTACCCAAGTAGCAGGTCACAATAAAATGTGTGTTTTTACATTTCGCTATGATAACAAAAGCATTTGAACACAACACACTTGTAATTTTCAGTTCAAAAGTGGAAAGGATCATCTTCCCGACAGCACCTGAAGGCAGCATTAGTCTCCATTTAGACTTTAGTGTAACATTCCAAACATCGTATAACAACGTTGGACTTACTGACCTGTGCTTTACTGTCTTCTGCAGAGTAAGAACAAAGTGTCTCTGCGTAACCTGTCCATGGTCCTAAGGCAGCTGCCCACGTCTGATGCCGATGCTCATGGTAAACAGGTCCTGGAGAGTGTGGACATGGCCCGACAGGCTGTCCAGATGGACGTCACCGATGGGACGTCCTGGTGTGAGTAGAGCATGGCAAGGAAATTGCATAAATGTTAAGGTCATTTTAACACATCACCTGTGGACATCAATATACTCTCACTGTAAAAGAGATGATGCATGCACAAGTGAAAAGTAAAACTGGCAACTGAAGTACCATTGACCTTTCATGTTACTGGCCCAGTGCTTTTGTCAAATGCTTAAAAACTATCACACTTCTATACTTGGCAGACGGCAGCAAGCAGACTGGAAGTGTGGTCTGTTGTCTCAGTATGTTTGCATATCGTTAACTTCATAGTAGAATTGTTTAAGTCGTATTTTAAGTTACACAGATATCACAATTTGGCCAAAAATATGACTTAGGCAATTATACTATGAGGTTAAAAGGTATGTAAAAATATACTTACTTTAACCCTGATTCAGTGACTTCTAACTTCATCTAAATTGTGTACAGAGTGCTAGAAACCTTCCACAACAAGAATCACTGTCCTCAACAAGAATATGACAAAGGACAGATTTTTTTTTTTATTTATATATAGGTGCATTAAAACCAGGATATGTAGAAGGAAAGATAAAAGAACACCAAGGAAAAATAAGACCAGGATGAGACACTGACAAATACAGAAAAAATATGGAGATGTTAAAATAAGAAGCCACAGAAAAACAGCAAATGAAAGATATTAAATAAGATAAAAGGTGTAGAAATGTCAAACTTGTGTTTAAAATAAGCTGATATGCCGTTGTGTAAGTGGATTTAATGCTTTGTTTTACAGATATTCTAGGAAATGCCTACGTGTCCCTGTTCTTCACGTGTGGTCAGAATCCACAGTTGTCTCAGCAGGCTCTCAGTGCCTATGCACAGTCTGTGAGTATACACACACACACACCAGTCTGTTAGTGTACACACACACACACACCAGTATGTCCAGTCTGTTAGTGTACACACACACACACCCCAGTATGTCCAGTCTGTTAGTATACACACACACACACCCCAGTATGTCCAGTCTGTTAGTATACACACACACACACCAGTATGTCCAGTCTGTTAGTATACACACACACACACACACACACACACACCAGTATGTCCAGTCTGTTAGTATACACACACACACACGCACACACACACACACACACCAGTATGTCCAGTCTGTTAGTGTACACACACACACCCTCACTCACACACACACACACACACACACACACACACACACACCAGTATGTCCAGTCTGTTAGTGTACACACACACACCAGTATGTCCAGTCTGTTAGTATATACACACACACACACACACACCAGTATGTCCAGTCTGTCTGCCAGTCTGATTGGACTCCTGTATTTCACTGACCCTGTCTCTTCTCTTGTCCTGCAGGAGAAGGTGGACCGAGCCGCCTCCTGTTACCCGGAGCTGCATTTTAACCGAGCCACTCTGTTCCAATACGAGGAGATGTTCGGCTCGGCGCTGGGGGGCTACAGCCGAGCGGCGGCACTGGACCCAGGCTGGGACGAGCCTCTGGACAGAGAGAAACAGCTGCTAGAATATCTGGAGAAAGTCACAGAACTCATACAGAACAAGGTCAGAGGAGCCCAGAACCCATCAAAGCTGAAAAGATCCATAATGTTCATGTTATTGTGTCTTTAAGCAAAGACTAATCCTGTCCATGGACTATATTCACCACACTTTAAAACAGGGATGTCAAGCTCAACAACTACCAACGTTTCGCTTTGTTTCAGAGTGAAAAAAGGAACATTACACCATGAAAATGTTTGCATTTACAAACTATTCTTGTCAATAACATGAACAACCTAAATTTTCTTAAGAAAAAAATGCAATCTTTACAATATTATGCTTCATCTGCTCAATTATGCATGTTCATTACAACTTACAGATCACAGTGGATCTATAAATACACAAAACGTTTACTAACAGGCAGAATATTGGTACAATTACACAGATTTTTCTTAGGACATTTCAGGGTGTTCATGTGATCCCCTTTATTGTGAAAGAATAGTTTGAAAACATAAATATTCTCATAATTTTACTTTTTTTACACTAAAACAAAGAGAAAAACTTGTAGTTGTCATCATTTATGTTATTATGACAGTATTTCACTGGTCGGATCCACTTTAGATCATATTGGTCTGAATGTGGAACCTGAACTACAATGATTATGATTTTTGTGTTTCACCAAGTCATCCCATGAGCCACATTGGTTTTGGCCCACAGGCCATATGTTTGACACCCCTACTTTAACATGAGAGAGTTCTCTGAAGTGTGGTTGTATGAGGTTCTAAACCATCGTCAGTGTAGCCATCAGTCAGCTCAGAGGAACACAGGAGAACCAGAACAGAACCAGTGATCCAACCACAACAGTTCCTGAGTGTCTTAGTAGTAGCCCACCTTAAAGAATGAACCAGTGTCCGATCCATGTATTATCTGAACTCTTCATCGGTTCTGGGCAGATACAGTTGTAGGGTCTGTGTTCAGCCTCATGGGGGCAGCAGAGTGCAGCGATGGCATCTCCGTCCTGTCCCTGACATCCTGTCTGTCTGTGTCCAGGGGAAGGTGAAGGCTAGGCGGTTGCGGACGATGCTTTCTAACCTCAGTACGTCGGCCCTGGGCCCCTGCTCATCCCCTCAGTTCCGGTCCCCGGGCGGCCGCGTGGGCAGCCTGGAGCCCCGGACCCTGTCCTCCCTGGGACATGGACACAACGCTGGAGTGGCCGCCCTGGGCAAAGTGGTGTTCAGTCTGGCCTCAGAGGGACGCATGGCTTTGTGAGTGTGCCTCTGCAAGAGCTGGGTTAAATAATAATAAGAATAACATATATAATAGTAATAATAATAACAGCATGGTAACTGCAGTGGACGACACAGAGACGTTTGGTTTTCCTAATAACAGAATCTGTTCCAACAAAAGGAGTTTAATGAAAACTTTTAATGCTGAGAACAGGGAAACACGAGGTCCTAGTCAGTTACCATGGCAACACACTTCATTTCCACGCTCACAGATGATTCCATGTATCCACGTAGTGGTCTCTTACTGGACTGAAAACAGTTTTTTTTGGTTGAAACTTGTATTTGGAAATAAAATAGCTCCTAAATCCATTTCTATGGAACACATGCAGAATACATGAAACGTGTGAACCTCCTCTGTTGTAAATGAATGTCCCTGTGCTTGGCTTTGACTGTAAATGTGTGTGTTGCGGTCCAGACCTGTAGTGTCTCTGTCGTGTCTCTGTCGTCTCCAGTACGTTCGGCATGGTGGACAGCGAGGAGACGTGCATGGTGGTAATGGTTTACAACACGGCCGACAGCTGGGGCGTCCTCATCGGAGACACCGTGGTCATCCCTGAGCCTCACGTCAAACGCCAGAGTATAACGCATAAAGACAAGGTGAGTGTTCAGCAGACTGTTTACTGTACCTGATGGGGTCTCTGTGTTCGTCTAACACCCGCTCCGGTCTCCACAGTCGTTTGACTTCAGAAGTATACGGGTGGACTCTCCTCTGCTCCTCATCGTCAACGGCAAGAAACAGAACATCCAGAGTCAGATCGCCGCCTCAGTCAGCTACAAACCCCAGAGTGAATGAGTTGATACAGTGTGTGTGTGCTGGGTTTGTACATACATGTCACACCGCCTTACACTTTTGGTATATTTATAATTTCATTTGTATGTTATTGGGGGACACTTGTTTTTTTTACATGAATGAATCTGTGAGGATCATGTTGTCAGTCATGATTTCAGTTCATCCTTTAAAAAAAAAAAAAAGACATAAAAATCCCTTTTACCTTTATGGTGGAATTTGGTGGAATGGGCAAATTCCACCAAATTACTGAGATGCTGATTCTGTTTCACTCAGCATGGACTAAGTCAAATCTGTTTTTGGCTCAAATTTACTGATATTTTTTCCAGTTCTGACATGAGGGTTGGATCACCACCTGCAGAATACTGCTGAAAGATAGAAAAATGTTCGTTACTGCAGATGTCATCCATATCATAACCTTCTGAGCTGTGGCTTTTTCGATAAATAAAAGTATAAATATACTGTAGAGCGCAGTCATGGGGATGGGGTCAAAGGTCATACACATGACACATGCATTTTCTGTCGCATACTGTGGCATCCAGGACCTAAAACCTCTAGTTCCTCCTGTACACACAAGCATGAAAGCGGAGTTTTCCAAAATTTCCACTTTTTCTGATGAAAAGAATTATTTTCAGTGATGTAAAATAGACTTTTCATGTGGATGAATGAGAAAATATCAGTTTTTCCCAGATCACATACGACCTCCACAATTATTACAAAATACCAGTGGTCACCAAGTACATTTAATCACGTTTGTGCACTAACATACACTTGGACTCAAGCTAATGAACTGAAAAGAACATGTTCGCTTAAGGTTAACCCTATATCAGGCAAGTGACTATTTTTGGTCATTTCCCCATACATTACAAGACAGTGACAGTAACAGTTCCAGTGAGGACAGTGAGTCAACTATCTCAGGTCCAATGTGGTCTCCAGGGTCTGTAAGGTCCACCTCTGCATGAACAGTGAGTGTACCTGCTTTGTTAG
>JAPQRQ010000011.1:19509700-19520344 GCA_037367365.1 Apogon talboti
TTATTTGGCATTCACATAAAAGTGCAGGAGCCCACATCTACAGCTGTCGACTGTCACTGTCAAACACATATCACCAATATTTGACCTTAGCACCTACACCTCCATGTAGATCTAATCCCAGATGTTTAGTTTTAGGTCAGATCTGTGAGAAAAACCTCATGCACTAAAACTGTGGATAAAGGACTGTAGATTTCTTTATTATCAAACTATTTCAACAAAGGCCAAGCTTTGTTGTTAATCTGAGTGTTTGTGTGGGCCCGAGCTCTGATTCTCCTGGGGAGGACCAGGGAGGAGGGACATGTCCATCAGAGGTGGAGGAAGGAAAGGTGGTGGTGGGGGGTGTTAAAGCCTCGTCCTCACCGGTTTTTGTCTCTCACTGATGGAAACCCACAAAGACGTTGAGCTCTGCTTCCCACAGCTCCTCAACGCCTCCTGCACAAAGCCAGTGACCTCTGAGGGGAAAGCCCTGCTCAACCACATCCTGCTCTTCACTGTCTCTCCCATGACTGTGGTTCTAAACCTGCTCGTCATCATCACTATCTCCCACTTCAGGTAAAAATGACCGTCTCATGTTGAGGCACAGTTATACTTAGTACTGAAAGCCTTTACTTAAGCTGTACTGATATAACTGATGAAAACACTGGAGTACAACAAACGTGTCCTTGTAAATGTACATATTTTCAGCCAAAATGTATAAACAGTGAAGTAACAACAGTTCATTTCTCCCTGTTAGTGTTTTATTATGGTGTTTTGGATTCACACAAATGGCTTTATTGCCTTTTACTGCTGTTCATGGATAATGTCTAGCTGGTGTGAAGGACTTTTACCACTGGTGGTAGTTAAATCTACCATGTATCATATTATTGTATGTGTGTCTCATCGCTCCTACAAGAATCATGTCAATTTTTCATGAGCTCAGAAAAAAAAGTCTGTTTGCAGCTTAGAGAACTGTCCTTTGAAGCAGGGTTTTAGAAAACACACAGTATTGACATGAGTCGTATGTGGTAACATTTACTTTTACTGTTTTTTAAATACTATTTTTAACATTTCGCCTGATCTTTCCAAGTTCAGTTTATTACAAAGTTTCAAAATCAACATGTTGGAGTTATGGGATTTTGATTGGACAGGAGGATAAAATCTGTACTGTGAAAAGAAAATAATGTGGAGGGGTTGGATCTTTTCAGCAATGACATGAACAGTGGTACTGGGTCACTTTGTTCATATTTAGTCTTATGACAGTTGCATCTCTGCCAAAGAAAGTTGTGTTTCCATATTCAGACAGAAAAATACCAAGGAGGAAAAAGTCTAAACATTTGCTGCAGATGTATTGGAGTAGAAGTCTAAAGGTGGATAAAATGGAATATGGGTTTAGACACGTTGAACAACCAGCTACAGTTTTGACATGTGATTGGGTGATGTGTCTCTCTTCCTTCAGACAGCTCCGTACCCCCACTAACCTCCTCCTCCTCTCTCTGGCCGTCTCAGACCTCCTTGTGGGCTTTGTGCTGATGCCTGGAGAAATCCTCAAAAAAATCACCTGCTGGGTTCTTGGAGATGTGATGTGTTCCTGTTACGTGTTTATAGGCTACGTTTGTGTTTCGGCATCAGTCGGTCACATGGTGCTCATCTCAGTCGACCGCTACATTGCCATCTGTGACCCTCTGCGTTACACTCATAAAGTCACCATGATCCGAGTTCACGTCTGCGTTTGTCTGTGTTGGTTTTGTTCTGTCTGTTTTTGTATTGGCATGTTAATGGACAACCTGACACATCCAGAAAAGAATTCCATCTGTTATGGAGAGTGTGAGATTCTTATGGGTCATGTTGAAGGAACGGTTGACCTGGTTTTTACATTTTTTCTTCCCATTACTGTCGTCGTTGTTCTATACATGGGTGTTTTTGTGGTGGCGGTGTCTCAGGCTCGTGCCATGCGCTCTCACATAACCGCCGTCACAGCTCAGCCATCAGTGAAAGGAGCGGCCAACAAATCTGAGCTGAAAGCAGCTCGGACTCTGGGAGTTCTTGCTCTTATGTTTTTAATTTGTTTCTGCCCCTTTTATGTGATAATTCTTACCGCTAACGTCTCACTTCTCGTGTCCTCTCTGTCTTACGCGGCCTTTGTTGTCCATTTGAACTCCTGTCTAAACCCTCTCATCTATGCCTTACTCTACCCCTGGTTCAGAAAAGCTATTAAAGTCATTTTTACTTTGCAGATACTTCAGCCTGACTCCTCTGAGACCAACATACTGTAGAGAGGCGTTGCATTGGAAACAATGACATGACATTCATTTAATATGTTCATGATTGTGGTTTTTCACAGAAACAGTTAAGGTTTTCCCTCCCTGAATCAAATGTTTATGGAGTCTTAATCTTATATTTCTGACTTACAATGTGTTGTACATTCATCAAGGTTCAGTCAAAATAAACTACTTCACCTGATCACATTGCATTCGTGGTATGCCTTTATTTGGGATCTCCCTGCCCTTCCATGTGTGGACGTGAAAAGTCTGAGGCTACGTTTACATGTGGCCGAGTATCTGGAAAACCAGAGGTTTTTCTCTGCGTTTGTGTCTATCATTTACACGACAACGACAGGTACACACACCGAAAACGATGGTTTCTAAAAGCTCCAGCCAAAGTGGAGATTTCAGCAAATCTCCGTTTTCTCATTTGCCTGTAAACAAAGGGAAACTGAGATCTCCGACGGACGTCACAGTTTTCAAAAGAAATATTCTTCCACTTCAGGATGGAGCTGAAAAGTGAAGTTACGAGTATTAAATGAGAAAATAAGGAAGCTTGGTGCAGGTTCAGAACCACCTCACTGTACCTTTACAAATGTGTTTAGCTAATGCTATATGTGTGTGTACATAAAAGACACATGACCATGTAAAAATGAAAGCTGTCACTCATCTGATCCTTTCAGAGCCTCCGTGAATATAGTCTTTCAGGTGTCAAAAAGCAGCTGGACTGATTTATAAAAAAAAAAAAAAAACAGCCCGAAACAAAAACTACTGGGCCCAAATTCAAATCCTTGTTGTTCAGTGTGTTCCAGTTCACAGTTGATGTTCAACATCCTAAATCTCTTACTGATGTACATTCTGAGTGCCTTATTTAGTCCAAACCTGTCAAACTTCAACTCCTCTCATTGTCTTTTTCTGTTATTCCACCCTGTTTTGACCCTAAAACATACAGTAAAACAAAACCACTGAAGAAAGGTGTTTTAGAAAGGCCCAACCAGGGACGGGAGTTGTAAATTAGCATTAGCTATAAACTTATATGCATCACATCAGCTGCAATTTTGTAACTATGTCTGACTGCATTGTCCCCGTCAAATAAATAAATAAATAAAATAAAAGGAACACAAGCACGTTTCACTGAAATAATGTCTCAGGGATTAAAGGGTTAAACCTCTGAGACAGAAGTGACTGCATGATCACTAAACAAGTCACAAGTGTGGCTTTGCTTAAGAAAAGTCGACAACTATGAGTCAAAGGCCAACACATGTAAAATTAATGAGCTACGTCAGACTGTTTTGGTGATGAGATGTCAAGGAGTGGACGGCGTCATTCTTTAAAACAGATTAAAAGACACACCACGTATGAAGTACATTTGGTCAGTGGTGTACGCAGACTTTTCATTCAAGTAACATCAGTGAGGCGTCAAACATACGGCTCGAGGGCCAGAACTGCCCACCAAAGGGTCCAATCCTGTGGGATGAATTTGTGAAATGCAAAATTACTGAAGATATTAACAATAAAGGATGTCAAGTAGGTCAGTGAAATACCACAATAACCTAGAAATAATGACAACTCCAAATGTTTCTCTTTGTTTTAGTGCAAAAAAGGAAAATGACATGAATGTTTACATTTACAAACTATCCTCCCATAAAAACATGTGAATAACCTGAACAATTAAGAATGTCAAATGTCTGAAGACAAGTGTAATTGGACCAATATTCTGTCTGTTATTAAATGTTTTGTGTATTTGTAGATCCACTGTCATCTGTAAGTTATAATGTACATGTGGAAAAGATAAACTGAGGCAGAATATTGTTAAAATTACACTGATTTTTCTTGAGAAATGTCAGGTTGTTTATGTTATTCACATTTTTTAAAAGATAGTTTGTAGATGTAAACATTTTTATAATGCAGTTTTACTTTTTTCACTCTAAAACATAAAGAAAAATTTGAAGTTGACATTAATTCTAGGTTATTCTGTTATTATTTTACTGATCTGACCCACTTGAGGTCATATTAGGCTGAATGTAGAACCTGAACTCAAATGATCTATGGGTAAGACGGACCATTTCCCCAGTCAGATCAGCCTTTAGTCTGACAAACACAGAAACTAAAAAGTATGAACATTTTCCTGAAGTTTTATAAATATTTAATAAATACAAATATCAGCAGCAATGTCACTCCAGTTTGGCAAAACAAATCTTTCCTTTCAGTCTTTTTTATGATCTTTATCTCTTATTTTAAACGTAACTTTAACAACTTACCCATATTTTATCCTCACAGATCAGCTGCAGCGACAATAGTGATAACAATTTCCCATGTTTCACCCCCCGAAAAAATAAAATAAAGATAAAAAAGCCTCTAAATGATGCAATAACCTGATCAAATGATCAACTTTTGACCCAAACAAGTGAAAACAAAGAACATACAGTCCAAATTCAACTATACCGGTACATGACATGTAAACAGGTTACATGTAGCAACTATTTGGACAAAACTGTCCTTGTGTAAATACTGTGGGTACCTATACTGTAGGTTTTCAGCCACCGCTTCAAGCACTTTAACCTAGAGATGTCCTGGATGACTTGAATGGCCAAGTCTAGTTCAGTCTATTAGTAATAAGTCTGATCTACAGCAGATATATGAATTCTCTTAATAATGGCAGAATAACATGAATTTGGCAGAGAAAAGCTACGAAAAACAAAAAAACAATCATGTAAACCTGTCATAAGTAAGTAGTCAAAGAGCTGAAACTAAACCATGTGGAGCCACTAGTGTCACCGAGACAGTCCTGTTTGATTTCTGTGTTATTTTATATAAAGTCTTTCATTTTCTAGTGGGTCAAGTTGCAGGTTGTAACATCATCTCCTCCGTCACATATCAGTGAAGGCAGATATGTTTTTTTTTTTTTTTTTTCATTTGCATGTACCTGATGTCCATGCACTGAAGTAGAGCCGGATCAGCTCAGGACATCCCTAGTTTAAAACACAAACATCAGAACCAGCAGAGAGGAGTGTGAAAATAAAACCGCATAAAACACTTTTGTGCGATGGTAAATTAAGCAGTAATTTAAAAAAAAAAGAAAAAAGATAAGTAACGTGTAGAAGCACTTTTCATTTCCTCCTTAAATCTTTATAAAATACCTGTCAAATACTGATCTGCGCTTAGACACTTGTTGAAGTTGGCAGCGGTGGTGGGATCACAGAGTCCTCCAGACCAGACCACATGAGACCGCCCTGCAGAAACTGTGCAAGCGAGTGAGCAATCGGCCGACTGAACTTGAGAAAACAAAAAGAGTTGACGAAACAGGAGTTCAGCCGCCCACTTAACCTCCCATCAGCGCTCAGAGTGACAGTTTGTCGCCAAATGTCTGGTGCAACTCCAGATGAGCTCACAGCGGTGTCCCACAAGGCTCTATTCAAGGCCCAGGGTGAAGTTAATCCCATGTACAATGCCAATGATGATGGGTTGCCAGGCGACCAGGTATCTTAGCCAGTCAAGCAGCTGTCCATATAGGACGTGTGTCTTCTCCCAGCTGACATAAGGAATTGAGGAAAACAGGATTTACATGCCAGAGATGGTTAGTTTTCTGTACTATGATACATGACATTTGGAGTCTGTATCAGTGTGGTGTAGCTGTGGTGTCAGCAGTTTCAGACACTATTACGGACAAAAGTATGTGGACACGATGACTTCAGGTGTTTCTTTTCTAACAGGGGTCTGCTTTAAATTGTTATCTTTGACTGAATGAAGCAAAAATCTGATAAAGATTATTTTAACTATAAATAATTCTAGTAACAAAGCACAGATAAAACAAGGATACGGGTTGTTCATCATTCTCTTCAGGTCAACTTTCTCATTGCAGTATGGACACGTCTGCTTCTTACCCACGATGCACCAGCCACGGATGCAGAACTCATGGAATCTGAAGGATCACGGCAAGTTAAGGAAACACCTGAAAACACTTCAAATACATAAGACTGGTTGTGTCCCACAGACAAACTCAAAAATATATACATTTCCCACAAAATATGACTTTTATTGACACCAGCGTAAGACAGAATTAATAGAGTTTTTGTCATGTTCTGACCATGAAGAGTTTAAAACCTCAATGTCTTTTTTGCATTGTTCTCATTTTGTTTATGCCATTTGCACACTTCTGTAAACATTCTCCTTAATACAACTACGTCTGTTATAATTTTAATTGAGAACTGCTCAGTAGTAACAATAAATACCATGCACTTAAATAAATATACTATATGAACAAAAGTATTGGGACACATCATGTCTACAGCTGTAAGACGTCCTGTTCATGAGGATTTGAGATAAAAATATTAAGATTTCCTTAAAGTTTAATGGAATATTTTTCTTCCTCTGTGAGATGTGAAGAAAGTTTAAAACATTTAAAATCATAGTCATGGATAAAAAAAAACAAAATCATTGTGGAGAGAAATTAAGTAAAAACCATCTCTGAGGCATTTTGGAAACAAAGATAATCACTTAACCCAAACTAACCAATGCAATGATATTTATCCCAATATAAATCTATATTATGACATTTGTTATTATTGTTTTGTATCCCAGACCCGTTAGAAAAGAAACACCTGAATTCAATGTATCCCAATACTTTTGTCCATATAGTGTATTTTACAGCTCGTCCCAACCGGAGCTTAAAATCAACCCTCCGTCAGCTGTGACCTCTGACCCCTCTGAGGGATCAGAATATGAGGATACATGTGTCCACAGGAGAGCTGGTAGGTGTCCTCTATGAAGCCCTCTTCCTCCACGTCCACCAGGATCCTCTGACCACACACAGCGCAGATGTCGTTGGTCAGACTCCTGCTGGGCATCCCACCTTTATTATAGTACTGGAAACACACAAACACACGTACGGTGAAGCTCCACCTACATTCCAAATCATAGAGGCACTGTGAACTTTCTCCATCAGAGACTCAGTACAATGTGTTGTTTGAAGGTGACGTTACATTACATCACCCACTGTGGGCGGGGCAGGGACTGATGCTCTACATACAAGACACTGTCAAATGGCCTCTGGTACGACTTGTCTAGTGTCGCTCTAGTCCAGGGAGTCAAACACGCGGCCCAAAACTGACCCGCCAAAGGTTACAATTTGGCATACATTTATTACAAACAGCTGACAAGATGGCGCCAGTGTGTGCGGCCGGCCGTCTGTCACTGTCAACATTGTGTGTTTTTGTGTTGTTCCTGTCACTTGTTATTCTAATTTCTTTTATTGTTTTTATGTATACAGCTGTTTCTTTTTATGTCTTATTATCATTTTATATTGTATAGCCGTTTTATGTTTATGTCTTTATTGACTCTGTACCGCACTTTGGTCCACGGTGGTTGCTGTAAAGTGCTTTACAAATAAAGTTGGATTGGACTGATTTTCCTATATTTAATTCAGTGATCATGTAGATGTTCATAAAAGCTCAGTTTAAAAGTGAGGGATATTATATCAGAAACAGAGAAAACTGAAGAAAAAGTGACTTTTTCAGCAACTATGTCAATAACTGATCATAACCTCAGTGTGTCCATCCACTGTCATTGATCCAACTCCATGGGTTTTACTGGTCAATCAAGGTTGTAGAAGATGACGGTGTTTCCATGGTAACTATGGAGCATCTGAATGTCCAAATGGGTCATATCTGATGACCATGAAAAGATGAATAACTGTATTTTACACCAATTATTTACATGTATTGATAGGATTAGTGGACCAACAGGTATTAGACAGTTTAGATCAGTAGATGGGTTAGGTCGACGGTGGATGTTTGGGTCTTTATGGGTTAATATGACATTGATCTATAAGGCTGATATTCAGTTTGACTACTGATAACCAGGTTCATTTACTTGTAACTAACATAGTGGTGTTTTTCAGAGAAGTTTCAGTACATTATTATGTTGCTACATCTGCACTGTTGTAAGACGAAATCCACAATATCTCTGAGCTGGTTTTAAAGTGGCATGATCTTTGCTTCTCATATTTACAGTACTGTCTGTCTTTAGGTTATACATAGTGAAGCAGCACCCTCTGGTGGACAGATGACTTCTAAACAGTCCAAACTAAGGAGTAAAACAAGAATAATGATGACTGACTGGTTAATTTTGAGCATTTTAAGTCAAGTTTGGAGTAAAAGAAAATATGACTACAGGAAGCACAATGGGCACAAAACAGAACTGCGCGGATTCATTGGTTCTTTGCTTTAAATACAGTGTATGTTAGACGCAGAGGTACTACAGTTTTGAAATGTTTAAAGTTTTCATTGTGGTTTATTTTTTTCATCACAGTGCACAGTTTTTGGAGCCGTTTTGTTAAAAAGTATTTTTTTTTTGTTTCATTGAGATGAAAAGTCTCATCAGAACACAGCAGCAAATAAAAAGAAGCTTACCCCGATTGTAGAGGCCATGTAGTCGGAGCAAATCTCTGCAAAGTCTCTGCCCATGACGCCGTAGTACAGACCATAGAACAGCATGATGACGCCTACGTCCATGGAGTCCTCTGCCTTAATCCTGAACACGCGACACAGACAAATTTGAGCTCAAATGGGTTTTTTTTTTTCTTCCTGGTCCAGCTACAAATGTACTATTGGCATCATTTACTTTTCATTTTATGTCATATTTATAACGGGACAAACCTGCATTTAGAAACTCTTTTTCCAAACAACTAAACTCATTTTTGTTCAGTTCCACATTCAACCCAATATGATCTCAAACAGGCCAGACCAGTAAAATAGTAACAGGATAACCTATAAATTATGTGAACTCCAAATCTTTCTCATTGTTTTGGTGCAAAAAAAAAAAGAAGGTGAAATTACATGATCAAAATTTTTACATTTACAAACTATGCTTTAAAAAAAATGTGAATAACATGAACATCCATGAACAACTAGTAAGTGAACCCTTAGGGGGGCCGGTTTTGGCCCCGAGGCCGTATGTTTGACCCCCCTGCCCTAAACATTGCGGCTGAACAGCAAACCAAACAAAAAAGGACGATGGTTCTAAAGAAACACTGAGTGTGGTCTCGAAGCAGCAGCCCAGATGTTGGACTATGGGCGGAGCTTTACCTGAAGAAGACGTTAAAGCCGAACATGGTGAACATGATGGCCAGGTAGCCCAGGATGCCCACCGCGTAACTCAGCTTATAGATCAACAGGAACCACTTATAGACCATCCTGAGGAAACACACAGATACATTATTAACACCAATCACACTGTCAGTTAGTCCACTGATCATTTACTACATTATTTACATACATTACACATTCAACAGCATTTTCTTGCTTTGTTTTCCATCAGTTCTACTGTCTTGTTGTCTTAGCATGTGTGTATTTAGTAGAATTTTAAACATTTTACTTGAAAACAACACAAACAGGTATAAGGATATGCCTGATAATTATTTTGGCTTTAAAATGATTCATAGAAACAGATCAGACATTATGAGGAATGACAGTAAAAGTCTGTGCAATAAGACACTGGTTTTACTCTAAACTCACTGCATCGTTGTTTCCGCTCACAAAAATAAAATGGATTTCACTTCAGGTTTCATGATGAATGATAATATGGCACAAAAGCAGCATAAAAACTGCAACAAGATGAAAGCAATGTAAGGACACAACAAGACAAAAATGATGCAAAACTCGCAACAGGATGAAAAGAAGCCTAAAAGTATACAGAAGCTGTAACGAGGTTTTAAACAGACACAGGTGACAGTAACAGTTTGTCTTGTCCTACTCCTTTCATCCACTGACACTCGGCCCCTGAGAGCCATCGCCATGGTTACCTGGGTGTTCTGCAGGACAGCGGTTTGCGTGTAGCTCGGAAGATGACGTAGCTGGTGACGACGGAAAACATGCCCCACATGGACAGAAACCTCCACCAGTAGAGTTTAATGGTGAAGTACAGAGGGACCACCCACATCTGGACCAGAGTGACCAGCTGAGGAGACAAACAGGAGGCCTTTACCTCCTCCACATTCATTCAACCACTGGCACGTCAGCCAAAACCATGAATAACAGACCAGCCACACATAGTTCCCCTGAGGCTTCACTGACTTCACATACAGTATGTTATTTGGCACTAGAATACATTTGGAGATTAAAATAATAAATATGTCAGAGTGTGTGTATTTGTCCCATACCATCACAGATGAGTGTTAATGAGATGTAGGAGTTCCAACACCCACCGATGTCTTTTAAATCATTGAGTGGGTCTATTTAGGGTTCCAAGGAAATGGAGTGATTGAACACAAAGACAAGGATTCATTTACATAAAGCTACATCATAGAAAATATCTCTGTCCAGTGACACAATTAAGCCATTGTCATAAACTCCCCCTTTAAGTTCAGATTAGATCCTAGCAAAGATAGAAATATTTCTTAATTGGT
>JAPQRQ010000011.1:19536684-19547355 GCA_037367365.1 Apogon talboti
GGAAACACCATCATCTTCTACAACATTGATTCACCACTAAAACCCATGGAGTTGGATCAATGACAGTGGATGGACACTGTGATATCTTTGCTGAAAAAGTCCTTTTTTCATCAGTTTTCTCTGTTTCTGATACAACAACCCTCAACTTTACTCTGAGTTTTTACGAACATCTACATGACGGGTGAATTAAATATAGGAAAATACATGATTTACACTGAAAAAATGCAACATACAGAGGATAACATTATAATAAACGGTGAGAAATCACTGAAGAAAGATTAAATATAGATAAAAATTCATTTGACAACAGACATAAAAGTAACACTGGGTCTTAATGGTTTGATATATCCAGAGTCTATAAGTATAAACTATAGTCTAGTGGTTTTCTATTCAGTTTTGTTTCAGTTATTTTTATGTATCGTTAGCCTCATAACATAATTGCATCTTAGTTTTGGCTAAATTGTGATATCTGTTTAACTTTCCTCTCTTAACACTGCTGCATTTTGCATAACTGGCTATGTGCTGAAAAAATATCACTTAGGCAATTATGCTATGAAGCTAATGAAATGTATTTTTAATGTTATTTATTTATTTAATACTATTTTAGACAGTGACATTAATTTTCCTGAAAGTTCCTAAAATGTTTTTCAGCATCTGATGTTGTTTTGTTCTTAGGTCATTACAGATAGTCAAAGTGGAGTCATGTGGTTAGTGTTAGTATAACCAAACACGACAGGGCTTTTACTTTGAAAATCATGAATGACGTCACAGTATAATCCCAAATTTAGATTCTGCTCCTCTGTATTTGCATCACTGTGTGTAGAACTCTTACCTCCTCCTCTTTCTCAGTGCTGTGGCGAGCCAGAGTGAAGCTATGGGTGCAGGTTTGGAGCAGTGCATTGTGGGACATCCTGCTTCTGTTACCATAGTGACCAGAGACAAGTCGGGAGGAGCCTGTAAGAGCGGCAACGCAATTCTGTCAGCAGAGGTTTGTTTGAGTCGACTCCCATTCAGAGCAACACCATAAATGTTTGGAACATCCATGTGTGAAGGAGTGTTTGGTGTGTTATCTGCACAGGTTTTCACTCCAGACGGCAGCATCGTGGATGGAGAAATTGTCGACCACAAGAACGGGACATATGAGTTTGTTTACACGGTGCCAAAGGAAGGCGACTTCTCATTGGCGCTCCGTCTGTACGACCAGCATATCAAAGGAAGTCCCTTTAAGCTCATTGTTACCAGGGCCTCAGATCTGGAGGTGGAGGTCAGTTACTACATCACTGCTGATATTTTTAAGGGATATACTGATCAGCATTGAATGAGAGGGGATATAGTAATTGGCATGTTTGTCCATCTGTCCATCATCACCGTCTCTGGAGTATAAACGGAAAACTAATTTACTGTAGAGCTGAACGTCCAACATAAACAACACCATAACATTTTTCATTGCTCACTCATTCTAATATTGGATTCTATAGGTGTCATTTTTTGCCCTTTTCATTTATATATGTACACAAACAGAGGTATTCAAGATAAACACCAAATCAACATCAACAGTGCAACACTAACATTTAGTATTTAACAGGTTTTGGTGGCATCCTGAAATAAGCCCAAAGACTCCTACGTTATTAAAACCCAAAGACAGTACCTGTAGATGACGTATTCCTCCTCCAACTCTCCAGGTGTCTCCTTCCACCACCACAGCCACCAACTCAGCAGCCAACGCCACCCCGTCCACAGGCTCCTCCGAGGGGGCCAAGAGACGAGGGAAGTCCCCTGGCCAGAAGAAGAAGGGTTCCAAGAGGGCCAGTAGTGCACTGGGGACCCCACGACGCAAAACCCAGAACCCCATCGAGGATGATCTCATCTTCAGGATTGGTGAGACATTGGTTTGAACTGTGGAATGAAAGAAATCAAAGAAGGAAAGCTAAAGTAAAGTCCTGGAACAAATAAAACGGTAATATTTGTACCTCAAACACAAAATGACAGTTGTAAATAGATTTTTTTTTGTCCTTTATCTAGGGACAAAGGGAAGGAATAAAGGAGAGTTCACTAACCTTCAAGGAGTGGCTGCCTCCGCCACTGGAAGGATCCTTATTGCCGACAGCAACAATCAGTGTGTCCAGGTAAAAGACACAAGTGAGGACATCTAAATGTTTAGGCCACATGTGATGACAGTTTGTCAAGACATTCTTGAGTTTCTAAACATATTAGGGACTGACAGACAAACCGTGGCGAGATGAGTGGATCGAAAAAGTCAAGAGTTGATGGGTTAATTCTTGGATTTATTATTTTATTTTTACAGAAAACATGTAAATGCAAAAAGAAAAAATAGTTATGATGAAGTACCGAGTTTGTGCGCTTTCTTTCTTGTGTCCCTCCAGATTTTCTCCAACCAGGGTGAGTTCAAGAGTCGTTTTGGAGTGAGGGGCCGGTCGCCAGGACAACTGCAGCGTCCCACCGGTGTTGCCGTGCACCCCAGTGGTGATATTATCATTGCTGACTACGACAACAAATGGGTCAGCATCTTCTCCTGCGAGGGCAAGTTCAAGGTATTTGTGGAGAAAGCAACAAAGTAATAATAATTACATATTTTTGAACATTTTAAAGGAAATCAAGGATGTTTTTTATGAGTGTTTTTCCCCAAAAATTTTCTTTCCAGGCTAAGCTGGGTTCTGGTAGGCTCATGGGTCCAAAGGGCGTATCTGTGGACCAGAACGGTCATGTGATCGTGGTTGACAATAAGGCATGTACTGTCTTCATCTTCCAACTGACTGGCAAGCTCATCACCAAATTTGGTAGTCGGGGCAACGGGGATAAGCAGTTTGCAGGTAAGTATGAGTATTGAGGTTTAATTCCTATTAGAGTCACACAACAAGAAATACAGTATCTCATCCGTCTTAGACTTTCTTGTATTGTATGTCCCTCAACCCCTTGACTATAAATCATTCCTGAAAAGGTCAAACTGTTTGGACTGAACAACTCCACCCGTGGTGCAGTGACCTATGGCAGCCCATAACCACTAACTAGCTTGTAGATTCTCTGCATCTGAAAATTAAAAACAAATCAAATGATAAACATGTTCCATTCTTGCAGATTATTTCAGCATGTTATCAACAACTGTTCAACTCCATAGTCAGAGGCATAGTCAGATCTTTAGTTCAACTATTGACAACATAAACCGTACAGAAAACAAAGGTGATTTGTGGTTTTACTGTGGCTGTTTATCATCTAAAAACAGAGCTAAGCTAACAGTGCTATAATGTAAACTATCAGCTGATGCAGCACATGAACATTATGAGACAGTGTTATTTTGAGCAACTATGAGAAACCTTGATGATACCATAACACAGATGTGTGTAAACAGTGAGCTTTACCCTTTATTCAGTGGCTGATCCAGACTGTGGATACATACTGTAGGTTGATTCATTGGTGGTTCTAGTACCAGACTTCCTTCTACTGTTGAAAGTCTGGAATATGAATACTACATAAAACCCCTTTAAATGCATAAATCAGTAAAAACTCAAGTGTTTACACAATAAAAAGATGTACGACTCAGTTAAGAACTGGTATTTTGTTTCCTGTCCCAAAGGTCCTCACTTTGCAGCTGTGAACCAGAACAATGAAATCATCATAACTGACTTCCATAACCACTCTGTCAAGGTACTGATCTATTTACCTCAACGTACACTCCTTACATTTTCCCACAGATCCATTTAGGCTGATGTTCAGGTATTCACCACTTTGTATTCTTGCTTTTATCCTTCTTCATGGTTAGGTTTTTACTCCAGAGGGAGAGCTGGTGTTGAAGTTCGGCTCCAACGGTGAAGGAAACGGTCAGTTCAACGCTCCCACTGGTGTAGCCGTGGACATTAATGGGAACATCATCGTGGCCGACTGGGGAAACAGCAGGATACAGGTACGACAAGAGAAGATGAGGGTAATATGAAGAGGTAATAACATCCTTGACATAATAAAACACCTTTTGCATCTTTCCCAGGTGTTTGACGGCAGCGGCTCCTTCCTGTCCTACATCAACACATCAGCGGACCCTTTGTACGGACCTCAGGGTTTGGCCCTGACGTCAGATGGACACGTGGTGGTGGCCGACTCTGGAAACCACTGCTTCAAAGTCTACCGCTACCTGCAATGATAGAGGCCTGAGCCACGACCCAGAGGCAGACGACAGGGGTCGGCTGAGATGTCAAACCCAATGAACCACTGCATGAACCTCCATGGTTACCTGTAATGATGGAAGGAAGAGGAAAAGGATGAGAGGCGTCTCCATCATTACACCATTAAAGCCCATTTTAGATAATTTTATCCATGATCAGTGTTTCCGCACAGACTCTGAAAGGGTCGGCCATGTAATTGGTCTCAATTGTCTTATAGATGGTCAAAAATACAACCATGATGGTCACAACACCAATACAGAAGTTTTTTTTGTTTTTGCCTTCATGGAATATGTGAAAAATTCCAAGAGCTGAAATGCAGGAGTAAACGTTTTGAAGGAAAAACATTATGCAATGGTGGATTCTGTCCAACTCTGGAGGTCTTATACTATCTTCATCCTGGGACTCGAAGAAGGAAAACAAAGAAAGAAGAAAATCACCATCATAAATAATGAACCAGGATCAAAGATGCAACAAGGGCGTGGATATAGTCTTAAAAATAATGGATGGAGAAGAACATAAGTCTGAAATGCCTTCTCATATTGTATGTAACAGACAAATGAATGGATAACAGGCTAAAAGAGCTCTGTGTCTTGGTTTGACTTTGTACCATATTTTTGATTTATCACACCAAAGCCTGCTCTCAAAATTGGTACTTAGCATGGACTGCTAATGTTTGGTAATGCTAATGGTACCAATTCTAAGAGCTTGACAGGATGTCATGAAGTCCACACCATCTCAGCAAAGGGAGACAGTCAATATAAAGTTATGAACTGTCACATAAGTTATTAGACTAAGACACAGCCCTCTTTTAAGCCATGGTCCATTGTTTGTACATAAGGATTGTCTGAATATGGAATGTTTATTTAAATCTTTGCGTATGCTAGCATTTTTTTCAGGTAAATAGATTCATGATTAGAACTTATTGCTTGACTCTGATTGTCTGATTGATTGATTGACTGATGAATTGGGTTGATTGGCAGTAGACTTTACAAGCAGCAGCATCTATCAATGCTCGCTTTGGGTGTTCATATATTTTTCCCAGAGAAAATGTTGAGGAGAACAAAAAGTCTATAAATCTATCTTATATATTTGTGAAAATGCCTTTAGTAATATCATGTAAAATGTTTCAAGTAATCAGCATATTTGGAATCAGTAACATTTTTACACACTCTTTTCCCGCCCGCCATCTGAACAACGATGACAAAAAGCCAGAGAACCGAATTCTAGAATGTCATCCTCACACATCGCTAAGGATTCTACAAATCTTTAAAAAGTTGCTTGTCATTACGTGATCTGTACTGGAAACATCTTTTTCTGTGCACGTGCGTAAAAACGCTACGTCTTGTCACCAGTATTTCCATGTAATGTATGGGATTTACAATACAAGCTGTTACAGTAATTGTAAAATTAGCTGAATATATATGGATATTATTGTTTTATTTTTACAGTCACATCAGCTAACATTAGCTAGTTAGGAAAATTTGGTAAACATTAGCTAGCTAGTTAACCATGTTTCCAGTACAGATGGAATAGTGACAGTGCTTTTGCTTGTTGATAAAACTCAATATTTTGTCATAAAGCCATAAAGGAATACGTGACTTGTTCTCAAAGCATGTTTCTGTATACTGTAATTGTCAATCGTACCACCCCTGGGTTTCAACTCTTCCATTTTACAAACAACAGATTTACAGTAAATATTAAGTACAGTAGGATGTGAAACAGCAAAACATTTACAAAATAAGTGCTATATAATAAACAATCGATATACAGCATTTACATCACAAGTCCTTAAAGAATCATTATTATTATTGGGCAAGAAACACATTTAAGTTACTCACTTAAATATTAAAAGCCGTTTCACACCAAGCATGGATTTACGTCTTCCAGAATATTATGTTATTTTGAGAAATAAGAGGGAAAAAAAGTCATACAGTAAGTGTACAAGAAAAAAAGTCACTTTTTGTATAAGAAAAAGTTGTATTGTTACAAGAAAGTTGTACTTTTAATTAGAGGAAAAAGCTAAATATTGCTTGAGGTGTTGAAATTCCCAGCTGAGCCTTAACGCAGCAGACGCTGTTTGTATCTGATAAATAGTTGTTATTGAGTCGACATTCTTTCTGTGTTGTGACATTATTTGATGCTCCATGATCTCTTAATTTCTATAAGGATATTCTCATGATGATAAAATTTATTCTTGTAGTTTTACAACGATATCATTCTCGTTGACATTTTTTCTTGTAATATTATGGCATATTTTAGAAGAATAAGAAGAATTCTGATTTAAATGCCATAATATAACAACTTTTTTCTCAAAATATTATGACTATGTTCTCGAAATATCAGATTTTTTTCCCTCCTTAGTGTTGTCCAAGTCCTGCATCATACCTGTCAACTTTTATACACATTCAACTTATGAAATAATTCTGTATGCCACATTTTTCCATCATCTTGGTGAGAAACGGCTTTGATTGGGATCATATATTTTTAGTGATTTACAAAAACTCGTGAACGAAAAGAGCTGTTCTAATTGTTCTAACGTTGTGTTTCTGTCCTAATTTACACAAGAAAAACAATAAGCAAGAAATCAAACTCATTACAAAGGATGATTTGTTTTATGAAGGTATGGTTTCTATTTATAAAATATGTATTTATATGAGTTGTCACCTATTTATTTATTAATGTATTTATTTATTTCATTTATCTTCTCATTGTAATAGTTCTCTCTTGTCATTTGATTGTGTTCCACCATGTGCATTGAAACTCTTAAGTGCCCATTTTACATTTCATCTTTTTATACATTTAATCTGTTATGTCGGGAACAAAATATGATTGTTGACATTTGATAATGTTTCATGTGGACAGATGTGAGTGGACAATTCACTGATTTAATACTGAAATTGAATTTTTTGTGGAATGAGGAAAAAAAAAACAAACAAGCTACCTAGATAAGTACCAAACTTATTAGCTTGATAAACAGACGGGTAAAAACGTATTGCTCATATTTCTGATTGAAACCAATGTTTTGCTTTGTTTTACCCTCTAAATCAACTGGCTACAGAAATGAAATTTACTTGACTTGGCACTGCATGAAGCTAATATGTTAGCGTAGGTAATGACTATGATAAATGTGCTTAAAGGTATCCAGGTTTAAGAGGGTTATGCTGTTTTTATTTAATGTTTTTGGGTTAACTCAGCTGGGAATGGGAGTAGCAATAGGATCCTATCAAAAGCAAATCTCATAGTTTTTTAAGGTACCGCTTGTACGCCGTCACTATCCACTTATTGAACATAGACAGAAAATAAAGTTGCACAATCGGCTGCTACAACAAATCAACCTGCGAACCCAATGAAAGTTAAATAAAGTTAGAAAGTTACAAAAAAAATTAACTGAGTAAACTACTTATCATTCTTTCCCAAAACAAGACCATGTCATCGACATAACTAAGAGACAACTTAAGCGGTTGGTTATGTCAGAAAATTACCAAAAGCTTCAGGCACTAACGTCAAACACATACGCATCAAAATTAGCATCCTTAATTCATGGGACGCGTTGAATTCGGGTGTTTCTTTTCTAACAGGGGTCTTAGGAAGAAAAATCTCCCGTTAAACTTTAAGGAAATATTGATGTTTCTAAACCATATGGACATAAATATTGGGACAAATCATGTCTGCAGCTGTAAATGTCCTGTTCATGAGGATTTGAGATATAAACATCAATATTTCCGTAAAGTTTAAAGTGAGATGCGAAGAACGTATATGGTTAGTTATGGTAGAAAATTATTTCCATTTTATTTTTTATTTACATTAAGACCTTGAAAAGATACTTTAGAAATATAGAGGTAGAACATTTAAAATCATAGTCACAGATGAAAAAAAAAATCAATGATGGCAGAAATTAAGTAAAATCCATCTCTGAGGCATTTTGGAAACATTTTGGAAACCAAACTAACCAATGCAATGATATTTATCCCAATATAAAACTATATTCTGACATTAGTCATTATTGTTTTGTATCCCAGACCCCCGTTAGAAAAGAAACACCTGAATTCAACGTGTCCACATACTTTTGTCTATATAGTGTAGTGTATGTACTTTATAGCCTTGAACATACATACTTGTAACAATGACATGCAATAAGTGACAGTGACATCTACCATTGCTGGCTGTTCTACCTGCAGAATACTTTCCCATTCTTTATAGGTTTTTTGAGGGTTTTTTCCTCTCGCTGCTGTTGGTTTCAGTGCAGAATGCCAGCCATGCTAGCTCACCATTTCTACAGATACAGAAAGACTTTAAAATGTTTACTTTAAAATAACATAAGTGCACATAAAAGAGTAATGACGTAAAAGGGAAGATGTCAGTCATGCTGTTTCCATGTCAGTTTGTGGAACTTCCTGTTGAAATATCCTCCAGTGATGCTGCTAAATGGTCGTAGATGTTCCCAGTCGTCACTGTTGAACTACGAGGTCTGAAGGTTTTATTACAGTTACTAACCCTACATTAGCAGGTGTATCTTAATGTGGCCACCATTTTGCTGGGGATTCAGCCTTAATGTCACTAATACATATGAATGTTGTTTTCCACTCGTGACGTAATTGCCTTTTTAGTCATTTTGATTTAAAATGATCTGCAAATAAGAGTTGGATAATAATGGGTCCACACATGAAAGGTTTACCTGTAGACTCCACATTCATTTAAGGGAATGTAAGCAACGTCAAACTGCTCTGGAAAAGATACTTAACACAATTCTAAAACAAAACAGGATTGATTTGCACCTCTAAAAAACGCGCCATAATGACCGTTTACACACGTGGGTTTGGTTTGTGTCATCGGTGATAAAAACCACTGTACATTTTTCTGCTTGACCCAGTCATTTCTCCTCAAACGGATGCGTAGTGTTTCTGAACAAAGCTCTTCAAACAGTTTCTTCCAATGTCTTGCCTGCTCTTTCTTGCTGTATTTACAACCTGTCATGTCTGATCACTGTTAATGGACCGTCTCTTAATATTCACACACACTCAAATAAAGCATTGGTTCCTAAATGGCAGCTATTTGTCGTCACTGGTTTTGTAAAACATATCGTCGCTGTCGGGCGGAAACCCCTTATGTCCAAAATGGTTATTTTTCAGGAAAACGGAAAAATTTTGTATATTCTAAATGAATGAATGGAGTTAAGAGATGTAGTCACAAGTCATTTTCAACACTTTTTATTGGTTAAATATTTGTAAAACGGTCAGGTCAATGTGAAGACTGACCAAAAGAATCGTTTTATGACAAAAAAAGACCAAAAATGGACTTACGAGGTTTCTGCCCGACAGCGACAATATGCAAATTAACAGCTGTATGTTCCTTTATCTTCTATATTTTGTGGCAGATGTTTTTCACCCTTGTATTTCGTGTGTGTGATTGAGTCAGGTCATTATATTTTTTTCAGTCATGTGCATGTCACGAGTGTTTTCACACAGAACGCAAATATTATGTGGTCCAACTGAACTTTTCCACATCTTCCACAGCGTCAACCAATCTTTTGTGTGGAAGTTAGAGGTTATGACGGACCTAACAGCAGTAATATTAGGAATTTATTTACCTGGGTGACAGAATTCCTGGTAATCTGTGTGGTTTCCATTTCCACTGCACCTCAGCGTTCCAGAAAATTCATTCAGATCAGGCTCGGCTGTTTAGAGTCCCCAACTCGAAGTCACTGAACAGATCCTGGACCTCGTCATCGTCCACTTCTTCCCTCCTTCCCTGTTTTCCAAATGACCAAAACACAAAAGCAGTGAATCTTGTAGAAATTAAACAAGGAGGGTGAACAGAAGTGTGGATGTGGGTTTCACCAATCAGTGCTCTTCAACACACAGCCCCGCCCCCAAGAATTTCAGGGAATCTGAAAAGTCCCGCCCCCCCTACTGGGAACTTTTCCAAGGAAAGTTTGGGATTGAAGGAAAGTTTTTTCCTGGGTAAATGATAAAAGCTGGAAAAGAGGCTTAAGTGAAGAGTTAGGATTGAGAATATGTGTGCATTAAGGCATTAAGGTGCACTACCATCATCTATATGTTCATTGTGGGTTTTGAAGTGACAGGGCCAGTCTGGATGGGGTCTCAACTTTACTAGATCTTAATAAATATCACACTCTGAACCTTTAAAGTCGTCTCAGCCTGAACCCTGACCTTTCATATGGCGTGTTTTGGATATGTTTATCTGAGTGACAGATTGGTCACACAGCTGACAAACCCACAACGGCAGAATCATACGCACATTTAAATATGTTTACTTTAGCACATGGGGCGCAAAATGCCAGAGAACTCATTACGCAGCCACAGAGAGAACACATTCATTATCACTGACAGGACATGGTTTAATAGAGTGAAGACGACCGATGGAAACAGAGGATATAGACGACTGAGCAGCTGATAAGGTCAGTATCTATCTATCTATCTATCTATCTATCTATCTATCTATCTATCTATCTATCTATCTATCTATCTATCTATCT
>JAPQRQ010000011.1:19588897-19602582 GCA_037367365.1 Apogon talboti
AGTCGCACCTGAGTATAAGTCGCAGGACCAGCCAAACTATGAAAAAAAGTGTGACTTATAGTCCGGAAAATACGGTACTTTCTGTTTTGGGGCAAGATGCAAATCCATCCATCCATCCATCCATCCATCCATGTATGGATGGATTAACATATTAAAGAGCTACAGTATGACCTTCTTGCTGTGAGGTGTTACTGCATACCACTTCACCGCCCATACCACTAAATACTGGTGACAGGAAAACTATTTTAACATATGTAAAATGAATGATCACTGGATGGTCATGAGTCGATACTCCACAGTCAGAGTCGACCAATGGGAGCAGACTCTCATGGGACTTGTTTAACTCCCTAAATGCAATAAACTGAAACTACTGCTGCTCTGTTCTCATCATACTGGTGGTTTAATCAGCTCATTGGACAGAAAAGCTTCAGTCAGAAAGAAAGAACCAGAAATCTGAAAGAAATGACGACTTCACAGTTTTCTCTCCCTGAAGCAGAAATGACCTGAAAAGTGTGTGTGATAATGTTGAGCGGAGGTGTAGACACACACACACACTTAGTCTGAAGGTAGGACTGTTGGACAGGCTGTGGGTCTGCTGGGACCATGTGGACCTCTTTCCTGTTTTGAAGTCTACTAATTAGAATATCAGACGATAACGCTGTGTGTGTGTGTGTGTGTGTGTGTGTGTGTGTGTGTGTGTGTGTGTGTGTGTGTGTGTAATCGCCGTCAGTTGGTTCGCTCCGTCTTTGGTTGGTTGGTTGACACACTTCCTGAGCAGAACCCCTCAGAGGAGTCCTGTTTGAAAGGCGGCAGCAGTACCACCTCCTCTCCCTGTCCTGGTCCTGTATTCTTGGCTCGGTCTTCTCTAAACTCACTGAATCAGGTCGCACTCTTTTGTTTAACACCACAAGAAAAACAACTCAATCAGACAGTAACAGCAGGAAACTCAGATCACCTTCACTGACTCTGTTTACAGCCATGTTCCACAGTTAGACCCTGACTCTGAGCTCTGGAATGACCCAAAATTATTTCCCTTTCCATGCAGATGTGCACCTTTGCATGAAAACCTACAAACCCTTCAAACAATAATGTTCATTAGTGTGTATTTAGGTTTTCATGAATGATTAAAATCCCAAAAATTTGATTTGATTTGATTTCTAAATAGCACTTTGTCATCGTCTCCCGTGTTTGCGTGGGTTCTCTCCAGGTTCTCCGGCTTCCTCCCACCATCCAAAGACATGCACCGATAGGTTAAACTGTTTAATCTAAATGGCCCATAGATGTGAATGTGAGCGTGATTGGTTGTTCGTCTCTATATGTCAGCCCTGTGATGACCTGGAGACTCGTCCAGGGTGAACCCTGCCTTTGCCCATAGGTAGATGGGATAGGCTCCAGCACCCCTGCAACAGAAGATGGATGGATGGATGGATGGATGGATGGATGGATGGATGGACGGACGGATGGACAGACGGACGGATGGACAGACGGATGATGGATGGATGGATGGATGGATGGATCATCACAGAGGTCACTGAAGTGGTATGACTCTAACTTCAGAGATTTCCCTCAAAGGGTTTTAAAATCAGTACGAATGACTCCAGACGTTCTCTGTCCTCCGATGACCCTCCGTTCATTTGAGGAGAAACTCACTCAGTAGAACCCTAAGGTAGAACCTGAGGACTGGATCTGTCCTCTCAGGTGTAAAGTAGGTGGAGTGATGATGATGATGATGATGATGATGATGATGATGAGCAGCCTTCAGGCATCTCCATGGACCTGCTCAGGGTCCTGGACCACCTCTCCAATGGGGCTCCGTCCAACTGGGCCTTTCTTAGGTTCTTAACTTTGGATTTTCGTTTCATAATCTTGATTAAATGAGCTCAAACGCCGGCACAGCCCTTTAAAAACCACACTTCCCACTCTGCTCCAGTGGCAGATTTGGTTTTCCCCCCTTTCCTTGTCATTTGTCACCGCTTCAGGGGCTCCAGAGGTGAATTTTACATGACACTAAAATCCATGTGTGGTGAGTGTAATGTCTTTAAATGGACATTTTAGGTCTCTTTAATATCCCTGTCCCCTCACATATGGTGAGAGTCTTTGAGTGTGTGTGCGTCCTCTCTAAACCCTCCCCCACTCCCCCCGTCACGGTGCATTCAGGTCCCCTCTCCCACCCATCGGAGTGATCCCACCCCCTTTAAATCTGTGTCATTACACCACCCCAGTGTGAGTGTGTGAGCGTGGGCTTTGTAGTGAGTCCAACTTGGCAGCCATGCAGTCACTGTGCGCAACTTTAAGAGCGTTTGAACATGTGTGTCGTCAGGTACAACTAGGACAACAGGCAGGGAGGAACAAGGACTCCGAGATGAAAAATAAAGTTTCAGAAATAAAACTGCGGTGAATATTCATAAGGGATATGCATGAGGAAAAAACAGGGCACTGACATGTTTTAATGAATTCTTTCTGTTATCGTTGGACTTTTCTGGCTTTTAACTTGGAGAAAACGGGCTAATCTAGCGTCAGCTTGGATATTCAGTGAAAGAAAAGGACAGTTTTACATTTCAGGACAGAGCTGAGGATTAAAAACCCCCACTTCAGATGTAAAAAAGGGACAAGCTTTACACAGGATTAGGCCGAATCATTTCTGGGTTCAAAATATGTTACATGGCGACAACCAGAATCATGAAATCAGTGTCAGTTAACCCATAAAAACCCAAAACCATCTACTGATCTAAACTGTTTAATACCTGTTGATCACTAATCCTATCAATACATGGCAATAATTGGTGTAAAATACAACCGGTTACCCTGTGTTTACACGTTTTAGATCATATTCAGCCTATGAGTGAAGGGTAAGACTGGACTAACACCCACTGGAGACCCCAAACATCTACTGATCCCATCAATACATGGAAATAATGAACTTATTATACATTTTATACTGGTAGATGATCTTGGTTGTTAGTGGTTGTTTGGGTCGCTATGGGACAGTTGAATATTACCTGTAGCCAATGGTGGTATAAACCAACCATGGACGAATGGAGGAACTGTGATGCCATACATTTAGCTGTTGCCATGTTAGGTTTTTGGGGATGGAAGTGACCATATTTGGACAAAAGAGGTGGTGGTGGAGCAGAAATGAGAGGTCTGAGCCATCTTTACGGGGTCATAGGGCGGCTAATGCTAAACACTAGCTTAATGAATTGGTAAAACACTAAATTTGCTCAACCACTGTATAATAAAATCATTGTAGCATGTTATATTCTATATTATTTGGACATTTTGGGTGTTTCTTGAAAGTGTTGTTTGGTTTATTTCAGTTTTCATGTTGAAGTCCTGCCGTCAACTCTTCATCTAATGTGGGGAAAACTAGTAAATATGCTTTTATTCGTTTTGCAGTTGTTTCACTTGTGGTTATTTAGTCATCAGGATCAGAGGGTGAAAATGTAGTTGTCGCCTCTTTGGTTTTGGGATTAAGCGATTTATCCTCAGAAGGTATTCATTTCTTCTCAGCCCGTTTCAGATGTGTCACTTCCAGCCAGAAATGTGATTTGGTTTTCTAAAGGAGAAGTTGCTGCTTCGTCGGGTATTAAAGTCAGTGCGCGTTGGAACAGACTCTGACCGGAGCCCATGAATGAACCCGTCTGCACGGACACAGTCAGCTGTCCTGAGTGGACGCCCACACGACATAAACCTACATCCTCCACTCAAAGCCAATGACAGGACACCAGTCTAAGGCTTTAACGTGGTTAGAAGACGACGATGAAACTCAAGTCCATCTCAAGCCTCATATGTGCAACAACCCTGAAAAATGGGAATTATGTGCAATAAGTACATGCAATAATCTTCAGTTCTGCTATAGCAATGCAATATTTATCAAAATAATAATGCACTATTTTTATATAGACTTGAGCTCATAGATATACAGACTGTTAATGTGTTAATATTGGTCATAGATATACATTCTGTCAAATACAGTTAATATTGTAAATATTGTGTCTATTCCTATTTTATGTCTATTTTTAATTTTTTTTAAAGTAGATGATTAATTGTGGTATAAAATTATTATTTACTGTCAGAGCATGAAGAATATTTTATAAACTTAGAGATAGAACATTTAAAATCATAGTCATGGATACAAAAAAAATCCCAACAAAATCAATGTTGTGAGAAATTAAGACAAAACCATCTCTGAGGCATTTTGGAAGCAAAGATAACAATTTAAACCAAACTAACCAATGCAATGATATTTATCCCAATATAAAACTATATTATGACATTTGTCATTATTGTTTTGTTAGAAAAGAAACACCTGAATTCCACGTGTCCACATACTTTTGTCCACATGGTGTATGTTTTTAAAAATAAAGTAGAAATATACAAAGGTATCTGGGAAACCTTTGTACAGTTTATTTTTAAAAAAAACAGATATTGGACAAATCCTACAGGAGGTGTAGCATATAAAACTGTAGGATTATTGTATTATGGTTTTATCATTAAGGTAATATAAAAAGAAAAGAAACACCTGAACTCAACGTGTCCACATACTTTTGTCCACATAGCGTATTTTCCTCCTGTTTTCCACAGCGGACAGACGTGGAACTTCGCTGCCTGTTTTGCTAAAAAACTTCCAGAATGTGAGAAAAGGAAACGGAGTGTGAGCAGCAGCGACTCCTCAGAGGGCTGATGGGAGGAACAAAGCGACAACCATCTCCAGAGGAAGAGGAGCTTTGAGTGGAGCTGAGTCAGCGCTGCCTGAGTGGGCGAGTGTGTGACAGCAGCTTAAGTGTGTGAAAGGAAAGGC
Organism: Apogon talboti; assembly: GCA_037367365.1. Lineage (NCBI taxonomy): Eukaryota > Metazoa > Chordata > Actinopteri > Kurtiformes > Apogonidae > Apogon > Apogon talboti. The sequence goes on from JAPQRQ010000011.1 coordinate 19,593,699, forward strand.
TGGCGGCGGGTTTCGCTCTCACACACGGGGCCTCGGGCGTCACCGGGGTCGTCATGCTGATGCAGCAAATGGATGTTTGTCATGATGTTCTTTGTCTGATTGAAAACTTCCCTCACTTTGTCGTCCACTTTTCCAGCATCATCAGCTTCATTTATTAAAGTGTATTTGTGTTGAATTAACCCTTTATAGGACACCCATAGAAAAAATTCAACAGTTCAACCTTAGTCTGTTATTGGATCACATACTGTAACAAGACTATAATACTTTTGAGACATTTTTCAAAATTTGTTATTGTCATCTAGAAAATCAAGGTTAATGAAGTTACCATATTTGGTTCCTTACCCATAAATCATTTCTCAAACTTGTGAACAAACTTTGTCAACATTGTTCCAAGGAAGATGCATATAAAAGTTGAAATGAACCTGACCGGTAGTTTCGGAGAAGGTTGTTGAAATCTAGACATGGGTGACATTGAGTTTGACCCTTCAAGGTCACTCAAGGTCAAAGGTCATGGACCCAAATCAAAGTCCATATATATGTGACTAAATGTTTTGTACATTTGCAGACCCACTGTGCTCTGTCAGTTGTGTTAATAATAAATGGAGTCATTTCAGGTTGTACATGGTAGTGCATGTTATTCCCATTTTCATGTCATTTTTATCATCTTTACTCTAAAAGTTATTATTTAGTGGTTAATACGTCTATATTATTTTACTTGAGATCGAATTGGCTGAATGTGGCCCCTGAACTAAACTGAGTTCGACACCCCCGATGTAGAGGGATGATACAGAGTTGTTGAATGTGTTGTGTCCTGGTCTCCATGGTGGATTCACCAGGTTAATGTGTTTTATCCATACTTGTGCTCTCTGTTTTCCTTCACCTTTCCCTGAGCTGCCCTGCTGTCTGATCGTCAGGTCTGACATTAAACATCTGTTCCAGAGTCAGATCAGACCAACAGATGGTCTTCACGTGTCTGTCACCAAACAGCTGTGTCCTCAACAAACACACCAACACAGAAAAACACACTCAGGAACCTGGTTTAATCCGACATTTGGTTTATTTTTTTATTTTTTTTACCGTTGGTATATAAATATATTTTAAATACAACAGGGAGGTGGAACTCATTTTCGTTCAGGTTCCACATTCAGCCCAATATGACCAGTAAAATAATAACAAAATAACCTATAAATAATGTCAACTTTAAAGTTCTCTCTATGTTTTATGGTAAAAAAACAGGAAAATTACATTAAGAAAATGTTTACATTTACAAACTACCCTTTAAAAAATTGGAATAACGTGGACAACCTGGAATTTATTAAGAAAAATAAGTGCATTTTAACAATATCTGTCATTTCCACATGTACATTTTAACTTACACATCACAGTGGATCTACAAATACACAACATTTAATAACAGAATATTGTTAAAATTACACTTATTTTTAAGACATTTCATGTTGTTCATATTTGTTCAAGTTATTCACATGTTTTGTGAAAGGATAGATTGTAAATGTAAATATTTTCATGTAATTTAAATTTTTTACACTAAAACAATCAGAAATATTCATACTTATTATTTATTGATTATAATAGTATTTTACTGGTTTAATCCACTTTAGATCATATTGGTCTGAATGTGGAACCTGAACTAAAACTAATTTGACATTATTGACTGTTACTATCTTCTACTAATTCATCCAAAGGGCCAGATTGGACCCTCTGCCGGGCTGGTTTTGGTCCGTGTGCCACGTGTTTACCACACCTGATCTAAAACAACACTCACATTCCGTGTTTTGACTTCTTTTTGGATTTTCTTCATTTTCTGACTCTTTCACGTCCTTTCTTCTTCTTCATGGCTTTCCTCTCCTTTATTTTGGTTGGTTTGGGTGTGGGTGAAGAAGGGGCGGGGTTTAATTTGGAAGGGGTGGGGCTTAAACTGACAGGCAAGGGTTTTAACGAATCGCAGAGCAGAACGGGCTCGGCAGCTTCGACATCAGTGAATGGAGACGTTTCGGGAAATTCAGGAACCTGAAACATGGACACGATCAATAAATCAGCTGATCGATGAATCTGTCACCTCACTGTAAGGTTAAATATTATAGGATGTTGAATTTCATTTGTTATTTACAGAGGTGTAAGCCAGATTGTCACGGAGACAGGCGTCCTGAAGCTCACTGCGCAGTGCGGTCACATGACTGCGGTGGGCAGAGACTTCCTGTTCCAGCCAATCAACCTTGGAGATGAAAGTCTGAGAGAGCTGAGAGAAGGACGAGAGTAGAGTCTGCAAAAGATGAAGAGAAACTGAGTAACAAGGGAAAAGGAAAGCAAATATAACACATATTAAGAAAAATAAACTAAACATATGAAGCAGAAAATACAAAGACCTGACATGATGCCAGAGCAGGATCTCCCATGATGCCTTTTGTTCCACTGAGCTCCAGATGTCCCACAGGTAACATCAGGGGGCGTGGCTGAGCTTGTAGGGAGCGCTGTGATTGGACGAGGCTTTCCCTGAGCTGAGGATCACAGTTAGGTGTGTTAGACTCATCTACAACTTTTATTTATGTTTAATCATTACGAATTAAATATGATAAAACGTACAAACTTTAATAAGATGAATTAACCAAAGTGCTGTTTGTCTGATGTCTTCAGTGCATTTGATAAAGTCTTATTATACACATGTATAGTGTATATAGGTTTATGTCCATTTATCCAGTAGGTTTATAAATGTTCCACTATAAAGAACCTGTAAAGTGAGTGTATTTTGTGTTGAAGTAGATCTGACACAAACATAGACTGGATCTGTGAAACTACAGACTACCAGTATTTGGACTGACTTTATCTTTAGTAGTGACTCAAAGTTGTTCAAGTTTCATTGCTTTTATTCTGGAGGTGTTTTATCTGTAGACCAGTGTTACATGTGTTTGTCTTTGTTTGTTTCTACATTACCTGGCTGTAACTCATCTCTGCAGCCTTCATGTGTCCAATCAGACGATCTCTGCGCCTAAAACACACCAACATGTACAACAACTGGATTCATTCTCCTACAAAAAGCTGATTATCGAATCTAAAGGGATGACGTGGATGAGTCGTACGTGGCGTCCTCCCTCAGCTCCTCGTCCACTCGCTGCAGTTTCTCCTCCAGCTGGCGCTTCTCCCTCTGAACCCCGGACAGGTGCTTACCCAGAATCCTCAGCGAGCGCTCCTTACAGCTCACCTGTTGATGAGCCTCCGCTAAGAGCTGGAGAAAACACAGCCAGTAAAATAAATCATCAAGACTCCTTTGTGTTCAGGTTCCACATTCAGCCCAGTATGAACCCCAGTGGAACAGACCAGGAAAATAATAACAGAATAACCTAGAAATAATGACAACTCCAAACTAGACTCATGTTTTAGAGTGAAAAAAACTGTAATTACATTAAGGAAATTAAGGTAAATGTTTCCATCTACAAACTATCTTTAAACAATGTGAATAACATGAACAATCATGAAAAACCTCACATTTCTTAAGAAAAATATGTGCAATTTTAACAATATTAAGCTTCAGTTTATCATTTACACATGTGTATTATAACGTACAGATCACAAAGGATCTACAAATATACATAACATACTGTTAAAACTACACTTCTATGACATTTCAGGTTGGTGAATGTGCTTTTATGTCTGTTTTTAGATATTTTTGCTATTTTTATCCTATTTCTTCTCTTATTGTGGTAGTTAGACAGGAACCTGATATAACAGTTTCATGTTGACGCCGTATGTTTCTTGAATCAAAAGCCTTTTGCAGTATTATGGTTTGGACTGGTTGTTGTACCTGTTGGTTGTGAGTCAGTGTGCGTTGTGTGTCTTTCTGCTCTGTGTTGTGCGAGTCCACTGTGACTCGCAGCGTGTTGAGCTGGTTGTTCTGGTCCTGAATCAGCTTCTGAGCCTCCTGTTCTCGGCTCAATGCTTGACGGAGCTCTGAACACACGCTGTGGAAACGCTCCACCGGGACCTACAAAAACCCCCAAAAAACCCATGTTTTTACTCCACAAAATCATTACAATGGTATGTAGAACGTTAGAATGGTATGTAGAAAACAGAACTGTCAAGCAGAGAACAGGTGCATTAGCTGATTATGTAAGAAAGTGACAGGTGTATATGAGTGACAGTTTTGGTGGGAGTGGTCATCTTTATAGTTCACTAATGTTCCTCAATGCTTCATTGATAATGCTACACTATGACACCTTTAACCTTCAAACCATTGTAGCTCCTGTAATAGTAATATGATCATTTTTGACATTTTAGATTTATTGTTCAGCTCTAAAATGGAAAACTAAACCATCAGATATCTTATCTCAATATCTGTAATGAACCATGTGAATTTAAAAATCACCGTTTCCCACCCCCACCTTTTCTGATACGAAGCACCAATATTTGACCTTGAACCAGATTTTAAAATGTTAATAAAGTTACATTTCTTGTTTCCTCAAATGTAAACAATAATCAGTATTAAATTACATCATAACATTATCCAGTAAGTTACCGTCTTGCAACTTTTCTCGCTCTCCTGCCTCCTTGCTGCTTTTCTCAGATTGGCCAGCTCCACCCTCAGGCTCCGCCTCTCCACCTCAGCTGAGTGCAGCCGTTGGCTAAAGAGCAGAAAGTGCTGCTGGAGGCTAGACACCAGGGTCTGATGGGAAATAACACACAGAAGGATTTTATTTTGACACTTTAAATGCTGAATAAGACAACACCTTTTTCCAACTAAACCCCGCCCACTGTGAGGGTCTGCAGCCAATCACAGCTCTTACTGTCCTGACCTTCATGTGGGACTGTGCAGACGTCACTTTCAACCTGTCCTCATCTGCTTTGCCAACAATGCACCAACCGGACGCTCTGTCTGATTGGTTGAGCAGGTGACCCAGGAGGCGGGTCAAAGTGGACCGGGCTGCTGACATCACATGTGGAGGGGAGGAGTCTAGAAGTGGGGAGAAGGAGAGTCAGACGTTCTGATGATGGCTGTGGTTAAAGCGTTTGTCTCTGTGTTTGTGGTTACCAGTGTGTGTTAACGCCGCCTGCAGGTCACTCATGGACGACAGGATTAGAGATGAGACGCCTTTGGAGCGAAGCCAACGCGTTAATGTCGCCTCACGACAGGAATCAACATCTGGAAAACAAATCAGGGAAGACCTTATCAAAAAGAGACACAAAAAACTTTGTGCTTTTGTGACACTTACCTTAATTTCCTGACACTCTGCCCAAGGAATCAATAAAATTCTTATCTCATCTTATCTTATCTACAATTCCATGTGACTGACAGCTAGAAGGACCTAAACTTTCACTGAGGAGTGTCCACCTACCTGTCCTCTGTGTGTTTTGTCCCTCCTGAGCTGCCGTAGTCTCTCCACATACAGATACACCCACTGCAGGTCCACCTCCCAACTCCAGCCGAAACATCACAGATGTGTTTTTTCCCAGAATCCTCCATGTCCTGAGTGTAGACAGCACACACACCGCCCTCCTCCACCTCCTCAGCGCCCTGCTCCTCCTCTCCTTCTCTTCCTCCTCCTCCTCTTCATCGCCCAGCGCTGCAGCCAGCCTCCTCACCTCGTCCTCCAGCTGCTCCCTCTCCTTCAGCCGCCGGCTCAGCAGCCTCTTGTGTTCACACAGCGTGTGAACGCGGCGCTTGGTGTGTGTCAGAGCCCCACCCACCAGCAGACACGCCCACAGGAAGCACGACGACTCCCTGCGGCTCCGGGTGAGGAGACCCCGCAGACGGGAGAGGTCAGAGGTCAATGAGGACACCTGATCCTGAAGAGAGGTGCACTGGGACTGACAGAGCTGAAACAGAGACAATCAAGCACATATGTATATATAATATACTGTATAATAGAATACTTATTATTTGAACTTCTATTTTAGTCCCACAATTTACAATTCACTCTGTTGTAAATATATATAGTCTGTATAATTTCTATGACTATTATTATAGTATAATATATTATCTATTGAAGATATTGCAATATCTTCATGCATGCACACATTTTTCTGCACTTTATTCTGTTGCAGCCTTGACCATTAAATTTCCCCATTGTAGGATCAATAAAGAATAATCTGATCTAATCTGATCTAACTTTACCATCATTCAGCAGCATGACGGACCTGAAGATATAGTAAAAAAATTTGAATTTTGACTAAAAATGTTCCTATGTGACATACTGTATATTCATGATCATTCTAGAAACAAACCAGTCAATCATTTTGGCCGATCACATGGGATCAGTAGAATGTTTTGCAAACTATCAGTATCAGCATTTTCAGGCTCGACCTACTGTATATCTACATCTATGTCATTACAACAAACTGTCACAGTCTGTTAATACCCTTTATAAATGTAATATTATCATCCCAATCCAATCACTTTCAGACTGCACACACGTGTAGACTTAAGTGTGTGTGTGTGTGTGTGTGTGTGTGTATTACCTGCAGCTCATTGTTCAGTTGCGTTACAATGTACGTGTGTTGGCTGCTCCACGCCTCCTCCCTCCTCCTCACACTCTCCTCCAGACGAGACAACACACACTCCTGATTGCGCTGGAGCTCACGCACACACACACTCTTCTTCGCGCACACACTCTGCAGCTGGGCGATCTACAGAGAGAGGAATCGACAAATGGTGTGTTCAATGTTCTGTGTATGGCATGTTACCATTATTATTATATTATTATTATATCTCTCTATCTCACTGTCATGTTCTATCTGAGTCAATCCCAGTTGAATTTGTGAGGTTGTCCACTTTAAAAATGTAATTAAAATGATTGAGATATAATGACTTGATATAAGATGCTGATTGTGTTTTCAGTTTCTTCTAGATCTTTAGTTTCCATCTTTAGCTTTAGCCAAGCAGCTAACAGAATCTGAAGCTCTGTGCCTGGATGAATGTTGGTGAAATGCACCCTGGGAGTTGGAGTCGGCTCCTCACAGAATCACAGATCAGTTGTTGGCGTCTGACCAACGCTCACCTGGTCGTTGGCTTTCTGGAGGTCAGAGGTCAGGTGGTCGACCTGCTCATTGATGACGCCGCACAGCTCCTCCCACGTGAAGTCTCCCAGAATGCTTTGGGGCTGATGGAGGAGGACGCAGCCGGCCAGCAGGCGCTGATACAGGCAGTAGAGGAAGGACAGTCGAGCCTGGAACACAGCAACACACAGCGGGGCGGGGTTTGATCAGATTCACGCAGCAGCACAAAGGGTTTAATTAAATGGATCTGACATAATGACTCCACACTGTTCTGTAGTACCGCCTCACACAGGGACCACATGGAGAGAAGGACGCAAAGAGCAACCTCATTCACTTTTCGTTTACAGTTCCTGTAGCTTTAATGTACAGCCTTTAATATGATAATGTAGGAAATGTATCGTCCATTCCAAAATCAGACCCAGGGTTTCCTTTATGTACATGTTAACATACAGGGTGTCTACCAAGTCTCCTTACAATTTAAAACATTTATTACAAAAGCAATTGATGAGATTTATTAATCAGATTTGTTCTATTTACTCAGTGTTTATCAAAGTTTTTAATCCATAAAGACCCGGTTCTACGTTTCTACGTCTATTTAAACTTTCTTAAACAATTTATCATCACTTATAATATTATCCTCTGTATTTTGCATTTTCTTAAGTGAGAATCATGTATTTTCCCATATAACAGATAAAAGTGGAAACACCTGCTCAAAGACAGAGGGTTATGTAGAAGCCTTTGTACATCTGATCTGTAATTCCCACATATAAATGATAAGTTGAGGCGGAATAATGTTAAAATTGCACTTAATTTTCTTAAGAAATTTCAGCATTTTTCAGGTTATTTGCATCTTTTTTGTTTGGATAGTCTGATTTCAGGGCTTTTACATAAACCATTTGTGCCTAATCAGCAAAATCCAGTGCACTTAAATGTATTATTTGCAGCAACTTTTCATCCATTTCCATCAAACTGGAATTGACCTTTATTCCATTAAAATAAAGGCTAAAGCTACATTATGAGACAAAGCATTATGGGAGCTGTTGTTTTTGATGCTAAAACCGGCTCAATCAGTGATGGGTCTGAACTTTAGCCCATTTGCAAACAGACGTAAAGAAGTCAGGAAGAGTCTATAAAGCCACCTTTGAGTCATTCTGGTAGTGTTCAGTTATCTTCAGCACTTCTTCTTCCCTCTCCTCCTTCTCTTTCTTCTTCTCTTCCTGTAATTCTTGCAGCTCGGCCTGCAGACTTTGGCTGTGCGTCGACCAATCAGAGCTCTGCAGCTGCAGCCGGCCCAGCTCCTCCTTCAGTTCGACCGTCAGCCGCTGAGCCTCCTGCAGGAAAACAAACACAGACACAAACCGATGAACCTCTGAACGCTGGTCTCTGCAGGTCTGAGTCGGACATTTACCTCCATCTCTGTGCTCTGATCTGAGGTCAGCTGAGTCAGGGTCTGCTTCTCCTCCTGCAGCCTCTGCGTTTCCAACAGCAGATCCTGGACCTGTGCACAGTAAACACAACAGAGATCAGAAACATGCAGGAAAACCACATCAGACTCACCATGTGCGGCGTATTTATACCCGTTGGTCCGCCTCCTGCTGTCGGCGTCTGTCGGTGCACAGCGCCGTCTGCAACAGCTGAAGAACGTCAGCAGGACTACAACTCCCAGCAGAGGATACTGGAGGACCACAGCCTGCGCACAGACAGCATTTACACATTTTATTGAATCCTTATTTTAACACAGAAATGCATTTGAGTCCAGACCTCATTTAACCCATCAAGACCCAAAACTGCACCATCAACCTAAACCATCTACTGATCTAAACTGTTTAATACCTGTTGATCCACTAATCCTATAATACATGTAAATAATTGGTGTAAA
>JAPQRQ010000011.1:19628437-19639477 GCA_037367365.1 Apogon talboti
CACACACACACACACACACACACACACACACACACACACACACACACACACACACACACACACACACACACAGGGGAGGGATTGGATCGTATCACCTCACTTAGAGCTGATTACACACGGCAGATACATAAGTACAATAATCAGCTCATGCCTCACCTGTTCTGAACATGAAACACCTACAGCTGTCTTTGGAATGATAACAGCCTCCTCTAGAATACAGTTACTGAACATGGAGCGACCGAACGTGTCAGTGAACGCCTCATGTACCAGCAGTAAAACAGAGGCACTACAGACGCCATACAGACAAGGAGCTGTAAATTAAAAACATGTGATGCAGCAAATACGCAACAAATGAGGAAAGGAAGAAGGGAATCTGCCAGTGAAATGGAAGACGGAGCTAACGAGTTAAAGTTACACGTTCACTGGAGAGACGTGGACATGTCGACAGTCTGGACTGACCCATGCGTTACCATTCAGCTGTTTTTAAATGTGCTTTTTATTTTATCGCACATTAATGCATAGCCATTCCTTTTTGTACTTTTTACACTTGCAGAGGTATAAAAGCTGGTGTTTGGATGAAAGATAAATGCAAACACATGCAATGCACAGTGAATGAATAAATGATGAGCAAATTTGTTGCCAAAATTTAAAACATAAATAGATTTTTAAAAAATATCTGAAAGTTCACTGACAAATGCATTTTGTTTTGCAAATACAAAACATACCTGTCAAATTAAAAAAAACTATGTTCCAAAACAACACCAAACGTGAACTATTTGCACAGAACCATAACTGGTACCATTACTGTCCACATTGTATATTTTGCTAAATTTGATCGTCAACTATAACTCTATCTTACTTGTTTATTTATTTTATTTTATTTTTTTACTGTATGCTCTTACCTACTCCATGTTCTATGTATGCACCAAACCACTGAAGCAAATTCCTAGTAATGTGAACTCTGTTTACCTGCATGGAAATAAACATGATTCAGATTCAGTTTTTCTGCCAATGTAATATTTTGTATATGGGGTCATTCACCTCCACGACAGCAGGTGGCGCCATGAGAGACTTGAAAGTCAGTTACCACAAAAATGACCAAAATTAGCTGCCAAATAATGCCCCCCTTTTAAGTTCTTACTGATTTGCCTTAATAATGTACACTCCTTAGCTACAAAAACAGAACGTAAAGCTCAACAGCTCCAACACCAACCCGACTAAATAATGAATCCTGACAGGAATCACATGAGTGTGATGAACAGGAAAATTGTGGTTTCTATTTGCAAACCAAATTGTGTTGGTTAAAGAGTGGTATTTGTTCGGCTTCAACAGGAAACTGCACTATATGGACAAAAGTATGTGGACACGTCAAGTTCAGGTGTTTCTTTTCTAACAGGGGTCTGGGATACAAAACAATAATGACAAATGTCAGAATATAGTTTTATATTGGAATAAATATCATTGCATTGGTTAGTTTGGTTTAAATTGTTATCTTTGTTTCCAAAATGCCTCAGAGATGGTTTTACTTAATTTCTCTCAAAATTGATTTTGTTTTTTGCTTTTACTCAATGACTATGATTTTAAATGTTCTACTTCCTAAATTTCTAAAATATTTTCCGTGCTCTGACTGTAAATAATCATTTTCTACCACAACTAACCATCTACTTTCGTCACATCTCACTGAGGAACTTTCAGGAAATACTGATGGTTTTATCTCAGATCATCATGAACAGGACATCTTACAGCTGTGGACATGACGTGTCCCAATATTTATGTCTATACAGTTTATAAACATCAATATTTCCTTAAAGTTTAATGGGAGATTTTTCTTCCTAAGTGCAATAGTCAATATTAACAATATTCTGCTTGTTAGCGAATGTTTTGTGCATTTTTAGATCCATTGAGATCTGGAAGTTGTGTTAATAATAAGCTCAGATGTAATATTGATGAAATTGCACTTATGTTTCTTAATAACTTTCAGGTTGTACGTGGTTGTTCAGGTTATTCACATTTTCATAATGTAATTTAAATTTTTCACAAATATTTACAGGTTACTATGCTTATTATTTTGCTGATCAGGCCCGCTTGAGATCAAATTGGGCTGAATGTGGAACCTGAACTAAAGTGAGTCCGACACCCCTGATATAAGTGATACATCTGAGTTTATGATGGACTGGAGTGGACAATTAAAGTGTACGAACAGCTAAACAAAGACCATACTCCCTCTTTTTGCCCTCTGTAATAGTCATATTCCGTTGTTCGCTCTTTTTTTATTTCTTATTTACTCATATGTTCTACATTCTCACATTCATTCATTGTATTCCTGTCTTCGGTCCATCACTTCCCTTCATAACCCCGCCCACATTCACACCCACACATGTGCAGCTCAAATGTAACAGCTTCTTATTGTGCATGATGCTATCATGTTAGATATTTTACCAATATCTTACCCTATTATTTTCCATTAAAGTCAGCAAATTCCAGTTGAGAAGACTCGGGATGTAAAGTCTGACAATCCCAACAGTCTTTAAGTGAATCTATAATATTATTCAGTCTCATGCAATCACCTCCACAAATGTGCAATAACCCTGTATAATGTGAAATGTTTTCTCCTTGGTTTGAGGTGAAAAAAGTAAAATTACATCATGAAAATATTTACATTTACAAACTATCCTGTCACAATAAAATGTGAATAAGCGGAACAAATATGAACAAAATATGTGTAATTTTAACAATATAATGCCTGTTAATAAATGCTTTCTGCATTTGTAGATCCACTGGGATCTGTAAACTGTGTTAATAATAATCTGAGACATAATTTTGTTGAAACTGCACTTATATTTTAAAAGATATTTCAGGTTGTACATGGTTGTAGTGGTTTTATCACATTTTCATAATCAGATTAGATCAAATTAGATAGAACTTTATTGATCCTTCGGGCAGAGCTCTCAGGAAATTGAGGTTCCAACAGCAGCACAAACACCGGATGTACGTACACACAAGAAATACCACAAGAAATGAGAAAAACAATAACTCTACAAAAGAAAAACAGGATTGGAAAAAACAGTAATTAATTTAATGTAATGTTTAATGTAATTTAACTTTCAAACAAACACATAAAGAAAATTTTGAAAAAAAAAATATATTATTTGTGGGTTCTTATTGGACTGGTCCGGCCCAGTTGGGACCACATTGGTCTGAATGTGGAACCTGAACTAAAATGAGTTTGACACACCTGTGTTACACCTCAGTGTGTCAGTACTGTTGGATTGAATGGAAGCAAAGGTCAGTGGTGAAAACAATGGACTCAGTGTAATGAGGGTGGCTATAGGAACATAAACACCACCAGCACTATGGACACTGAGTCAGTACTGAGAAAGTATGTGCACAAATACAGACAGACATCAGTGACAGTTATATGACGGACGGACGGACAGACAGACAGACAGACGGACGGACAGACGGACAGGACTCCCACCTCCTCCTCCGCCGTGGCTCCGTTGCCTACGTGGGCCATATCTGCACCCCGTGTGTCCTCCTCTCAGGTCCGCAGGTTCCGTTCTGTTCTGCTCTCAGGAGAACCGCGCTCCCATGTCCGTGTCCGCGTCCCCGCCGCAGCCTGAGCCGCCGCAGCTGCACCCAAACCCGGCCGTCCTCGCGCCCGCCTGCGCCTGCGTATCCCCGGGTCACCTTCCCTCTGTCGGCCTCCGGAGCTGCCGCCGCCGCTGCTACTGCTGCTGCTTCTCCGGTCCGGTATGGTGACTCTTCCGTGAACGAAGGGAGGAAAAAAAAAAAAAACGTCTACGTTGTCTCACACACCGTCAGAAAACACACCTCCTGTACTTCCTTGTCTCCGCCCCTCCGAGTGCTGTCAGGATGGAGCTACGAGGAAACCAAGCTCACATTTCACTCACTAATAGGCGCTAATATGATCTGGAAACGGAATTAGGACTCGTTTAATAGTCATGAAACGATATTTAAGGATTTGTTACCTGAAAACGGGCTCCATACTGAAGTACATCATTACTGATAAAAACTCCATTCACTGCAGGAGTGTATTTAAGGACAAATGTTTCATTTCTTCATCCTCATACTCGACTGTCAGTCAAAGGGGGCTCACCTGGTCCACAGAGACACGGGTTCGATTCCCGCTCGGACCACTGAATTAAAACAATTCTGTAAAGAAGAGTTGGCCAAAATGATATATAAGATACGATGCCAGTTATTGTAAAGGTTTTATTGCCCTTGTTGCTGCCAAAGGTGGTACGACCAGTCATGAGGTTTAGGGGCCAATTAGTTTTTCACACAGGGCTATGTATATTTAGGTATCTTTTTCCGTTGATAAATGAAATCATTTAAAAACTGTATTTTTTTTTTTACCCAGGTCACCTTTAAGTGTGACAAATATGCAAAAATCTAAGAAATCTGTAAGGGGCAAATAATTCTTCACGACACTTAACCTTTAACTTTCAAGCAAGGCCTAATGCTGCCTTCATGTGCTATGGGAATTATGGTAAATATAAACTCCAAAATTGCACATGAACGCCTCCTCATGTATTTTCCACTGGAGAATTGGTGAAAATTTTTTGATACGCAAGCTGAAATAAGCTTTGACCTTTTCAACATGGCAAAGAGCAACAAGGATTCATCACGAATGATAAACAAAGCTTTTGTTAACGTTCTGCTGTTGTTAGCTAATGATTTTGCACATTTATAGCATACACAATTTACAAAAAAATTATAAAAAATTCTGTGTCGGATGAATTAACACATCCCAAACTGCTTTGCTAAAGTAGCAGGTCACGATAAAATGTGTCAGCCGTTATTCACTTGACTACAACAACAAAAGCACTTGAACACCACACTGGTAATTTCAAATTCACAAGTGGAAAAAATCATCTTCCTGAGCGCACCTGAAGGCAGCATAAGGTTCTGTTGTGAAATCAAGAAAGTCACATTGAATCCATGCTAAAAAGTCCAGAGCTGACAAAAGCTGAGCCAACAACTGGCAAACATGTCATTGAGTAATTGGATTTTTTTTTAAAAGAATTCTATTCATCACTCTAAGGATGACTTAAGTCATCTGTCATCTGTTTTACTTACCTCTAATTTATTATGTAGTGAGTTTGCCCTTCTTGTATTCTTTTTTTTTTACTGTCTATCCACCTGTATTTTAACTTTAGCACAAATTCTAATCAATTTTGAATTTTTTTAAAAACTATTTTTTCCATAATACATGCATAAAGGGGTTAATAAATATAAATTAATGGATTATTAGTGAAACAGGCCATTTTGGATTGTTGATCATTTGGGTATATTTGATGCTTTTTACTTTTAAAAGATTTCAATGCAGGAATTTAATAAACTAGTATTTTACACTTTGGTATCAATACATTTACTGCAATACTGTACTTGCATATTTGAGGTTCTTATACTTTTATTTGAGTATATCCATTTAACGCTATATTTGTTTTATTCCACTATATCTCAGAACCAAAGTAGATCTAGATCAACAACTACAAAAGTAACTACAATGAGAAATACATTTTCTTCCTCATGAAACAAACAGTAAATCAAAGTCAAAAGTCACTTAACATGTTTCAACACATTTAGACAAAATAATCCAAACCCAGATGAAGTGTAAAGCTTGTCAAACAGTCATTTTACTTTTAAATTTCTGCAAAAACAAATGCACATATTTACATGTAACATAAAAACAGCTGAAACTTCTGCAGAGTTACAAAAGAATAAAAAATGTGAAAATACAAAATAAAGAATCTACATTAAAAAAAAACAAAAAAAAAACTGTTGCTGTGACAGTAAAGGGTTTAATACTTCAGTGAGCTACATTTCAGCACATTTGACTACAATTCCCATCAGCCATCATCTTACCTCATGTTACCTAGTGTACCAGTGTGAAAATGAATTCAAATCAGAGGAAAAAATAAAATAAATAAAAAGTGAGCATAACAGCTGGCAGAGGTAGATCAAATTCAATGCTGATGTGATGGAATTTAATTTGTCTCCACATTTTATTAGTTAGCTGGGCTTAGCATAAAGACTGGAAGCAGGTTAAATAAACAACAATTAAACAAAATAATCTCACCTGTTTAATGCACATAATGTATAAAAAAAAACAACAACCCCCTTTTCTTACATGGGACGACCTCTCGGAATCTCGTTGCCATGACAACAGCAGCATCAAATGGCGAGGATGTGGTGACTTTGGACGGAGTCAAAAATAACAGTGAAAAGTGTCCAAAGTTAGGTCGAAAAGTGAACATTCTAAAAACCCACAAAGGGGCCTAAAAACTTAAAAGTGTAGAAATAAAACTATAGCCGGGATAAACATTTTCCTGGTACATTCAAGTGAGACAGTAACTCTGTGTTATATATAGTAACGCAAGTAAAATGACAACATAAATACAACAGTAACAGGTAGAACACGCAGTTGAAAACATTTGACTGTCCATGGGAGGGGCGGGGCTTCATTTTGAGACACACCCATCTATGCAGAGTTGAACTTTGAATCAGTCAGCGACAATCCAGTGAAGCTGTGGAGGGTGAACAAAACAAACTGTAAAGCACATGACGATTTAAATGATTCTGAATTAGCTAGCATAGCTTAGCATGAAGACAATTTAGTTACAAATACAGTCCAGAACATAGAGTTGACAAAGACGTTGAAGATATGCACCTTTTTCTGCAGCTCTTCTCTGTATACGAATTAAAAACTAAATATAGAGTAAGTCTACATAGAAAACAGACATGACATTTTAGTTCCAAACTCCAAAATGTTAATAATATTCTGCCTGTGACTAAGTGTTTTGTGTATTTGTAGGTCCACTGTGATCTGCAAACACATGTATAAATGATAAGTAGAGGCCGAATATTGTTAAAATTACACTTTTCATAAGAAACTTCAGGTTTTTCAGGTTACTCACATTGTTTGTGAAAGGATACTATGTAAATTTCAACATTTCCATAATTTAATTTTACGTTTTTGCACTAAAATAAGAATTAGGAGTTGTCATTATTTATGGGCTATTATGCTATGAGTTTGATCCTCCTGTTCTAATATAATACAACTCATTAAATATGGCTGAATGACTGAGCATTTCTTTTACTTTTGATACATGCATTTATATTTTGCAGTAAAAATATTCTGTACAGCTGGAGTCAACTCTCAACGGACTTGTGCTGAATTTCTGTCTTAAAATACAAAGTCAACATCATACATATTTTTCAAGGACTCATTCTAGTCCCATCTGGTTTATTTGGACCCTTTAATCGGGTGGTTCGCCTTTAAATTATTGCTCTAATTATTATAGAATTATTATTGTTAATTATACCTCAAGTCAAATAGGAAGGCACCTCCACTGTACTTGTGGTTTAAAGGTTCTATTAACACGACTGTAAAATGGTCTTATGCAATGCTTGATTAAGTTCTGTTGTAGTCAGCAAGCTAGCATTTAGCATTAGCTCAATTATGATCCATTGATTCGGCAGCTGTGGCTCAGTTGGTAGAGCGGGTCGTCCAATGACCGAAGGGTTGGCGGTTCGAATCCTGGCTCCGACTGTCACATGTTGAAGTGTCCTTGAGCAAGACACTGAACCCTAAATTGCTCTCAGTGGAGCCTGGCAGCGCCTTGCATGGCAGCAGCCGCCCACCACCATTACAGTGTGGAAAAAGCGCTATATAAGAAGCAGTCCATTTACCATTACCTTTGATAACTCATAGTATCTTTAATTTATGTGTTTATTATTACTTATTATCATTTTCTAACATGTAAAATGTAAACCTGACAAATCTCCAAAGTTACGCTGACTTTAATAAGTCTACCTTTTCTGAGCGTCTCCTCCTCCTCTTCCTCCCTCTTCCTCTCCTTCACCTGGTCCATTCGCTTCTTCACTTCCTGCAGAAGCTCCTCCCTCCTGTCCCGGCAGCGCTCCACCCGCTGAGCCTCCTCCCTCTCCTTCTCCTCCAGCAGTGAGCGCAGGAAGGCGGCGCTCACCACCTCCTCCCCCTCTCCCAGCAGGAAGGCGTTTTTGAAGCGGTTGTAGAGCATCGAGGCCTTGTGCATGATGGCCTGGTTCGCCCGGTAAAAACGCAGCTAAACATGACGACAGGACAACAGAAACAAACAGGTCACATACTCGGCTCCAGACAGGTGTTTATTTATACTTATAGACCCACTTGATTTACTGCTCGGTTCATATTCATATAGTCGTCTGTGAGCATGAAAAAAACTCATTTTAATTCAGGTTCCACATTCAGCCCAAGTGCACCGGACCAGTAAAATAATAATACAACCTATAATTCATGTCACCTCCAAACTTTTCTCTATGTTTTACATTGAAAAAAGTAAAATTACATGATGAAAATGTTTCCATCTACAAACTATCCTTTAAAAAAAATGTGAATAACATGAACAACCCGGAATTTCTTACGAAAAATAAGTGTAATTTTACCAATATTATGCCTCAGTTTATCATTTACACATGCTCATTACAGCAGACAGACAGGTCTACAAATACACAAAACATATAGTAACAGGCAGAATAATGTTCAGAGTCCACATACTTGTCTTAAGATGTTTCATGTTGTTCATATTTGTTTAAGTTATTCACATTTTTGGTGAAAGGATAGTGCGCAACTGTAAATATTTTCATGCAATTTTAGTTTTTTCACTAAAATAAAAGGGTTGTCATTATTTATCGGTTATTATGATAGTATTTTCCTGGTCTGACCCACTTGGTCTGAATGTGGAACCTGAACTAACATGATTTTGACATCCTTGACTGTTCATTTCTTCAGTGTAATGTTTGCATTTCACAAATTCATCCCATGGGCCGATGTTGGCCCACGGGCCGTATGTTTGACACCCCTGAATTAAAGGAACCAATCAGCGATGAAACCATTTATGTGTACTTATGTAATCGGACTACTCAGAGAAAGCTCCAGAAGCAAGGTGTTCATGTGACTGAGGTGGTCTAGTTCATCAAACCTGTTGTCTAATGCTGCCTTCATGTGCTATCGGAATTGTGATAAATACTAGTTACGAACTCGAAAACTGCATATGAACGTCCCCCTTGGGTCATATGTTCCACTGGAGAACTGCAAAAAAAATTTTGACACACAAGCTGAAATAACCATTGACCTTTTCAACATGGTGGAAAGCAATGAGGGATTCATCGCGAATGATCAACAATACTTTTATTAATGCTTTTATTTATTATAAATAAATAAATAAATAAATGCTGTAGCAGATGAATTAACACATCCAAAACTGTTTTACCCATGTAGCAGGTCAGTACTTGGAGCACTTGAACACAACGCACTTTTTGAATTCACCAGTGGAAAGTGTCATCTTCCCGATAGCACCTGAAGGCAGCATAACTGAGCTACTCAATAATGAGTCGGGGTCTGTACCTTCCTCAATGTGGCAACAAGCTCACTGTGCCTCTGGACATGTTGAGACGTCACATAGACCATACTGAGCTGATCCAGCGCCAAGATACACTTACTTATGTCCTGAAAGGCACAAAAAGAACAGAAGAAAAACAAAGGTTAAAATTATATTACCTACAAATTGAAATCAACTTTAGACCAGTCACAATTCAATTCTACACTGTTATGGACCTACATAAAACCTACATTATATGGACAAAAGTATGTGGACATGTTGAGTTCAGGTGTTTCCCAATATAAAACCATACTATATCATTTGTCATTACTGTTTTGTATCCCAGACCCGGTTAGAAAAGAAACACCTGAACTCAACATGTCCCAATACTTTTGTCCATATACGGTCTACTCTAACCGGCCACCAGGGGGCCTACTTTGCTTCATTTTGACGCCTGTGTGTTCTGACTTACTGGGTTGTCGCCTTTCAGGGAAATCCGAATGTCCCCGTGGATTCTGTGCAGAGTCGAGTCCGTCAGCGTCATACCCACAGACTTCTTGGGCTCCGGTTCTTCATCGCCTTTTGCTTTTCTTTCTTCTTCTTCTTCTTCTTCTTTCTTTTCTGCGCCGGTGTTGGTCGTCTTTGTCTGCGTCGTGTGTGGATGCTCAGTTGGAGTTCCGTCATCATTCTTGGTTTGTTCCACAGAAGTGCTGACGTCCTTCTCCGTTTCACTCTTTCCATGCGTCTTCTTCTGCTCTCTAGTCGTCACCTTTTCAGTCTGGTAACATGTACTTTCTTCATTTTTCTTCTCCATTTTGCTCTGTCCATCTTTCCTCTTCTGTTCTCTAGTTGTGACTTTTTCTGTTTGTTCTGCTGTCGTGTCGTCCTTTTTCAGCTGCGTTTCGCTCTTTTCATCCTTCCTCTGTTCTCTTGTCACTTTTTCTGCTGCAGTTTTCTCATCCTTTTTGCCCTGTGCTTCATTCTTTCCATCTTTCCTCTTCTGTTCTCTTGTCATTACTTTTTCTGTTTGTTCTGCTGTAGTCTTGTCATTTTTCTTCGCCTGTGTTTCATTCTTTCCGTCTTTTCTCTTCTGTTCTCTTGTTACTTTTTCTGTTTGTTCTTCTGTACTTTTCTCGTCCTTTTTCTCATGTGTTTCATTCTTTCCATCTTTCTTCCTCTGTTCTCTTACTTTTTCCGTTTGTTCTGCTGTAGTTTTGTCGTCCTTTTTCTGCTGTGTTTCACTCTTTTCATCTTTCTTGTTTTCCCTTGTCACTTTTTCTTCTGCAGTTTTCTCATCCTTTTTCTCATGCGGTTCATTCTTTCCATCTTTCTTCCTCTGTTCTCTTGTTGTTACTTTTTCTGTTTCTTCTGCAGTTTTCTCATCCTTTTTCTCATGCGGTTCATTCTTTCCATCTTTCTTCCTCTGTTCTCTTGTTGTTACTTTTTCTGTTTCTTCTGCAGTTTTCTCATCCTTTTTCTCATGCGGTTCATTCTTTCCATCTTTCTTCCTCTGTTCTCTTGTTGTTACTTTTTCTGTTTCTTCTGCAGTTTTCTCATCCTTTTTCTCATGCGGTTCATTCTTTCCATCTTTCTTCCTCTGTTCTCTTGTTGTTACTTTTTCTGTTTCTTCTGC
>JAPQRQ010000011.1:19639577-19650322 GCA_037367365.1 Apogon talboti
GTTACTTTTTCTGTTTCTTCTGCAGTTTTCTCGTCCTTTTTCTCATGCGGTTCATTCTTTCCATCTTTCTTCCTCTGCTCTCTTGTTACTTTTTCCGTTCGTTCTGCTGTAGTCTTGTCGTCTTTCTTCTCTTGTATTTCACTCTTTCCATCCTTTCTCTTGTGTTCTCTTGTTACTTTTTCTGTTTCTTCTGTAGTTTTCTCGTCCTTTTTCTCATGCTCTTCATTCTTTCCATCCTTCTTCCTCTGCTCTCTCGTCGTCACTTTCTCTGTTGTCGTTTTCTCATCCTTTTTCTCTGACGTTTCATTCTTTCCATCTTTCCTCTTCTGGTCTCTCGTCGTCACTCTGTCCTCCTGTGACTTTCCTCCCAGTTTATCTTCTGTCTTCCTCTCTCCATCCTCTCTGCTCTTTTTCTGTCTTTCCTCATCTACTTTCTTCTTCCCATCCAACTCTTTTGCTGCTCTTTCTGACCTCCTCTTGTCGTCTTTTTTCCCCTCTCCTTCCGCCTCTTTGGCCTTTTCTGAACTCTTCTGGTCCGTTTTCTTCTTGTCCTCCTCGGCGGTCAACACTCCTCCCATTGTCTTCACCTGAACTTTGGCTCCTGGTACTTTGACAATTTTTCCGATAATATTCCTCTCTTCCTTCTGCTGCTTTGTATCATCACTTTTCTTTTCCTTGATTTTATCGTCCTTGTCTGGTTTCTTTTCCTGTGTGTTGCCGTCTTTCGGTTTGACCTCTGCTGGTTTTGTCTGTGAGGCGCTTCTATCCTCCTCCTCCAGTGTTTTGCTTTTTCTGGATGAACCTTCACTTCCTGTCCTCTTGAGGATCACCTTGGTCACAGCTGGTTCCTTGATGCTCTTCTTGTCTGTTGATGTGCACTCCATCTTCTTTTTCTTTGCGTCATCCACAGCTGTCCTAAAAAGGGGTTACAAATATTAAATTAAAACTGATATCAGTAAAAATTACATGATGCAGTTCCTACGCACTTAGATACTGGACTAATTAAATTGCAGTCCTATATCAGTGGCACAAAATGAGCCCATCCCCCGGTAACACTAATGTAGTGGGTTCATGTCTTACTGAGCGCTCTTCACACTCTCCTTCCTCTTCACTCCTCTGGTCGTTGTTAACAGGCCTCGCAGAGATTTCAACAGACTCTCCCTCTTTGCAGCCAGGCGTTGTCTCTGCACATTTAAACACAACAAAACCATCTCACATTTGGGCACATGTATTTGTCCCTCAAATGTCAAATTTCTTCAGTACCATACCTTTATTTACAGGCTGCACTGCATGACCAAATTATGATGACACTATTTCAGTTTTTCTAAGTTCAACTGAACTACTTTTGGCTCTTTTAAAAATGTTTCGTTTCTCATCCAAGAGACTTCTTCACTTCTAATTGCTAGTGGGGGAAAACGGACATATACACCTGTAGGGGGAGCAGCCCTACCTCCCTGCTGTACAGTATCAAGAAAAGTAGTTGCACTTTAAAGTATTTTTGTGGTTTAATACCCATAATCTAACTCTAATCAGAATTAAATTTACACAGTATTAACACATCTCACACACAAAATCTTAATAAGAGGCTGAGTAGGACTCTGAACCCACCTCCTCGTCCACAGTGCCATCTCCTCCCTCCTCCTCCTCCTCCTCTTCGTCCGTGTTCTTCGTCGCCTCCTCTTCCTCTCCTCCCACATCCATCTGCCTGCTTCTCCTCTCCGCCCTGTTCCTCCTCAACACCCTGTTCTCCTCGACACCTCCACCCTGCTTGGCTTTCCTCTGCTCCTCCTTCTCTGAACTCCTCGTCCTCATGCCTTCTCCATCCGTCAGTGGTTTCTTTACCTCTTCTTCCTTCCTTTCATCCTGCTTTGTTTCTTTGTCTTTGTCTCCATTTTCTTTCTTCTTTCTCGTTGATGCTTTCCCCTCTGCTGTCGTTTCGTTCCCTCCTTCGCCTTCCACCTCCTTCTCTTCTTCCCTCTTCCTCTTCACTCCTTGACTCTCTGATGACTTCTCCTTTGTTCCTTCAGGTTCCTTCTTCTCTTGGACTTTCTGCCCTCCATCACTCTTACTTATTTTAGTTTTATCTGCAGACTTTGACTCAGAGTTCTTTGGTTTCTTGCTGTCTGTGGGCGTAACAGACTGTCCTACCAGACTTCCCCCTGACCTCATGTTTCTTGTACTTACGGCCGGTCCAGCCACCGCTTCTTTGACTGTCAGCGTCTTCGCAGGAGTTACTTTGGAGTCTGGAGTTTTGTCTTGAGCCACTCTCAACGAAGCTCTGATAGGAGCCCTATCAGCAGACGCCGTTTCTTTCTTAGCGTCAGTCTTTGCAGGAGTTTTAGGCGGAGCAGCTTTACTGGTAATTTTTTTAGCAACTGTAGTGTTACTGGCAGCAGATGTTCCTTTTGCAGGTGTAGTTTTTGCAGGAGACTGTGTGCTGGACTTTGCAGGCATCTGAGGAGACAAAACAGGAATCAGATCAAAAAAGCAATGCATGAATCAGTTAAATAACAGGTGGAGTTTCTGAGACTGTTTCACGGCTCATAAATGCTCAGAATGTGAGCAGCCCTAGATTTCCTGTTTTAATATGGAAAAGGAAATAACTCTTATTAGTATCAGTTGTCTAAACTTGATATTTTTTGTGAAAGAATAGAATAGAATAAAATGGAATAGAATAGACTTTGTCACTGTGTGTTCAATGAAATTAGGATTGCTACTCCAGTCAGTGCAAACAATATGAATAAAGACAAAACCAATATGTTGGAAAAAAAAGAATAGAGCAAATATAAAATTACAAAAAAAAAAAAAGTAACAAAAGTAAAATAAGAATATAACTAAAAGTAGAATAAAATAAAAATAGACATAAAATATGAATAGACAATATTTACAGCATTAACAATATGTATATCTATGATAGTCTATAAAAAAATAGTGCATTTGCATCTGAATAAATTTGCATTGATATTGTAAGAACAGATTATTGCACAACTTATTACACAAGAAGAAGAAGACTGTTGCTGTAATATTTGACATAATGAACAACAATACCATGAATAATCATTTTTAAAAAATTACAAAAACATTGATACACAGTGGGGGTTTCTGAAATTGTGGTTGTAAAATCTACATGGAATAAACACTGACTTTGAGTTTGCTCCCAATTCCAGGCGTGTTCTGGATCTCCCACATCCCCTCGGAGAAGCCTTTGATGCGAACGCCAGTGCCGTACTTCGTCTTGTTTCCAATGTAAGGAACAATGTTTTCTGGCAGGAGGCTCCCTCTAAGGAGGAGCACAGAGTTAGAACCATTAACCAACATTTCTCATTTAATAAGATCAAGTGTTGCAGTTGACATAGAGGTACATACATCTGGTGGGTCCCAAAAAAGTACACCAGGACACGTTTCTTGCATCCATGTTCTGGATTATGGATCTGAAGAAACATAAAAAGAGACACATCCAAGTAGTTTTTTTCCTTCTGGTAAAGTTAAAAAACAGCTTTAATCTAAAGAGAATTTCTAGACTTGATAATCTCTGATCTTATCTGTGTTTCATTTTTAATTTATGAACTTATCTTCACGAAAAAAGTATCACTTTAAACTGTGGGAATATTCAGGCTTATCTTCATCTAAGTTTACACCTTTTGTGTTCATAAATATATGATTTTATGCTATCTGAGAATATCTCTGATCTTTCCCTTATAAATGTGTGAGTGGTTTTGTTTATTCACCTCTTTAATGTTATACATGTCCTTTTTCATCTTGTATATTTATCATTTTAATGTAGTTTTCCCTCATCAATCTACAAATGTCTGTTATTTAAAGAATAGCATTGGTTTGTAATTGAACTTTGTGACTGATGCCCATGAAGTTATGACAACAATACCAGAGCAATTTCAGAGAATATCTTTCTTTTCTTGCAAATTTTTACCTCTATATTCTCTGAGAATATCTAATCTTTTCACCTCATTTTTTAACCTACACTGGCCCTACTACCCTGCAAAAAAAGAAAGTAGCAAAGAAACTGTCAACTGACATTCATGTTTTTGTACAAGAACTCCAGAGAGCTGAACGCTGGGGTGAGATTCTCCTGTGTGTGTCTTACCCTGGCCGGCCAATGAGGGAAGCCCTTCATCTTGGCGAACACGAGGTCTCCTGTTTTGAACCGTTCGTTGGATTTCCCCGCCATCCTGCTGCTTCAGTCACACACAGAGAATTGAATCTGTGGCACAGTAACAGAAAACACGTCATTTTCAGCTTTGAGACAGCGATGACCTCCTATATCTACATCTAGCCAAATGTGACACCAGATGTTACTTTACTTACTGTTACTAAAGTTTAAACACAACAGGAGACCACAAAAACAACAAATAACAACAGCAGCAGATTTTGTGTTTATCTTTTTGACAGAATATTAGATTACAGATTGAATGGCTTTCACTCTGAGTTACAGCAACAAGTTACTATTTACTAACTCATTGTTTTGATCACTTTACGAATAAAACATTTTGCAGATTTGATCTGAATTGTGATGCTTTAATGACTTTTTATATTGTGAGTCAGGACAGATGTGTTCTGAATAGGTTTCTGAATGTGTCAATCGGTCTTTTTTAATGCATTTAGGAGCTGAAAAAGACTACATACATTAAACAGACGGTTTATATCAAGCCGTTGTATTTTGCATTTTCTCTTCATAGTTAGCCTGTGACTGTTGTTTGTCCTCGTTTTTATTTGACCTAACAGCTTCTATAACTAGAAACGAAGAGAAACTAAACTCTAAAGCAGTCCCTTCGCATCTGTTTGAGGGATTTAACCTGCCTGTGAATGTTACACCATTATCGCTACCATCCTTCCTCCTGTCGTTCAGGGCAGCGTGTTCGTCTCTGTTTACAAATACAACCGCAGTAGCACTGAAGCTAACCACAGTTAAGAGGCTAACAAACCATTTTGACAGGATGCTTCACATGGAACTATGCGCTACTTTTGCATAACACAGCTCCGGTACTTACCGCAAAACGACGCGTGATATTTTGTGAAATGTAGATTAAAAACTCTCGATGTTTCCCCGGTGAAATTAGCTTTCCGTTACCAAGCTACAGTGTCCGGTTCGCCGCCATGTTTTCTAATGACGTCTTACGTCACGTGAGCCCGAGAAAGGCGGTCTTTCCCGCCTGTTGGAATGTACCAACTAATGAAATTGACTGGACTGTGCCATCTAATTGAACTTTATAGGTCCCAAATATATTATTACTGTTATTTTAATTTCATACACAAAGGCAATTAAAAGTGCTTTAAGTCTCACAATATTAAAAAGTATTTTGAGAAAAGTCAACAGGATACATAAAACAAAAAAACACAATAAAAGTGACAATGAACAGTTTTTGGGACATTTAGATGGGGTATTTACCTTCTTTTTTCTTAGAAGTTATGTATCACTCATGCAGCAACAGGGTCATTGTCATTTATTTGAATTCTGAGCCTCAAAGCAGATTTCTTTTACCTGGCAACACATGATGCATGTAATATGATTGGACAAATGCCCTTACATACACTGATGGAAGCAGTGACCTCGAGAAAAGCCATAAAGACAATAGACTATTGGGAATAATTTAATACATCTTCATGAATCAAATCTAAAAATGTTGGGTGTAAATGTAAGCCAGTAATTCACATTCTTTAGGTGAGCAGAGACAGACCACCACTGGTAGAATGAGGACTAAAACTATTTTCTAAACTATTTTCTCTATTTTGGTGTAAAATGAACATTGTTGCTCATTGTGTGGCAGTACAAAAATAACTTTTTTAAAAAATTCTTCCAGGTTACTCAGTACTTTGAGTGGATCAGGCAAAATACAGGGTGGCAGACAGTGTCCAAGTTTCACGCCTAATAACATAACATGTTGGTATTAATAGTAATTTATCAGTGTTTTAATAGTTATCAAGCCATCTGATACTTTGATTCAGTAGAAGGTAGAACGTGCTGTAGTTCAAAAAGATCCATAAATTACTTTTCTATTTTTAATACAAATTTACATTATGAATCTGTAACCATTAAAATGCTGTGTATCACTTAAATATCATGTTTGATTCTGATGCTAGTGCTAGTACTGTCAGTACTTGGGTTCACAGATATGCTCATGCATTTGTACACTCTGTACTTTGGGCCGATTCACCGTATTGATTTTGTGTGTATTTGTAAATTTGGGTTAAAGAAAAAACCCAGATTGCAAAAGAAACAAATACATGGGGGCATGAGTTACAGGCAGTGATTCAGATCCAATGATCCAATAATAGTACACTGGAAATACTACCAGTAATATTACATGTAAAACCTTTGATTATTAGCAAAATGTAGTTCCGCGTGTGTTTGTGCAGTTTCTTTATATACAGTACACCTAATTACCCAATATTATACTGGAGTTTACCATATACTAGGGGACTGTAAAGCATCATAAATTACTAAGTGAATAATTAAGGTTTTCAGACAAATGTAAAAGTACTGTAAAAAGTAAATCTGCCTCTGAGATGTACTGGAGTTGAAAAATGAAGAAAGAGGAAATGTTGAAGCCAAGAACTTCAAACATGAACTCCAGTGCTGCAATAAAAGTACCTCATGCATAAAAGGTGCTTAGACTGGCTATGAGTGTCACAATTACCATATGTGTACAGTTACTTTGAAATACTCCAGTATTGATATTATGTTGAACATTAACTTTCTGTGTTTCAACCTATTTGACTTTAACCCATAAAGACCCAAACATCCACCATTGAACAAAACCATCTACTGATCTAAACTGTTTAATACCTGTTGACCCACTAATCCTATCAATACATGTGAATAATTGGTGTAAAATACAGTTTGTCATCTTTTCATGGTCATTAGATATGACTTATTTGGACATTCAGAGGCTCCGTAGTTACCATTAAATGCCAGTTTAATTATTTTGATTATGAATGATTTATTACAAAAACAATTCAGAAAAAACAATTCAGAATACAGATAATTAAACTGGCATTTAAAGGGTTAAAATCCTGAAAATTATTGAATGTTTGGTAGTTTTGCGCAAGGCT
This sequence comes from Apogon talboti, assembly GCA_037367365.1. Lineage (NCBI taxonomy): Eukaryota > Metazoa > Chordata > Actinopteri > Kurtiformes > Apogonidae > Apogon > Apogon talboti. The sequence goes on from JAPQRQ010000011.1 coordinate 19,646,646, forward strand.
GAAGTTGCTTAACCCTTTATAGGTCACTCATCGAAATACTCTGAAATGTAAAAATTCAACCTTAGTGTGTTATTGGAGGACATAACAAAACTTTATTACTCTGGTGAAATATTTCAAAATTTTTTGTTGTTAAATCAAGGTCAGTGAAGTTACCATATTTGGTTCCTTAAATCCAAGAATTACTATACATATAAACCCAATTACAACTTGATTCTACTGGAGAAAATGCTGAGTTGACTCCTCCCACTTCTCAATGACATGACACTGTGACTGAGTGGCTGATTCTGAGTCAGTGAGCATTCAGTGTGTTATTGACGAGCTAATGATTGATTGATGACATCATCAGTAAACAGCAGACATCAGATGGTCAGTGACTCACTGAGAGCAACTCAGCGGAAACTCAGTGTTTTTATTTTTGCTCATTTCAGTCGGCTGTTTTTAATGTGAAGTGTCAGACACCCATGTTTGTGAAGATGAGAGCAGCCATACTTTCTCCTCTTTTGCTGCTACAGCTTGTCTCCTATTCTGTAACCGTAAGTTCAAAATTTCTCTTTTTAAACTTTATGTTTTTCTTTTGAAAATTTTGAGATAATAATATTCCTTATAGCAGTATAAAGATCACATTAGAGTGTAAAAGCTGTTTTGTGACAAAAATGATAATAACAGTGATCATGTAATCATTGTTATCCACATGTAACCAGCAGTAACTTGTGCTCTATTCATGTGTATTATTTACTATTCATATTCAAAGACATACAGTACCTTATTTTTTGGTTTATGAATAAATTACTTACTAAATAATTATTTCTAAATTACTAAATGTAGTCAAGTCAAGTTATATACATCAGTTCTTTTAGGACACCCTGGAACATCAGATTGAATGCTGCAGTGATGTCACATATAAACACATATATCAGAAAAACATACATTTCTTAAGGAGATTGAAAAGATCTATGTTGGATTATGCAATACAGGGTTGAGGTCATACAAGCAGTAAAACACAAAGAGACCATTTATGTCAAAGGTAAACCTTAGTAAAACACTTCTGACTTGTGTTAGAATTTCAATAAATCATCATTTATTATTCTGTGATTTAGGATTTAATGATAAAGTTCTGTTTGTAAAAAGTAACACTCATGTAAACTTGTGTATCATCTGCGTAAAATGACATCCATTTAAAATAATTCACATTTCTTCCATCCCATTAAATGTGTGTGTTAGTAAATTTAGTGTTTATTGTCTCCATCAGTGGCGTTCACAATCCTCAAACCCACAGATCGAACAAATAGAGCAGACCCCAGATATACCACAATTCCCAACCCGACGCCCCACCCCTGTGGTCACCACCCCTGTGGTCACCACCCCTGTGGTCACAACTCCTGTGGTCACAACTCCTGTGGTCACCACCCCTGTGGCCACCACTCCTACTCCCACAGTGCCAAAAGAACCTCTGACAGATGACTTTCTGGGTCCACCTGAGTGTCTGAAAAAGAAGTATGTGCTCTATAAGCTGATAGTTCTTTCACTGTTAACCTGTAAAATTCAGGTTTTGTTTACTGTATTTGTTTAGTGCATTCAATATAGAAATATCCATTATTACTGTCTCCATTTTGACATGTTCCCAACATTTAAATGTATATTTTTACCTGCGGTGCCTCAGGTGTTACATTGCAAATTGCTCATTCTGTAATGTATTCCTGGCTGTATAAAACACTTTATAACCTTACTTTAGAAAGCTGCTTCATAAATACTTGCTACCTGCAGGAATAAAGATCAGAACTTAGATTGGTGTTTTATTTAACAGGTTGACACGTACATCATGTAACCTGGTGTTTTGTCTTCCATGGGAGCGCTGTATTGAAGGACGGTGCTCTTGTAAACCACCTTATCTGTGTCCGATAAAGGGTGTAAGTCCAGTCTGTGGCCAGGACAACAGAAGCTATCGGTCCTATTGTCAGGTAACAGCTTCATCACCAGCTGATTCTGAATCAGCACTACTTATTCTGTGAGCGTATCTGTGTTCCCTGGTACTTATGTTCCCCTGTGCCTATGTTCCCTGGTGCCTATGTTCCCTGGTACCTAAATTCCGCAGAACCTATGTTCCCATGTACCTATGTTCCCTGGTGCCTATGTTCCCCATATATAAATAAATATATAAATATAAAACTATATTATGACATTTGCCAGTATTGTTTTGTATCCCAGACCCCTGTTAGAGAAGAAACACCTGAATTCAACGTGTCCACATACTTTTGTCCATATGGTGTATGTTGGACTGGGAAACATAGGGCTGACTCCGTTATTTTTGACTGAAGTCAGGATCAAAGAGAAATTCATTCAAATATCAATATCCTGTTTATGAAGCATCATTTGTGTTAAATGCCTGGGTCATTAATATTTCATCAGTAGTGCCTTGAAGTTTCATTTTGACTCTGTTTTTTCCAGGTGATGGCTTTGTCATGTCGGACTAAGAGACCTGTCATGTCTCATTTTGGGAAAACTTGCATAGGTGTGTTCCAAAGGTCCACAACATTTGGACATTTTCATTCAGTGTTTTCATCTTTCATTTTGGTTTAGGAATTTTCACAGTTTTTATTGCATTTCTTTTAAATTTGAGCACTTTTTACTACTATATTTACTACTTTATTCTACTATTTACTTGTATCTAATGTCACTTCCTGTTTGTTTTAATGTCTGACAACAGCTAATCACCCAAAGTTCAGCGTCTCCATTGACGTAGACACACACGTGGTCATGGTCAATGTTCCTGATCCCCAGAGCACTGAGGGAACGCAGAAGAAGTTACTGGTTTGTTGGAAACAGTGGGACATGGCTGCTGCTAACGTGGCCTGTAAACACCATGGATATGCACTGTAAGGCATCCCATAATATACATTTACACATGCACAATACACAGTGTTTACAAGATTGTGTTTCACTTGTGTAAGGGGTGTAATGAAACTGACAACAACTTTATTTCATACAAATGACCACAAACCCCCCAGAAACCTCCTATCACAGATACTGACCTCTTTATTATAATAATCAGATTTAACAAAAAGAAATCTTCATTTAGCAATTAACACAATAGAACTGGGAAATCATGAAAGGACAAGGTTATGTTTAATATTATCATTATTATTATTGTGTTTATTAATAAGTCTTATTTAAAATAAGTACACTATAGAGTATATACTTCTACCCTACTCTCTTAAGTGCTATATATATGCGTGTGTGTGTGTGTGTGTGTGTAATTATATGCGTCCCTCTGTTCACTAAGGCATCTTTAAAGGTAATATTTCCTCATATTTCTTTATTTTGCCTGTAGACACCTCTTGAATCTTTATATTTTGTTCACTCAGTTAATGTGTAAACTGCTCTTAAGTGTTTTGCACTGATTTATTTGCTTACTTTTATTTACTTATGTTGCTTACTCTTAAAAGTTGGTTTTATTTACTTAGTGAATGTGTCGTCTTGTATTACAAGAAGAGAGTTTTTTTTTTATTTACCAAACATATAGCCTGTGCTCTGTGTTATTTATTTTACCCATTATGCTTACTTATTTAACAGTGTACTCTTAAAAAGTTTTCTAATAATTAAATATCTCTATCTATCTATCTATCTATCTATCTATCTATCTATCTATCTATCTATCTATCTATCTATCTATCTATCTA
>JAPQRQ010000011.1:19664301-19685791 GCA_037367365.1 Apogon talboti
TGTGTGTGTGTGTGTGTGTGCAACACTGCAGCATGAAAGACACAACTTAGCCCAGTAAGAAAATATTTACAGTCCACCAAGGTTTACTGTAAACCTTCCCTTTGACACTGCAGCGGTGTGTGTGTGTGTGTGTGTGTGTGTGTGTGTGTGTGTTGTCTTTAAGAGGTCCAACACCAGTGTTTAACCATGAACACTTTTTAGCAGTTTGCATGGTGCTGACCCCATGTGCATATAAAATATTTCATAAAGATTAAAGAGATTATTAAGGAGAATAACAAAATTCAAAAACACTGTTCAGTGCAGATCCGCCACATTTTGGATCATGATCTGATCAATTATGCACCAGAATCACCAAATACCAGTAGACTGGCACATCTGCATCCTCACTCCTAGGTGCCAGTAAATCTTACACACTGGACCTTAAACACATCATTTCGGCCTTTGAGACATAATTATTCTTTGCTATTTTCAAACACTTTGAAGCTCAAATGATGATTTATTTTTAAATCGGAGGATAATCGGCCAAATAATGGCAAACAAATCATTAGTTACCAGTAATTATTATTAATTACCAGTATTATGAGAATAGTTTAGAGGGAAAAACCAATAGCTGATTAAAGGTACCATGTGGGAGATTGAGGGGAGATTTAGAGGGTCGTTACTACATAAACGAAATATAATATTAGTGTGGAATCACATGAAAATTAGATTGGTTATTTCTCTTGCCTTTAGAATGAGTTATTTATGTCAGTGGAGGGACTGGGTATGGGGGTTCAGTATTCAGTTGGGTGCAGTCTGTAACTTCACCAACGGATGCACTTATATTAACCAATATAACTGGACAAACTAATTAACTGGTCTCTCTCTTGTAAATATGATAAAACTCAGTCCAAATCGTGCTTTTATTGATGTCTTGTTTGCTAATAATGTTATTTTCTCAACAACCTGGGCTAAATACGTTAGCAAAATGTTGAACATTATATTAATCTAAATACAGTAATCTGATATGTTTAGTCAGTTGCATATAACATAATAAATCATTGCATTAGTAGATAGACAGTTAACTAACATGTAATGGCTAATGATAGATTTTCAATTTGGGGTAAAAAACAGTTTTAGATCAATTTAATCATTGGTTTGGATAATTAATAGTGTAATTAATCTCCAGTCTAACCTCGCCCACTTTAACGTACATCTAGTAGCGTCCACTTTGCAGCCATAATATTCTGACCACCGACAGGTAAAGGGGTATTAATTTTGATTACTTCATAAAAATGGGACCTATCAGTGGGTGGATATATAAGACAGCAGGTGATCATGTAGTCCTTAAAGTTGATGTGTTAAAAACAGCAAAATGGACAAGAGCAGGGATCTGAGTAACTGTGACACCGCATCTCAAATAATCCAGCATTTATGGAAGTACAACATGAATACCATCTGTCTAATATTATGTAGGTTCCCCTTTTTCCACAAACACAGCTCTGACCTGAGGCCTAGACTCCACCAGACCACTACAGGTGTGTGTGGGATCTGACCAAGATGTTAGCAGCAGATCCATGAAGTCCTGGAAGTGCCGGTGGACCTCCATGGATCAGATTTATTTGTCCAACCCTTCCCACAGATGCTCAATAGTCCTGTCATTAGGATGTCCTTTCTTAGTCCATGTTTGGTCGGTACTGACCACTGCAGACCAGGAACACCACTAAGACCTGCAGTTGTGGAGATGCTCTGACCCAGTCATCACCGTTACAATATGGACATGGGCAAAGTCACTCAGTGACTCATTTAGCTGGTTCCAGAAAATCTACTTTAACGACTCAATGTCCACTTGCTGCCTAATAGATTCAACCCAGTAAAGGTAGTATTGTAATGAAATTATCAGTATTAACTCCTGTCAGTGTTCAGAATATTATGGCTGTTAAGTGTTACATTTACCAGACCTCAAATTACAGTATATCAACATTGGATTTAAACTAAAATATTTTTCCTTCTCTTTTAAATGTGTTATATTACTTTTAAAAGTAATAAGACTGATAACTTGATTGAAATATTTTTTGATTAATTTAATAGGTGACAATGCGTCATACTTTTCTTTTAGGGGAATATTTCCAGCATCTGAATCCAGCCACTGCTCTATTGTCCATCACTGCTTTACCCAAAATGTCAGGCTGCTCTTTAAGGGGTCAGTGAATGCACCACAGTCCTCTCAACTATCTAAATCCAAATGCGTGTGTTGGAGTGAGAGGGAGCTTTGTGTTGGTTTGTGGTTTGAGCTGTGCACTGGTGAATATCAAATAAGCCTGTAGTGTGTGTTGTCGGGCTATTTATCAATACACTATTGTCTTTTTTTTGTTCTCCATCCAGTTGGCCGTCATCCTGTCCCTCTCCACCAGCTGCAGTAGTCAGTGCTCGTGTTTGATTTGAGGCTCTGTTAACCTTCATGCAGATTCCATCTGCTGCCAGAGGACCTGCTACACAAACACTAGTCTGTTAGCATTAGCTTTAGCTTTAGTGTCAGGTCGCCCTCCTTTGTAATCTTTCCAAGAAGTGAACTCAGTTCCTTGCTGCCATTAAACAAACTGAAAAATGCCCGGTTAGTATTTGGGTTTCCTGTAAATCCTCTCAGCTCAGGCGTTTGAAGTCCTTTTGGAAAATAGTTAGCTAAAAATGTAGTTGGAGTCCGACCAGTCTCACCAGTTCAGTGGCTAACGGCTAGTTAGCGGCTAGCGGCTCACAGTGAGCACGTAGCGGTGGCGCGGAGCTAGGTTCCGGGCAGAGCAGGGGTGCGATGGAGTACCACTCCGGTGGCAGCCTGCCCCTGCTGGGGAGACCGCGGTACTGCCCCGGGGCCAACGCGAACGGAGGATACCTGTGTGAGACGGGACACTGCTGCGGAGAGACCGGCTGCTGCACATACTACTACGAACTGTGGTGTAAGTCCGTGGCAATACGCGTGCACGTGGACACAGAGTCAAAAGAATTCTAAACTTAATAATTTTAAAATTATTAGTTATTCAAATAATTTTTAAAAATACTTTATTTATATAGGCCTAATGTGCATTATGTAAAAAGTACTAGTAATTTTTTCGTCGAGGATTTAAAAAACGATACTTTCAATTATTCATTAATTATTAGACTGAAAACATTACACAGCTACTTATTACTTCTTCTATATCATGTTTATATGTATGTAAGTACTAATATATTGAATATAGAAATGCTTAAGGTAAAAGCTGTAAATTTTACATCGGGATACTATTAGATGATAAAATTGGCAAATTTGACACAGAAGCTAAAATAAGCTAAAAAAAAATTCCACAAATTTTGCAGAGAATCGTCATACAAGCTAAAAATTCAGATCGTACAAAGAAGTTAAAGGTAAAGAGTGTAATAGTAATGCATGAGTAAAACACTGATAGAGCTCTTTTCCCTGTCCTGCCATGTTATAAATAACATGATTGTAGAACTAATTTTCAGCAGATTTTAATTGCAATGTATCGGTCCTTATTAAATAAACCATCAAAATAACATAAAAATATGAGGGACTTAAATTAGATTATCCATACAATTATATGATAATAATAATTAACCACAATTTATATGATTGTATTATAGTATCTCTTGTATTTTATGTAAAAAAATCTTGTGGCGAAATGTCTGTGTCATGTTTCTTCGACTTTATGAAAAATAAGATAAGAATAGGTTAGTGTCATGATATTAGCAAATAAACATAGATGTTCTCAGAAATATGAGGTCTTTTCTTGTTGGTACCAGCTAGTGATTCATGACTCTGTTTGCCATCATAATGTGATTGTTACAGACAGAAGTAGATAAAGTATAATTCCATTAGTCTGAGTAATAACGCAGTGTATATGACATCATGGCTGTATTTCTGGTTCAGGCTGAGTTGCGATGAAGGTCTTAGTTCATAGGTATTCTGTGTTGTGTGCTGGCCTGTGTGTGCTCAGGGTTCTGGCTGCTTTGGACCGTCCTCATCCTGTTCAGCTGCTGCTGCGCCTATCGACACCGACGAGCCAAGCTGAGAGTCCAACAGCAGCAGAGGCAGAGAGAGATCAGCCTGCTGGCCTACCATGGAGCCAACTCATACCCCTCCTCCATGCTGGACCTGAGTAAGACTGTCCTGTCATGTGAGACTTCAATCCAAACCACACATGAACATCAGGCGACACAGAGACATAAGCTACAAATAGACACAACAGCAATTTGCCCACAAATGAATGTCCTAACATGATTTTGCAGTTAATGGTCTACGCTGGTTAGGGTCAACTACCTCAATTATCTCCAATATCTGATCAAATTAATTACTTGGGCTGTGCACCTCTTTCTGTTGTCTCTGCTCTGGTGGTTTTGAGCAATTTCTGCTCAGCGCACAATCTCATTGGTTATATATTCCTGAATAGTAGCCCATTACCACTGAAATTATAATAAAAATATAGTATTTATTTAACAGTGCTCATTATATAAAGTATATTCCCTCAAGTTCAATGTGAAAAACTGACTTTGTTAATTTAATATAATATAATATAATATAATATAATATAATGCACTTTATGATTGAAGATAATGATAATAATGTTCTATTTTTTCCTTTATTTGATTTGACAATGTGACGGTACTTCAACAGAGTTTTGTGTTATTCTAAAATTTGGTGCAAATATTTATTTTTACTTCAAATGTACATCAGCTCCAAATACCAGTTATCATCTTGTTGATTACTGCTAATTAGTACTGACCCCAAACTGACATGATCTCCTGTGGAAGAAATGGCTTTTCACTCTGTCGCCATGACAACTTGTGAGAAATTTCTTTTTCAGGGAAACACCACAGGCCTCCAGTGAATGTTGTGTACTAAAGGAAAAATAGCCAATAAAATTCACCCAGAGGCAACAGCTGCTGTCCTGTAATGATCTGTCCTGCTCTGCTCAGGTTTCCTGGCATCTCTGAAGCTGCCGTCATATGAGGAGGTGGCAGCTCAGCCCTCCACCCCTCCTCCCCCGTACAGCTCCGTGTTCACAACGCCGCGGTACCCGCAGCCGCCCCGGGCTGCTGACCCCCACCTACTCACGCAGCATGGTCCGCTGTTACACCGACCGCTCAGCGACGGCCCCTCCTCACTCAGCTCTGACAACAGGTAACATGTATTTCTCTATATAAATAACTGTGATCTGTTATGTTCTAGTCCTGGGATGTAAAAAATCAAATGTCAAATGTCTAATCTAACATAGGTTTACTTGGTGATATTAACACATTGTGTGGCTCTTTCTTGTAGTTCCAGTTGTTCCTGTGACTCCTGCTGCCCTTCCTCTCCATGTAGCTCCTCCTTATCGGCACCGGTCACCTATGAGACTGACACAAGCCACGCCTCCACGCCAAGCGAGGCAGCACCCCTTGCTCTTGATGTCACCATGGAAACCATCAGTGCTGCTGCAAGCCGTCTGGAAGCCAATGAGACGCGATTTGCTTCTGAAAGGATGGCTGCCGCAGTGGCTGTTGATATTGGGGATGCTGCCGAAGAACAGGAACCAGTTGCCACGGACTCATCAGTTCCTAAACAGACTGTTACTGTCGCAGTCATTACCAGGTCTGCGTCACCTCAGCATCTGACCTCTCCTGGGTCTGAGGTGGCTCTTTCTGTAGGAATTACATCTCCCGTAAAGCAACAGCTTGATCCAGCACCGTGTACGCCTAACGTCAGCACCTGTAGCCCAAGTACAAGTCCAACTTATATCAACATAGTTCTCCCGTCTGTCCATATAAGCACTACTGAGGGCCCAGCTGCCTTTATCCCAACACCCACCTCAAAGTCAAACCCATCTACCCCAACAGCTAGCATGTCTGACAGCCCTCCAACCACCCGAACCCTCCATCTTACAAGAACTTTTGATACAGCCAATAGTCCTACTAGTCCAACTTCTGCATCATCCCCAGATGTTGACAGAACTTTGATATTAGACCCTGGAATTGTCCCTTTTTCAGACCTGAACCCTAGCCTTTTACTAATCTCAGCATCTTCTGGTCCAGACACAGTACCTACAAAGGTTATCCAAGGTCCAGAGGAAATATCTTCAGTCCTTACCCAAATATCTGACACAGCACCAATACTTACCCAAGTCCTTGAAACAGCACCTACAAACCTTGCCCAGTCGCCAGTTTTGACACAGACGCACCTATCCCTCATCCAAACTACAAACTCAGAATGTAAAAGCCTTACACAAGCTCCAGATCCCTTGTTGACAAACCTTACCCAAGCTCAAGACCCAATACCTTCAGTCCTAAGCCAAACACCTGACACTGAACCCAGAAATTTTACCCAAGCTCTTCAACCTGTATCTACAGGTTTTGTCCAAACACCAGTCCCAACACCTTCGCACCTACAACTCACACAAACTACAAATCCAGAATCCAAAAACCTGTTGCAAGCTCCAGCACCTACAAACCTTACCACATTTTCAGTGCCAGAAGCTGCCCCAGATCCCATTCATAACCCTGTTCTGTCCCCAAAACCTACCCTTTCAAACCTTACTCTAGCTTCAGATGCAGGGCTCTTTTCACCTACAACAGTCCAGTGCCAGAAACCAGAACTGTCACCTGGGCCAGGTCGAGCCATGGGCCCTACTAGTCCACAGTCAGGATTGCCTAAACATCTAGAGCCTAACGGTGTTTTTATATCTTGTCCTGATCCAACTGCAGCGCCAATTGATTCAGGTCCTTCCATGGCCTTGTCTCAACCACCAGATCTCGTCAGCCCATTGGTGTCAGATAATCTGCCAGATTTACATTCTGGTGTTGATGTAGGTTCTAGATCAAGTCCGATGACCTCCCCAGCGTTCACTGTTCCAACATCCTCCTCTTCCACATGTCCAGCCATAACCATACAGGCCGATTCTTCTTTTGCCACCTCTGGAGACCTCTCCCCGACTTCACCCTCATCCATCCCTTCTCCCTCCCTCCCCTCCCCCTCAACTCTCCTTGATCCCCTCAGTGCTCTGCATCAAACTGAAAAAAGTGGATCTTCCTCTGGCCATGCATCCTCCCTTTCCCCTTCACCTCGAAACACTCAGTCACCTCCGAAACAGACGCTCTTCTCCCCATGTGTGGATGTCTTCGAGCCTGTCCCACCGAATTGGGAAGACGATGAAGACGACCAGGCAGAAGACGATAATGACGATGAAGAAGACGACGACATGGGAGCCGACGAGAGCCAATACAGGCATCGGCGGCTGACAGGTGACTCTGGGATTGAGGTGTGCAGGTGTCGGGTGGAAGAGGAGGATGATGAAGATGAGGAGGAGGAGGGAGAAAAGAAGGAGAATGGAAGGAGAGGAGTAGTTGGAGGAGAGAGGGACAAAAAAGGAAGTGGAAATGCAGATCTCCATGACAGTGTGGATTGCCCTGCCAGAGGCCAGATGAGCACAGGTGAAGAACTTACATTGTGTAACTCCACATCCACGACTACACCAACCTCTGACGACAGCGGCAAAGTTGTAATTGTCATGGAGACAGTGTGAGTGAAGCATAACAAGTCAACCCATTTGTCATTCAAGATAAGAAATGAACATGGAGGGACCTCAGACTGTTTTCGGAAAACGCACTCTGGTTGCAAATAAGTTACATCGCATTACTTAATGTTGATTGTCCGGCCACTATTTGTCAGATCAACGCTTTTAGGAGGAATCTTAGAGGGCCATGGTTCCGGGTTTCTACATGGTAAGCACTGGTGTGTTCTGATTAGAGGAGATGCTTTTAGGCAGTTTGCCTCCAGGAATGATAATGTTTAGCCACCGCTACTCTACAGAACTGTCGTGAAATGTTAGAGCCCTACATTTTCCCAATTTTGATCCTAACAATACTTTGAAAGTTTAAGAATTTCATTGTCTACTATTAGGAAACATTGGAGAGTTGTCTATTAATGAAGAATGTCTATAGCTGCTGTGACACCATAATTTTGGACTTTTCAGTTTCATCCAAACTAAAACGGCATGTGTGAAAATCTCCCCTGTATCAAAGAAGAGGTGAAGTCAGTATAGAATCAGTTTGAACCATGGATCAGTTTGTTTCTAGAGTTTAAATACTCTTTTTCGTTTATTGAGACACTTTCAGAGTTATGGCAGTCTTTAGCCGGCTCTTGAAGGAATAGAAGCAGCAGAAGACCAACGGGTTACAATAGCACTTAATGAAGTTTTTTAACAGAAATACGGTCCAAAGAAGTAATAAAATAGTAAATAATTATCTCATTCAAAATGAAAAGGCTATTTGGATGAAGTGGTAACAGTCACGTCAGATGCACCCCTGTCAACAAACCTCTCAGTGTCAAGTAAAAGAAGGATCTGCCCACTTACATTAGATGATAGATGAACCTTAAGTGCGTCACGCAAAGCTTTCCAGTGCACTCATGAAATTGCAATGTGAAAGCAAAACTGCATTACTTGTTTATAGTATAACAAAAACAAGAATCTTGATCTGAAAAGCTCTAAATGTCCAGTCCATTTACTCTGTAGTTCTGTTGACAAATTCAGCTAAAGGTTGTCTGGTTAAATATTTGATCATATCCAAAGGAAGGTAAATACTAAGCCATGTTTCCACCACAGGATCTGTCCCTATGGACCGAAGTCCATTTCTGGTGACCATTTAGAGGATTTCATTTTACCCCACAAACAGTACCTACTTGAGGACAATGATAGTTAAGTGACTTTAGGTATGAGGTTACAAATGCTGAACATTTCTGATTGGTCAGTACTTGCTGTATTTTATTGCACCTCTAAATTTTAGCTGTAGCTGTATTTGCAGTTTTTATTGTTCTTTGACCCGTTATGTATGAAGGTACAGACTGAAGCATGTGGCAGATGGACCTTCAACAATGTCCAGGTCTTTGCCATATAGTCATGGTCAAAAATGACTAGTTTGCATAATCCTCCTGCGTTTTTGGAGACTGGTGGAAACAGGCAACCAGCAGTCTGTAGAAACCCTTTAGTTTCTGGGAATAGACAAACAACTCTGGGTACTTTGGGTGGAAACACTGCACCTGTCAACTGTCACTACTACTCAGTCCTAGAATACAACGTTTTCTGGAAAATAAGTATCAATTTGTGAATTTACCCAAAAGCAAGTCCAGTATGTTGGGACTATGACCAGGCACGATATGTTTCTAAACCATCACATAGCAGCTGCAATCGTACAGCTTTCAAGAGTTGTCTAATGACATGGTCCGGTGAATCACTGTGTTCACGGTCTTCTGTGATCATCAATGACGTGACTGTATTGCCATATAATGTTTCAAAAAACGGCACTTTCTTAAAGAACAACTTTAAATAGTTGAATGTTAAACAGAACACACCTCATTTGTCCTCGCTGATGACGGAGGTTTGGACATGTGCCGTGAACAAATTGGCAGCTCAAAGAACGAACAGAGGCTAATGTGGGAGGATGATTCACTCTGACTGACAGAGGGAAGACTGATTCATATATTGGAGGGGAGGTTGTTTTATCGGGACGTCTGACAGGAGAGCGGAATTAGGTGGGTAGTTGATAGAAAAGGGGAGTGACAGTTTCTTAAATCTGACATGGTAACGACATGCTAATGGGATAGCTAGTTTCACTAGTCGTCAGTGAAAAGTTTTGGGCTGATGGACCCGGTGGTTTCCTGTGCGTCGGCTTTTACTGCAGGAAGAAAAAAAGCTTTTACGTAAGTAGGAATAAACAATAGCGACTTTTACTGAGAAACAAAGACACTATACAGAGCAGCAAACGGAACACGTCATTGCCGTCACCGTCTTTGTTGTTCTGTCTCTTGCCCTGCAGATGCAACAATAACTGATGCATCTGTATTGCAACTGTTGTCAGTCACATCAAAACTCCTAAATTTTCCCTTTGACAATATATATTTCTCCATTCATAGACATCTCTCCTATTTTAACAAGCCGTTTCAGAGCCTTACAATTAAAAATAATAACCTCAATCATGCTAAAATTCAAAGCAGTCATGTAGGATTTATTTTTACAATGTGTTTTTTTTTGCTGCATTGTCTAGTTGATAGTTGTGTCAATGCAGATATTTTGTGAAAGAAAGACATAAAGGTAGAGTATATTTTGTGAATAGGGTATTTGAATTCACCTTAGAAACAAGACAAGAGCAATATTTTTCATCAGCAAGAGTCTGTGTGTAAATAATCCCCCTGAAAATATTTAGGACAGCTGCTGCAGGAAGACGTGAAGGTGACGCACTGTTGTGGGAAAACCTTTTTTTTTTTTTTTTTTTTTGAAATCCGGCTGTTTGTCAAAAAATATCACATCCTTCACTGTCATTCATCAATTTCAGCACACTTTCAGTTCTTTATAGTCTTTTCAAATTCGAATAAACTACTAAATACATAGTGCTCAGTAAGTGAATTGAAGCTTAGAAGATGGTTTTCTTCCAATAAGAGCAGTGTAATGATAGTACGTGAGGCTGTTATTTCCAACACGCTTAACTTTAGGGCTGTGTGATACGACCAAAACCTCATATCCCAATAATAACACATATCATGTTACATTTAGTTTTCTAAAAGATACTCCTACTGTATGTACTCAACAAAGCAATATACTTTATTTTTCTCCTTGTTTTTGTCAATTTTCAGTTGAGGAAACAAATTATCTTAATCTACAAAATGTAAAAAGTAAATGTGAATAGAGGGCACTTTTCAACTAGTAAAATGTGAATATAGTCAAAAAACATTAAACATTAAATTCTTAAATAGTAGAATGATTGTAAATTGTAGCAGCAGCTCCGTAAACGAATCACTGGACATTTTTTATATATCACATCTTATTTATTATCATATCACACAGCCCTATATAACACAGATGTGCCATTATACATGTATGTACTTTAATAGTTATGTATGGAAATGTAGAAGATGTTATCACTTTCAGAACTTTGTCCATGTTGTAATAATTGCCTATCTAACATTTTCCAACTACAAAGCATCCAGAAAACACACCTGCTCTTGTTCTTACACCTGCTCCCACAAAGTGCACTTGTTTTTACCGTTAATGTAAACCGTACTGTGATGACTACGTTTACATGCACAAAATATTCCCCACAATATGATTACAAATATCAGCATCGTGACAGCGGCTCATATCCAAAACCCTGGTGTCTGAGTCTTTGACAGTCTTCAGAACTGGGAGTGTTTCTTCAGAAATGTGGACTTTTGCTCTTGCATCTGTACCACAGACATAGGGGCAACAAACATGGCTGGCTTGAAATTGAAGCCATTACTAGTGTAACACCACTGGTGGCCATTAGATGTTAGCTCCGTCTGCCTTGGAGTTAGACTTCCTAACCTTTTGTTTATTGAATAATTTTGTTTTTTTCTTGATAGACAGTTGGACTGAAGTTGTGGTTACGAGTTTACACTAACAAGTTTGCCAGATGACTTTGTGCTGCACGTTTTACTCTTTTAACGGGCCTGTAAGTTAGCGTTAACTTGGCAAGGTTCCCACTCCCAGTTCTTCCCCAGCTTTGCCCAAATGTGGTCATTTCTGGCTCCAAAAACTCATGATAGCAAAGGCAAAAACACAAAGTCAAAGCTTTGAAATTGCAGTTACTTTTATACAGTGTGTGCCAAAGCTTGCCCAACTTTTAGCTAGTTGGTTTGTGTCCAACAAACAGAACTCACAAGCAAAAGACTGAATGTTGCTAACTGCAGCAAAAATCTCAGCTGGGATGCATACTCCGAATGCACAGTATACATGTCTAAAGAATATTTTTAAAGCTTGAATTATCTTGACACATCCAACGTTTTAATCTAAAAGTACTCCCCTTAAAAATGGACGAATCTGTTGTTTACATGAGCCCTGTCGAATCCAGACTATTGGTACATTCATATTCAGTGTAATAGTGGAATATAATGTGGATGTAAATGTAGCGAATGTTACACAGGTGTATTGTTTCAAACTAGGTGCATCAGCGTGTTGGAAAGACACCGCACAGTAAAGTATGACCTGTAGCCAGCCGGAGAATAAGCATTCAGTGACAAGACCAGATCATGTTGGTCATTTGGGTCAGCTTAAAGTAGAACTCTTTTAAATGTTGTTTTAGGAAGTAAATGTGTAGGAACTCAGTGGTTCTCGTGGATGAATTGATGATTTCAGATCCACCTGTGAGATCTGATCACCTGATGATTGTTTCAGATTATCAGTCACTCAGATGGAAAGCCCTGGCATCTGGTTGACTGATCCTTAAACCCTGTGTCCATGCTGCATTACAACTCAGACTTCATGTACTTCGTATGTAAAAAACCGGCAAGCTTTTGTTTGGACTTGGGACACCAGAAAACAAAACTGGATGCTCTCTGGACGTTCAAGTCGGACGCTGATTGGATTTAAAATCATCTTTTTTTTTCTTTTTTTTTTTT
Source organism: Apogon talboti (assembly GCA_037367365.1). Lineage (NCBI taxonomy): Eukaryota > Metazoa > Chordata > Actinopteri > Kurtiformes > Apogonidae > Apogon > Apogon talboti. The sequence continues at coordinate 19,676,717 of JAPQRQ010000011.1, forward strand.
TTTCTACACTTCTGTGGCTGATTTCACAGATACAGAATCTCATTTTGAGCTGATCTGGACTTCTGAGAGCTCAAGCAGATTTCTGGGAACTCGTCGGATTAAATCCAGGCTGAAGTCCTGCCTGACGCTGAAGAGTTGGTAGAGGCTGAAGGACCTCCTTGAGAAAACTCACGGGTGACACCAAGCAGTCGATGTTGTGGTTCATGTTGTGGTTGATAGTGTTTTTTTGTTTACCTGAACTAATAAGGTTACATATGTATCTCCATGGTTACAGAGTGCCATTTCTACTTGACAACTGTTAAAACTTAGCGTTAGGTAGAGCAGTTCTCGCTCTGTGTGGGTGTGGATGTTTGGACTGAGTGACTGGAAAAATTTGTCTGAAATCTGTCTGTAGCTCAGGGTCCCAGAAGTACGAAGCTCCTGCATCAGCCTTTCAACAGGAAACACAGCAGTTGGTAATGACAGACATAACCTTGTACAAAATGTGTCACGTAGGAGGCTGTCTGAGGTATCACCTGCGACTCCTAAACCAGACGAATCCGCGGTCACTGCTGGATATGCATGACCGAAAACCTCCACAAAAATCTCCTAAATTACCACTAAGTACTAGAACAATTCCATAGTTATATTGAACATGGAAATATACAGGGTGTCCATAGAGTGTCTTTACAGTTTAACACATTTATTACAAAAGCAAATGAATAGACACATCTGTGGAAGTTCCAACAAAATTCAAAGTAGTCATTTAATCCACTTCTACATGGACACCGTTAGTTGCACAAAGCACATCCAGACGGTACTGGATCTGTACCATAGCCTCATCAATGGAGTCAATGGCATCAGTGATCTTTGGCTTCAGGTCGTTGATGTAACGTGTCTTTGTTCGATACATGATCTTTAACATAACCCCATAGAAAGAAATCCAGGGCAGTCATACCTGGTGAACGAGGTGTCCAGGGAACTGGGCCATCCCTTCCAATCCACCAGTCTGTTGGATTTAGGAACCCACCAACATGCAGTCCCCAATGTGGTGGTGCACCATCTACCTGGAACATGATGGTTGGTTGAAGGTCATCCAGTTAAGGTCAAGGTCAACATTTAACAGGACCTGGTCCCTGAAATACACAAATGCAATGTGATTAAAAAATTTAATAACCACTGAGTACATAGAACAAATCTGATTGACATAGCTCATCTATTGCTTTTGTAATAGAGACTTTGTGGACGCCCTGTATGTTCTCTGGAAGCCAATGATCGATGGAGACGCAAGGTATTGAAAGAAAGGGATAAAATTCAACCTGTTGCACAGTTCTAACAGTTGACTATTCAGTAACATTGGTTCAGTTCTCTCTGAATTTTCTGTCAAACATGTGGACATGGAGGTGTTTAGGGTGTTCGTGCATGTCCTGGTTGTTGAGGCTGATGTAAGGGCTGGGCTGACTTTTGGAAACTGTGTCTCTTGTCTTTATTTTGTTGAAAAATCAACCAGAAATAGTTTTTCCATCAAATGTCAGCGGACAAAAATAGTCCATGTCCAAGTAGAACTGTTTCATACTGAGTGGATTCACGTCAGCACGTCTGAGTGTTCGGTTTTTAAAGCAGTAGCGACACCGCATATGATGGTTTAAAGGCCACGTCTTATCTTTGGTCCAATTTTATGCAAAAATCGGACCGCTTTTGCTCATGATCTCTCCCTGAAATGCTGCAGAAGTTAGTTACTGATGAAAGAAAAAAACATTTTTGGCATCTTTGTGCAGTTACATCATCGGAACAGTTGACTGTGGGGAGACACAAAACAGGATGTAGACATGAAGGATGCCAAAGGTGGTTTTCATCAGCACAGCAAGCAACACCTTTCACTGTGGAAGGTGGTGGAAATTCTTCAGCACAAGTTGTGATGACAGTTTCTACTGGTGCATCAGAGTGCAGGTATTCACTTTAAAGAAAAAAACAACTTTTAAATCTGTTGAGAGATTCGATCCATGTATTTACTGGACTATGAGGTACTTTAGAACAAGAGGAGCATGCCTCAAACTCCATAGGTTTAAGAAGAACTGGGATGAAAGTGAAATAATCATGTTTGGTCAGATATGAAATTGAAGAGATCATTTGCAAATGTTAGTTTGTTTTAATTTGTAGGTAAAATGTTAAACTGTTGAATGTGAAAATGCCTGTCTTAAAGGAGCATCCCAGTGATTTTATGGTTAATCCAAATAACTCCATGTCCACCTTCTGTCAGGTGTTTTAAGTCCTGGAGACCCACTTTTTTTAATTTAACAGGGACATTGTACAGGTGAATAACTGTTGGTTCTCTAAAGGTCTCAACTACAATGACCTTGATCACAATAATACATAATCAAATCACACTGGTGGGGTTTTGTCAAAGTTTCTTCGGGGCAGAATATTTGGTAAAATCTAATAATAATCGATAAAAAATTGCACATTGGCCAGTCGGGGCCATAAGTTCTGGGAATGACGTAGATACTTTCCTTAACTGTGATTTATTTATCAATAAATGTCTTAGAAACCTATATAACACTTCTAAATGTTCTTCAGTACACCTCAGAAACACATGGAAATTTTATTTTAAAAACTCGGCAAATTTTTCGAAAAGAAAACTTGTGTCACAACTGTACTCATAGACTATTCAAGCATTGTTTGGATGACATATGAATTGTGCCATGGGTCATCCTGCAAGACAATATAACATTAAAGGAAAAACAAGAGTAGATGAAGAAGTAGCAATCAAGAAACATTGTACCTGTAATGTTTGGAAGAACCTTGGATGACCTTCACTGATGGATGTGGACCACCATGGGACGCTCCTTTAAGTGGTCTTTAAATCCTGCCCAGACTCAAACGTGAACCCACTCAGGACTTTTTGGCCTCTTTCTCTTAATCTGCTGATTATGACTTTCTTGGCTCTTTGGTCGCCTTTATTGGACGCAGCTCACCTGTGGTGTTTTGACAGAATATTTAATCGGAATCATCGGTGTGTTCCTTCGATGGTAGGAGCTCCCTTCCCTCGTCTGAAAAGTGTTTTCCGTTATCTCCTCTCTGCCGTCCTTCGCTTTGCATGAGGTTTGTGCTGGAGCGGCAGAAGGACGCACAGAAGAGATTCAGATCCCGTAAAATTATGATAATAACGACTCTAATTATTAGTATTACTAAATCAATAGTGAGTTTGTGCGTGTGAGTGTATGTGTGTGATCTAACTAAACCAGCCTGTTCTAAAAGTGTGTGAAGATATACTGAATATAACTGTCAAATCTATCAGCGGTCTGACTGTTTATTTAACTGTCATAGAAAAACTGCACAACACAACTTTATCATGATGAATATTGATCATCATTAATCAATTCATACAGTAATAATATAAAATACCACCCCATCTGCCTTACACCTGAGCTAAATATTAGAGCATAAGAAAGTTTTTCACTATGATTTGATAGGATATGATGAATAAAATCATAATAATCATACATTTATGAGGGAACTGGTGTTGCCTGAAATGAAAAACCTCAATTTATAAATCAGAATAAGCACAATATAATCATCAGTTGACTAGACAACATGAAAATTTAAGGTCATGTAGTCTGAGGAGTCCACATTGACCCTATTGGTGGATGAAGTGATTACCCATCATGCCTAGTGCCTACAGTACAAGCCTGTGGGGACAGTTTTATGATCTGGGGTTGGGTCCATAAAATGAGTTCAGCTGAACCTGAATATAGTGATAATAATAATGATCAGATCTGAACATCAGTGGAAGTCTTTCTTTGCCGATGATACTGATATATTCCATTATGTCAATACCAGGATTCATCAGGATCAAACTGTCATTTGAGTGGTTCAGGAGCATGACACATCATTTTCACACATGGATTGGCCTCCATCATCAATTCAAGATCTTTCCCAAAAATTAGTGCAGCCTGGATGGACATAAATGTGGTATTTATTGTGATATTGCATGAGCATTATGGGACATAAACAATGCTGCAGTGAATGCAACAACGTTTAAGGCAGTCCAACAAAATACTGTATCTGCAACATTTTTTGATTACATTGGTAATGTTTTTTTCCTTGTAAATGTAATTGGAGTGTAATTCACAATTATGAGAATAACTCAGAAAACTCAGTCTATTACATTATTATTATTATATTTTAATCTCACAAATTACCCAACAGATAAACATCCAAATATTCTCTAAAACTCTAAAATCATACATATTCTTTCTGCTGTAGAGTAATGATGCTGATTCTAGTGTTATATTTTCTTTAATCTGAGGTGATGAATTTAGTTTCATTCAACTGACAAACAGAACTTTGCATTTTAGCTGCATAGTAATAACTCATTTGGCCCCGCCCTCCCATCCCGCCCTCGGCGCGACAACGACATTGTAAGGTAACGGCTGCAGAACGACCCCCAGCCGCCCCTGCAGGTTGGGCGGGGAAGCCCCGTCCGGCAGCCTGAAGCTCATTCGCTGCAGCAGAGACGACAGGAAGAGGAAAAGCTCCAGTCGGGCCAATGATTCGCCAACACACACCCGAGGCCCCGCCCCAAATGGCATGAAGTAGGAGGGCGTGGTACGTTGACCCTGGTCGTCAAGGAAACGATCTAGAAAGAGCATTTGGGTTACTATTGTTCCTTAAGTATAGTTTGGGATTTTTCATTTGTTTTCGTTAGTGTTTAACTTTTTGTTGTTATTGTTACAAAAAATTGGTGAATGAAATGAAAAGACTGACATTTTCCTTTGCTAATTTCACTTTTGGTAACTATATTAGCCCTGATCAAGACCAAACAATTTGCTTTAAGCGCCAAAGTCGCAAGATTGTGACAAGCAACGTAACTGACTGAAACAGACCGTAAGTCCAGATAGTTACCAAACCGTGTTACTACCTCCCACCAATAGATGGCGGACATGTGCCCCTTCAGTCCTATCACCATTTCAGGGCACGTTTCGAAGTGAAGAAGAAAATCCAGTTTAGAGGCATGGTCCACAGCTGGTTTAGTAAGTAAAGTTCATTTAGTTTTAGTTTGGATAGATAAGGACAGGTTTGTTTACTCTGCTGTTTGGATAAAAATATACTAAAACTTACTGCATTTCACTTTCTACTAATATTTAAGTAAATTTATTTTAAGGATATGATGACAAAAAAACCCCACAAAATAAGCTTCCATGTGAATATGTTTAAAGTTCAATTTTACTAACAGTTATACAATTCAATATGGCCGCCATCCTGTGACGTCATAATATGTTAATTGGATGATTACATTTACTTCCATCACAAGCTTTGGATCATACCAATATTTTTCTCATTTACAGTATGAGTCTAATCACTTCTACTCTACAGCTTTTTGAAATCTTGTTATCAAAATTGAATGTTTTTTGGAGAAAAAAATTCTGGCGCCTAAAGGGTTAATTGAACATTACCTGGGTTGAAGAGGTCTGGTTTATCCCAGTGTCGGGGGTCGTGGTGAATCGACCACATGTTGACCAAAACACGAGTTCCACTTCTGACAGGGTGACCTCCGATTCTGCAACGAAGAGATACACTGAGTTGAAGAGGTGTGTGTGTGTGTGTGTGTGTGTGTGTGTGTGTGTGTGTGTGTGTGTGTGTGTGTGAGAGACAGTGTGTCCATGTACAACTTTGTCTCTTATGTTGGTTCTATGACAACACACACCAGTACTCAGACTATTGTCCATAGAAACTATATGGACACATTATGGCTATAGCTGTAAGATGTCCTGGTCAGCTGATTGGAGATAAAAACATCAATATGTCCTTAAAGTTTAATGGGAGATTTTTCTTCCTAAGTGAGATGTGAAAAAAAAATTATGTAGAGAGAAATTAAGTCAAACCCATCTCTGAGGCATTTTAGAATTAAAGATAACAATTTAAACCAAACTAACCAATGCAATGATGTTTATTCCAATATAAAACTATATTCTGACATTTGTCATTATTGTTTGTATCCCAGACCCCTGTTAGAAAAGAAACACCTGAATTCAACATGTCCACATACTTTTGTCCATATAGTGTCCTTAAAGGTTCCCTCCACATTGCCTTCACCTTTGACCTGTAGTCCTTTCCCCTTGAGTCACATTGACCTGTATCTCAGATGAACACACCTACTGTATATAGATTTGATCTTTTTCTGTGTTTGCGGACCCACCTGCTGTCGGTCATGGCTGTGTGTGGGATCAGAACCGGACTGACTGGACGGATCCTCATGCCCTCGTTGATCACACAGTCCAGATACGGCAGCTGACCGCGGTCCGACACACAAACCGACCGCTCCCCGCCGACGTGCTCATCCAGCTCCCTCTGCACACGCTCCTGGACCTGGAGTGTTGTCATATGTCATTCAGATGTCCATCCATTCTTCTTATCGTGCTTCGTTGTGAGTTCCTGACCTGTGGGTGGTGCAGCAGGTAGGCCAGGATCCACAGCAGAGTGGTGGACGTGGTCTCCACTCCAGCTCCGAACGCCTCGGCCGCCGTCATCAGGACGTGGTCGTCTGTGATCCCCTCCTCCTCAGACGAAGGTGACCTCTGACCCCTCTGACCCTTCAGCAGAGCATCCAGAAGGTCACAGGGGTCACCGTCACTCAGCGCCACCTGGTGCAGATCAGAATATGTGGACGTTTTAGAAAATTATTAAACTGTTTTCATAAAACTAACTTTAATCACTTTGAAAAATGTAGGAAATAAATGAGACGTATCTTATGGAATATGGGAAGCCCCAGAATATGTTGAGTTTTTTTTGTTTTGTTTTTTTAATCCATAAAAGACCCAAACATCCACCACCATTTTCATTTGGGTCCATGACCTTTGACCTTGAGTGACCTTGAAGGCTCAAACTCAAGGTCACCAACATCTAGATTTTAACAATTTTCTTCTCTGAAACTACTGGTCGGATTCATTTCTAATTTTATATGCATCTTCCGTTCAGTTTTCAGAAATTTAGATTTTGTAAATTTTTTACAAATTTTTGAAATATTAGAAATGTGCCTTTCCTTCTAATGGTCCATTTTCTGATGGTTTATAACATGTAAATGGTTACAGATATCAGTATAGTCCCTACTGAGCACTGACAGAAGTCATATATGGACTTTGGTTGAATTAGTTGAGTTCTCCTCCAGTGGAAGTACCACCCACTTCTACTGCATCCAGACCACAGGACTCTAACAGAACAGAACCTGACAACCTCACACACTCAACTGGGATTGATTCTTGATAGAACATGACGCTGACATACAGGGACATTGGAACTTTTTTTATTTATTTATCTGTAGTGAAATGATCTCAGAGGTTACCTTGTGCTCCGCCAGTTTGCGGGTCAGTAGTCGGTCTCTAACAGCGATCGACTCCTTCAGTTTCCTCAGACACTTGTTGGGGAACACCTGGCAGACAGAAGCACGTCAGGATGTCAGCACAGTTTTAGATTAAAAAATGAGGTTACATAGGATGTCCATGGGTTTGTGTGTACCTTAATCCAGGGGTAAATATCCACCAGACCTCCTCTGGCAATGGTCTGCACGATGCCGTCATTGTATCCAATCACCTCCTGTAGCTCCGTGTCACCAGGGCTGTAGGTGGCGCTAAACACCAGCGTGCACACAACGTTGGTGACAGCTCTGGTTATGGCAGGAGACGGATCAAAACTGTGGGAGCCGTTGGACAATAACTCACTGCACAGACTGTCCACAGAGGAGAGGACTAGAAAATAAACATAAACAGGAGAAACTGATTACACCACTACTAACTATTATTGTCATTACGGGTCAGTGTCGTCATTACTTTCTGAGTTAAAGAAGTAGTTTTTTTTTTTTTTTACATTATTGGTTACAAAATCCACCAATCCTTGGTCATACTATTATTCACGTGTTCCACCAGGAAACTGGATTTGTACATCTGCAAAATCTTTGAATTTGTAATTTAAAATTTGGCATTTTTCCCTACAGCTTTAAGCAATGTTTATACATTTAGTATTTACATAAGAAAGCAAATAAACAGCTGGCATAGAAAGCATTTCTGCATTTATTACATTTTTATCAGTAAACTTAGATTTGCTTTTAACAAACAAAGCTCTATTTATCCCATAAAGACCCGGTGCTATTTTTGTGACTTCCCAAAATTTTCTGTCAATTTAACCCTTCTTAAGTGATTTATCACCATTTATTATAATATTATCCTCCGTATTTTGCATTCTTTTCAGTGAAAATCATGTATTTTCCTATATTTAATTCACTGATCATGTAGATGTCCATACAAAAACAAAGAAAACATGACTTTTTCAGTAAAATCTATCACATTAACTGAACATAAACCCAGTGTGTCCATCCACTGTCACTGATCCAACTCCATGGGTTTTACCGGTGAATAAATGTTGTAGAAGATGATGGTGTTTCCATGGTAACTACGGAGCCTCTGAACGTCCAAATGGGTCATATCTGACGACCATGAAAAGATGAATAACTGCATTTTACACCAATTATTTACATGGATTAATAGGATTAGTGGATCAACAGGTATTAAACATTCTATATCAGTAGATGGTTTTGGTCACCAGTGGTTGTTTGGGTCTTTAAGGGTTAATTTGACCTGTTTCAAGGCTATTTTTACAAAACCTTTATCTTTATGGCTCAAAAGAACACCACGTATCCTGATTTTCAGCCATGAACTTCTTTAAATGAGAGGAAATATACAAAATATTGCAATGTAATGGCTGACCAACACAAGTCAAATGTGGACTAAAAGTGATGAATGGGGACAGATCTGCGTACCGATGTCCTGCAGTCGGCTGGTTCCTTCTCCGAACAGAGTGAAGGAGTTATGGACGAGGCGACGATGCGACTTCCAGAGAGGAGAGTAATCACAAAACGCAATGTCTTTACCTCCTCTGGTCAGCAGGTCAGTGGTCACCTAGAGGGGAGACAAGACGGGATCAGGGCTTCCTTTACAAACCCTACAGGAATAGAACAGAATAGAACAGAATAGAATAGAATAGAATAGAATAGAATAGAATAGACTTTACTGACATTGTGTGTTCAGTGACAGTAGTGCTACT
>JAPQRQ010000011.1:19728866-19761892 GCA_037367365.1 Apogon talboti
GTCCACTATCAATAGAAAATGTGCAGTATATACAGGTGATCAGTAATGACTGTAATTGTCGAGCACTGTCAAGTATTATAAAAATAAAAAGTATAAAGTGAGTAGTGCTATTGTCATGTGTATAGGTGTCCTTTATTATTTACATAGCAGCAGTTTATATGCAGTTTATGGAAGATTATATGATTTTAATACCAACACTTGTAAGACAAGAAAAAAGAAATGAGTAAAAAAGGGTAGATTTAGTAATGGCAATATGTTTTCAGCTCTGGACCGACTTATAGATCACAACTAATGCATCACTAACTCCATTCATTTCCAAGAGAATGATAAATATTGTCAAAATGCGCCTTATCTCCCAGTACAGATAGAATCTGGACTGTGATGTGGACCATCTAGAGCACAGAGATATGAGATTGCCTGACCTTGTATAAAACTTTCAAGCCAAAATATGCTATTAATTTTGAGTTACAAGTTTGGACAGACAGAAAGACAGACGGACCTGATTGCGGGTAACTTCAGTCACTCAAACAAAAAGCCCGAAAATATGTTTCATATTCTCACTTCCTAGTAATCATTCTTTCATCTAGCAAAAAGGCATTCAATCAAACGATATATTTAACAGCTTGTGTTTGAGCACAGACAATGGACGTTTACAGCAGTGGAGGCTCTAGTAAATCCAAAGACGACTTGTGTGAAACCTTGTAAAACTCATGACCCACGGACAACTCAATTCCGTCCCATAAAGGACCGTTTATCCATTCTGAGACACAGGTACCAGGTCAGATTCATTCATAACTTATTGAAGGTTGACTTCGGTGTCTCGCCATTTCAAAGTGTTATTTAGCGTCTTCATAAATCACCCTTAATGAAGGCAACATTTCATCACTGCATATTTTTCTCATTGTTCAATAAAACCCTGGGCCAAATACATAACTGCTTTGTTTTAGGCGTGGCTGGTTAACTTGGCAAATAAATTAGGTGCCTCTGCTAGACATTCCCTCAACTGTTTTAGTAAATGAAGGAACTACTGTAAGTGAAGTATTATAAGTCATTCATCAAGTCGCTTAAGTATTTAGGTGTGAGACAATAACAAGGTAACAAAGGAGCATTTATTTTTTAAGTAGGCTAATGCTGTTTACAGATATGCTATCAGACTTCCCAACACAGATATAAAATCATACTATAAACATATAGACTCATAAGACTAACAATGATGAACTAAAACACTTACTTCATCCTGTTTAATGATCCTACAGTTGTTTTCCTTCGTTTGGTTGTATAAGCGCTGCGACATGATGTAAGGTTTAAGGAAGAAACCTCATCATCTGACTAATCAAATTTCTGATGTCATGTGTTATTTGGTTTTACTATGAATTTTAAGAATCATTTTAGTGACGTTTAATCAGTTTCATCTCTGATGGTTAAAGGTGAACACTGTGGAGGGTCACCTGGGTTTATTACGCACTGTTATTTCAGACTCTGATTTCATTGTACAGTTAAAGGTGAACTATGTAAGATTTAGAAATGCATGTGTGTTTATGTAAAGTTTTATGTTGAGAGCAGACGGTTTGTTAGATTCATTACTAAATAACCAACAGACATCCATGTCTTAGTAGATCTCACACTTGCTCTTGAGTTCTCCAAAGTGTCTGCTCTTCTTTTTTACTGTTACAACGTTATTTAAATTAGATGCTGTTATAAAAGCAATCGGATAATGTTAACACATGTCCAGCTCAGCACAATACTCACTCCAACGCAAACTGCAAGTAAGCAACTCATAGTCAGAGAACCTTTAGGAATCTTTTATGCACCATTTTACTAAAAAACACTCTAAATTTTATATTATTCTAACTCAGAGGAAAACCTGACAGCCACTGCACTTCTCTACGCTACAGAAAAACACAGTGGCACAACAAGTTTTTCTTGGTTATACGCTGTTGAGAGATGGGATCTCAACATGCAGATCAAAGACTCTTTGTCTTGGCAAACGCTTGAGGACTGTACTCAGTCAGTTTCACTCTGTGTCAGTCAAATTCAGCCACAACATTTTGTCAAGCAAATGCATGTCAGTTTGAAGGAGGTGAAATAAAAAAGAAAAAAAAAAAATCTGCCAAATTCAAATGTACTGTTTAAAATGGTTGATCGGAACGTCATCTTCAATGGTTAATTTAGATTAGGGGTGGGCGATATGGCTAAAATATCACAATTTTTAAAAAATAAAATCACGATCTTGATTTTATCATGATTCTTTATATTGATCTTTGAGAGTAATTTGCATATCTTTTGACAGGTAAAAAGTCACTGCTTCCGTTACCTCTTTCTTCCGTTTGCTACTCTTCTCATTAAGAGTGCCTTTACTAAATGCTTGCATTAAAGTTGTTTAGAGTGAACATACACACGGAATGCGTATAATGCGTACAGATAACACAGCAATTAAAAGTGGCAAGTATGTTTATGTGAGTCATGATATCACGTTGTCAAGTGATTGAACAGGTTTGTAGTGTTGCAATCCAACATGCAAACTGTGTCTGTGCAAATTTTGTAAATTACTGTTGTTTGCGCTTTGTCGTTTGGGGAAAAGTCAAACCAATTCCATACAATGGAAGTGGAGTTCTTTTTAGGAAGCAATTCGTCTGTTTTGCCGCTACACAATGTGAAATCCACGCGGACGTATGCGTCTGTGCCTCAGCATATAACTACAACCAGAGCCGTTGAATACTCTATGGCTCTGACTACATTATATTATTGACGATTCCACGATCTCTCTGCTTTGTCGGATCGTTGATACGTTCTAATCCTTCACGATCTAATATCGTCATACCTCACACTCCTAATTTAGATCTACATTATTTAGCTGTAGTGCAGGGTCCCACATAAACATTTATTTTGGTATTAACACAGAAAGTATCAGGATGAAACAAACAGCTATGTCTGAAATCTATCACAAGACAAGACAAAATAACATGATTAGGGATTTAAAATAAAAACCTACTTAATATTTTCTTGATCAGTCTATTAATGGTTTGCTCTATAAAAAAAAGGTGAAAAAAGTCTGTAAGTATTAATGTTTGACAAAAGGTGTGTGTCAATTTTGCTTAATGATCCAAATATTAATAACTGGTTTTCATTTGGAGTCGCAGTCACATGTAAGTAAAACACACTTCCATCTGAAGGACGATCTTAATCGCGTGACCTGTGGAATCCTCGTGAATCATCCTGACCTCTGAACTTGTCTGTAACTAAAAACTAAGTCCATAAAAATTTTAGCTGAGCAGTCATATTTAGTTTGCATCGCTTGAACTGACTGGTTTGGCCAGAGGCTCAATCGGTAAATTTTTCACATTGCGTCAGTCATTGCTTTGTCAGATCACAGTCATCCTTTTCAGCTGTACACATTGACGCCTGACAAATGAAACTATCTAAATGCAACTGGATCTATCTGAAAAACCGAGAACACTCAATCTCACAATGACTATAAACTCAACTACTGTATTTCTTTTATCGTGGCTTTCAATACAGCTCAAATTAATTAGTAGTTTGCTGTGAAATGGAGATTATCTGTTTTCAGCAGAGCTAGGATGGTCGGCCACAAAGGGAACTGGATTTCAATAAATAACAATGCTCATGGCAAAGCTATGCTTAGCTGAGCATTTAGTGGCCTGGAAATGAGAAGGACCTAAAAAAACAGTCATCCTGCAGGACAACACACGCCGTGGAAATGTCAGTTTGTCCAGCTGACGACAACGCGCCTTTCTGAAATGTTTAGATAATTCTACCACACCATAGCTGCTGCCATGAGGGCCTACTCAGATCAACAAATGTTGTGACCTACACTATAATCCAGAGTGTGAGACGATATGTTTCTGGCCTCGCGTGACCTGCCTGGCAGCGTGCACAGTGCCGGGGCGTGTCGGCCTCACCAGGGTGGCATGACCCCAGATGACAGGGAGTCCAGCTGGATGACAGACCGACTGTTGGCAGGCACCAGGTGCTTCAGCCAGTGGCCACCAACTACCAACCACGCAACATCAAACGTAAGCAGAATAGTAGACAAAACGAAGGGACAGACAAAACAAAAGCCAGACAAAATGAAAACAGAGAGCAGTGTTGCCCTTTCTCTGGTGCACCACAGTGTTTTGCAGCCGTACTTTGCCAACTGCAGACTGTGACACCGAGAGAGCATCAGCGATCTCTCACTTGGCAGCCGCAGCATTGAAACGCGGCAGATTGAGAACAGGCACCGCCAGAAGGTGAGGTACCACGTGGCGATTGTGGTTTCACAATAAATGAGACAGAGCATTTGTGTCTGAAAGCTCCGTGGTCTCCCTGCAGGGAGAAACCGTCTCCACTGAGCAGGCATGTTTTCATGACACTGAATGCCTGGCTCAGAGCAAACTCCATATCTTTTTTCTTTGTTTTGTATGACTGCTAATACCCAAACAGAAAGAAGAACGTTCATGTAAGACAGCATTCGATATGGGTGCAACTTGCAGCCGTTAGAAATGGGCCACATGTCGCAAGGATGGGTTACATGCTGCGCTGTACTGGATCCTAGACAAAAACAAGGCTGAACCAGCACATGGCAAACCCATCTGGAACAAAAGCTGGCCTAATTTCATCAAAGATAAGGGACAAGCCTAGCCCCAAACAGAGCCAGTGTGGGCCGCTCTCCTCTTTCCTCCCAAGCCACAAAGGTTTGGGATATCGGCCTTGACGCAGCAAACTAAATGGACAGTTATCTGAAATAGGTCAGTCACAAGTCTAAAGGGACACACACAAGCTCCTATACACATGAAGTCACTTACACACGCAAACACACCATAGATAGATACATGGATACACAGAGACCGTGCAGCCAACAGGCATTATTAGATGGGTTAATGGGTCCTGAGCTATTCAAACAGCAGGCTTTAGTCAAGCATGGCACTCAGACGGGATAATAGGGGATGGCTAGGGGGCTGGGGAGGTTTGGAGCTCCGCATATGCCTGTGTGCTGCAGCAAAAGTCTCCGACTAATCACACTGAAAAGTCTCTGCACTCCTACACTTTACCGTAACTCAGGCAGATACTCTATATGATCTACTGCAGGAGATGCATCTGTACACAAGAGGTTTATTAAAAGAAATAACACATAAAATATTAAGGACCCGTGTCAGAGTAAGACACACCTGAGATGTAAGAGATAGGCGATGTGTTTGGAAAACAAACAGAATAGGAGGGAGACAAAAAGATGGAGGAATGTTTAACGTCAGAGAAAAATAGTATGGCAAAAATAGATGTTGATAACAAAAGAAAAATATTTAGGATTTGTGAGGTATGTGAAATATGTCTCTAGATTCTTTTAACTTAAAAGTATGCAATAACAATTCTGACTTTACATGGAAAATGAGGAAATACCGTTTAAGGAAGTAATGTGCAAGACCTTAAATATAATCAGGTGTAACAAAAACACAAACACGCCCGCAGCAAATCACTGAATCTGATCCACCTCTGCAGGAATTCTGATCTTTGGCATCAAAACTGTGTAGGTTGATCCACCTCTAAGTCTGTTTTCAACAGCAGTGATTAAAAAAGGTGGAGGGAATGAAAGTAATGGGATTAAAGACAGCCAAAGTCTTTGTAAATGTGTGCCAAACCAGAAGAGTTGACACACAGAAGCAGAAAAAAAAAGACAGTCAATCACAGAATTATTGATCTGGGTGTTACCACATACATGTAAAAAAATAACAACAAATAGATCCCTGTGCCAGTTGATTAAATAGTTTCTCATATATAAAAACGTGTCAAAACAGGATAAAAAGCCAAAGGGGACGGTCATGAACACACACAGACACACACACAGTGAGGCAGTGATTGACAGCTCGCATTAAAGCAAGGGCAGGCCTGGGCTTGGCAGGAGGAGGGGTAACGGGAGGCAATTAGAGGCATTTTTTCGATGATAATAGCGGTGTACAAGCCATACAGTCTATAAAAGCTATTCATAGTAGCGGTGCAGATGAGCATAGCAATGAAAGTGCCTGGTGAGTGTGTCTGTGATACGGCCCAGGGGGCGGGCACGAGAGGGCGCAGATCTGTGACCGAGAGCGAGACGACAGACAGAAAGGAGCATCAGTCCCTTACTTTGACATGTTGGGATGTCACAGTAGCGCCAGTAGATCCCGTCTTCGTGATCAGCGATGTAGCACCACGGCTGAACGTCCCCATCAGGATTCCTGCAGAGATAAAGGGGCAACAGTTGTCAACACTAAGCCGGTTGAAGCTGAAAATACAGCCTTTTTCCCCCTCCATTTTGGCTTCCTGTCTAAAATAAGACTCCTGCGTTTTGAAGTTTGTGAAAAGTTGAGCTTTGAGAGCAGATGAAACCACAAACACCTGTTACGCAGTTCAGTGTGTAAAGGAAAGGCAGAATTTGGAAGAAGATGAATGTAACCTGCTCAGTAACTCAAAGCTTCGTGCTCTGCTGTGACTCTGCTGCACAATTTAGCAATCATCAAATTGCAAGTTTAACATACTGTCACAGTTCATATACGAGGAGCAATCAAATCTCTTTTTTTTTATGCTCATTCATTTCTACATGAGAAAACTTCAGCCAGGTCAAAAAAAAAAAACACAATAAGAAATCAGACATTTGGAGCTCTGCTTTTGGATGCCGAGTCTAAAAAAATCAATCGGAAAAATCAAACAGGCATCTTGGAATCCTTTTTGGATTGTCTGACTTGTTGTGGATGTAGTCTCACAGGTAAGATGGAGGCTGAAAGAGACAGTTGGAGAAGGGGATGAAAGGAGCGATACTGAGGCAAAAAAAACAACACAAAGAAGGGCTATCAGCTGCTGCAGAGGGGTGAATACTCAATAGTGTTTCAGAGGGAGATAATCTTGGCTGTGTCAATCATCCCCCTTTGCACCCCTTTGCTCTTGTTGGTTTAGCTTCTTCCTCTGCACTCTGGAGGCCTGATCATTCATGTCAGTCAAGGGCCAGACCAATGGGTGTCTGATGGGTGGAGATGGTTGGAGGTCAGGGAAAATGCTCTTTGTTCCGCGCCAGACACAAGCCTGAAAAAAAGGATGGGTGAAGGGGCAGAGCTTTTGTCTGGAGCCAAGGCCTCTTTTGAACCTCATCAAGGCACTTTTAACCCACAGTATGGCTGACAGGCCCCTCGGTGCTTTTGCTTTTCAGCTTCAATTACAAAAGCGATGAGAAGTAGGATTGAACATGGAAATACCTAAAAGCTTTGCGCAGGCTGCATATCTCCAGGGTAATCATGCGCGTTTGTAAATCACAATCCCTTCAATGACTCTGACTTTGCTGATATTTGAAATTAAAGCAGCTTATATGTAACAGGGGCTCAATTTGCTGCTGTTTCAGCTCTATTTCAGGATTATAATGAACTGTAAAAATACACACCCTGTCAACTAACAGGTCTTCTAAGATGACAATGCTATTTTTTTCAGGCCTGACTGTAATTGCCAGAGACCTTTTCTCTTCTCTTTTGACACACCTCATTGTAGCATCTTTAAAAAGCCCTGCGGCACTGCGCTATCCCGTTTCAGCTTTTGTGAACAGAGTTGTGAAGGGCGTTTCCATGTCTTTTCTTCTCCTATCAAAAACACTATCCTGAATTTCCTCCTCTCTTTTCACACTCAGAATGAGGTATTGACAAAGATGTCGTTGTATAGACTTTTTTTTTAGTTGAACTCAAGTTTAAGTGCCTTAAAGCTTTTTCGTTGTCAATACAAACAGCTATCACTCCATCCTGCACCCACGCTACAAGAGAAGCCAGTGCACCTCTATTCAGATTCACTCTCCATCTTTCATCCTACTACTTCATTCTACTTAGATCTTTGGACTTGTATGACTGCCATTACAAGCAAAGTCCTTTTCCTATGAGCTCAGTGTAAAATATTCCCATGTTCACAGGAAACCAGACTTGTTTTCCATTAAATTTCGACACTGTATCTTGAGCCCAGATCTGTTTGTTACTCCACCCAGATTGGAGGCAAACACCTGTTTGTTTCCCCTGAAGGTATAGCTGAAATGGCTGAAAAGTGCAAAAAAAAACTGGGTCTGGTCATCAAAACATTGGATTATATACCCTTTCTCAATTTCGCTCACCCCTTCTCTCTTTCAAGCCTGTCAACGTGTAATAGCCCTATTTGAAATAAGACTCCCTAGACCTCATCTATGGCCACTTATGTAATTTACTGCACATTTTAATCACCCCCTAAGGAGGCAGACATGAATTACAACCATCAGCTGTAAATCCAAAAAAATCGTCACTGGACCACCCTGTCTAATGCTGGACCCACCGGCATCTTTGATCAGTAAATGATGTGTTGTGTCCCTCTGAGATTTCCCTAAATAAAGTGTCACCCTGCTGTCGGTAACACACGCAGCTGCAGACTCTCTTTAAGCAGAAGCATGGAAACATCATCCACACAGGGCTGAGGTGAACAGGCCAGGCTGCATGACAGACAAACATAATCAATGCCCCCCCCCGGAGGTGATCGTGTGTGAGGAGGAAGGGTGGCGTAAACTTGAATGGTGCAGATAAGAGTAGACCCCGATGGACTGAAATCCATCCATTTAACCCAGGAGCATAGGAGGAAGACTTCTGTCCTCATGGAGACCTTCTGATAAAGATTTTTTCCACTGTGTAAAAGTGTGTCTGTGGGGGTTTATACAAGGGGGGGTGGGGGGGGTGCATTCACATCCACGTGCGTCAGAGATGGCTTGGAGTAGGAGAGCTTGTTGAAACACTCCCATACCCAGAGGTAGATCACAGAAGATGTTTGGACACTTAATTGGCACTATTACACTGATTGACTCATTTTGCTCGGAGTGAGCCACACACTATGGTACAGAGCCAATTATAGCCACAATGAATTTTGCCTCACAGGCTCTCTGCTCCCGCATTTGACGGAAAGAGTGGCGAACATCTGAACACTGAGAAAAACAGCTGTTCTGGCTGCTGTTCAAAAGGGTTTTTTTTTTTTCATTAACCATTTTCCACGTACCTTAATAGGAAAATTTATGATCATCTTTAAAATGCCTGGCACTGTGAAACTACATATAAAAATCTCAAAATCAGCTACATGTGAAAATCTGTGCAAAAAGCTAACATCTAAATCAGCTCAGTTAAACTGGTAGATTAGCCCACAGATGAAAGCTCAACGTGCTTCATTTTGTTGAGCTGAAGAGGAGAAGTGATCGCCTCAAAAGTGGTGGCGAGAGGCTTGTCTGCATTGGGGTTTGAGGTCAACAGCAGATCAGAGTCTGGCAATTTACTGCCTGAGAGAAAACTCTTTAATTGACTCGGATGATTTAGCATGCAAACCGATGCCTTCTGCTGTGCTGCATGAATGCATGTATTCAAGAAGAGGGCTTGTTGTTTGAGAGACGATATGTATCGTCTACTGTCCATTGTTGTCCTCTAACAGTCTGCTTGTGCTAAATGCAAGGGCGTGATGCTCCTGTGTCATGTGTGCTGGTAAATACACCACTTCTTTTGTCTTTAAGTGTCTGCTCACATAAGAAGTATGTAGTGGTGGTTTTGCCTGTCAGGATTTCCAGAACTTTTCTGAAACTTCTGAAAGAAAGTTAATTTGATGCTTTTCTTTATCATATCTAATTACTTTGGTTGCATTACTCATAGAATAGTAAAAGCATTTATGTCAGCAGACATTTTAAAAACCAAACAATTAACTGATTAGTCATGAAAGTAATCAGCAAATTAATATGTCATGAAAATCATTATTGAAGCTCCAGTATTTAAGATTTAAGGGGAATTTAGGAGGATCTAACTGTAGAAATGGTGGCTGAGGGACCAAGAGAGTTAAAAGAGGTATAAAAGCACAATAAAAGTGATTTACTCATTGTTTCACAGTGGTTATGTTCTAAATTGCAAATAAAAATGCTTACACCTTCGCACAACACTGCTGGAGGGCTCTGAGTGGATACAGCAGAACGGGGTAGAGTCCCACTGCCCAAAGAACCACACCCAGAAACATTGTGAACACAGCAAAATGAGAAATATAAGAACATACAGGCAGTGTGAAGGGTCCCCAGACACTTGTGATTCTTACTGTAAGTGGAGCTTCAGAAGAATTTTTTTTCCCAAGAGTCTATTCATTGCTTTTGAAAAAAATAAAGTAAATTCTCAACATTGTTTTCGGATAAACTGTCCTGACTTTATTGTCTTTTTAATTTCAGAACAGAACAAATCAATTTCTGTTCAAATTGTTGAAGGCACACCTCTAGGAAACTGATGTGATCTCCCATCTGTGAGGCCATACACCCCGTGATAAAATAAATGACTTTGCAGTTTCGGCAAACCGCTACTTTAAGACAAATGCCTGAATTTTTAAAAGGCAAATTTGATTGCATGCATCACTTCCTACTCTATTTGTGAGCTGACTATAATGTTGATAGCACACGCTTTAGGAGCTCACGGTGCATCTTCTTCTTGTGGGACACTTCTATTAACTGCTTCAATTTAACAAACCAGCGCACTGGGATCATAATGTAGTCATACAAACTGGGGGACAACTTGGCCGCAGTTTGTATGACCTCAGATTTGCACCTGACATCATGGAGATTCAATTACAATCAACTTGGGGAGCACTATTCACTCTGGCATTTCCATTATCTCATCAATGAAAGGGAAAAGCATTAGAAGCTGTAGTGGACACCCATAAATTCTATGGTACACACACACACCTGCATATAAATAGGCCGGAAATGGCTGGCAAAGCTATTCAGCCACCCACTGAACCGTCATGCACTTCACACCCTCCGACTAATGCACTGGGGGAAAAGTCTTATACGCGACCGAAGGAACTATAGATTGGAAGGAAAAATAAACGCAGAATAAATCATGACTTCGATTTGTGCCATGTGCTTCTGAATGTCATGAAGTGTTGAGAAAAGGTCACAGAAGTACTTCAGAATTTTAAAAATGTTTTATTTTGTACAGAGGAAGTGCAGAGCAGGAGACAATCTTCCCTACCAGACTTAAGGGTATATCCCTTAACTTCAGAGAAAATGAAATTCTCTTGGTAATAAGATATTCACTGTCAAAATGAGTCCTGTTAAGTCTCAGCTTAGACACGAGAGCTCTTGTCCTTTTCCTGAGGCTTTGTGCTCCTTTTGCTGGGGAATAATGTGACATTTCCCCTCTGCCCAGTTTCTCCCTGTTTTCACTGGGGTATTTTACAGCAGGCTATAAAGATGAAATGTGGTGGGCTGTTAGGGCTCATTCTCCAGTACCACTTTGGTGCCCTCTAGACTATAATCACTACAGGGAAAACACCAGTGATGGGACAAAAAGTGAGTTTGTAATCCTCTTCTTCTCGGCTTCGCAACATCTGATACATGCTCGGGACTTTGTGTTAAAGTTAAAACATGCAGTGATTATCCACCTGCGCTCTGGCCTCGGCTTTCATCACATAAAACCACCATTCGCTTCAGGGTCAGGCATGCCACATCTGCCCTTCTTGGTTTTCCATTAGTACCCCTCATTCTCACTTTCATTCTGTCACCTCCCACTCTTGTCAAGATTTACCATCTGTAGAAGTTGAGTTTTAGCCAGAAGCTTTTAGAAAAATTTAAGCCTCGTTTAATAAAAAACTGTGGTAAGAAACAAATCTTTTGTTCGCATGCTTAGATACAGTTTTCAGGTGTATATATACTTTACCCAAATATTTATTTTCCCACATTTTACTTTGAATCCCTACATTTTAGCAATTAAAAAAAGGAAATTATTTTTGTTTGCAGCATTGCAAACCTTCCTAGCATCAAGGCTGATCTCAACATAAATAGATTGGACAGTAACACATACAAAGATAATCCCTTGGTGTGCAGTACTTCACCTATCCAATGTAAAACTATGAAAAAGAAGCAGAATACAATTACTTGCATAATGGGGCAAAGTGAACATTTATTGTTTTCAGTATATTATTTTTATTGTATGTGAAGGTAGGATGGTTTATTATTCCTCACATTATCTTAATATGATGTGTGATTCAGGTAACTTTACACAGAAACACAGAATAGAAATGTACTGTACTGCATCTACTTCAGTATAGATGTTCAATCAATATGTTTTTACACATGTACATATGTATTTCTATGTGAAGAAATGAATGTGTGTGCTATTGTCATATTAGTCTGAAGGTTAAAAGAGGTTAAAGAAAGGCTGAAAACAAAATTTGAATTGCAAGATGTACCCGATGTAAATAAGGACATTTGCAAACCAAATTGAGCATGCAATGTGCAACACAGTTCTGCACACAGCTGGAAAAATCCACCTTCAGAGCCGACCAACTGCTATTAACCCATAAAGACCCAGTGCTACTTTTGTGGCAGTTCCCAAATGAATTTTTCTCTATTTCTACCTTTGTTAACTGATTTTATCCTCTGTATTTTGAATTTTTTGGTGTAAATCCTGTATTTTCCTATATTTAATTCACATACCATCTAAATGTTCATGAAAACTCAGAGTAAATTCAAAGTTAATTACACCAAAACACAGAAAAATTAAGAAAAAGTTACTTTTTCAGTTAAGATATTGCTAACTGAATGTACAAACAAGTGTGTCCATCCACTGTCATTGATCCAACTCCATGGGTTTTACTGATGAATCAATGTTGTAGAAGATCATGGTGTTTCCACGGTAACTACGGAGCAACATCCAAACGGGTCCCATCTGCATTTTACAACAATTATTTCCATGTATTGATAGGATTAGTGGATCAACAGGTATTAAACAGTTTATATTTGTAGATGGTTTGTGTCACCGGTGGCTGTTTGGGTCTCTATGGGTTGAATTAATCAAACATAACACGTCTTTCCTTGTAGTGAGGTAACTCTGTGACACACTTACATGGGATCGTGAATGCACAAATACTTGACCCTAAGCAGACATGCCATAAATGCCATTCCTTATCGTCTCGCAATGAAGTGACCACTCTGGTCCTCGTCCTCCTGATGATGACTGACTCTTTTCAAGGAGGGTGTTAGACAGAAACTGGACGCAGTTGTAGCTACAGTCCTAAGTGACAGAAAAACCTCTGTCAGGAAGAAACAATGCAATGAGCTGTCAGTGATTTTGGGGAAAGCCGCAAACTGCATCCGTGGCCAAAAAAACATCTAAATCCAAACAATGAAGATGTCCATTTTCAATCATTCGCTGGACGTAACACTCCTAATACGCAGGAAAAGCTGCGCTCCTCTCTATGTATCTACCTCATAAATCTTTTAAATTCCCATCCAGTTCAAGTAAAAACAAATCTGTCCAGTGCCACTTCAAAGCATAGCTGTGTTATGAGTTTACAACCATGACTTAGAGAAATGTTTTAGAGGCTTTGGGCTGGAGGGGAATGGGGGTTGCTCTGTTTCTTATGGCTTTGGCGATCTGAGCCAAGCCACTGTTCTGGACGTCTCGGTGAATTTGAACTGACTCACGAAAGAGTGTGGCTCCTTGCAAGTACACAAGTTTGACAGTCATGCATGCAACTCTGAGAGTTATAGCAGGAGTGTGACTGGTGGACATAAAGGGGTTTCTACACATTCAAAGCCACCGTGTCCCCTCACATTCCAGGGATGAGCGATGGAGATTTGCTTACACAAACTCTTCAAGCGTGTTTGTATCCTTGTGATGACAGGGCTAAATGTTCTGTACGGATACCGACAATAAAATATTCAGAGGTGAATGTCTGAGCAGGTCCATTGTGCACAAACCCACTGAAAAAAACGACAGCAACCTGGTTCTGAATTATTCAGAAAGTGAAAAGCTTTGTCTAGGCAGTTCAAAGCCCTCTCCAACATTATTACATTTCTGCTTGAGGCTGATGAAATCAAAATGCCTTCATGCGGCATTTCAATAATATAGGTACTGTATGTTATTGATTTAAAAAAAATCATATTATCATAAACAAGACAACTACTGACAAAACTGACAGCACTTTGCTCCGAATGCTACTTTGAGTTTGGATGGATGTGGCTACAGCTGGATTCGCAGCAAAAAGTTCTTTCAAACACCGGTCAGTAAAAGAAGTGTAAAGGTTACAGGAAAATATAAAACTGAACATTAACTCTTGGTTTTAGTTACAACTCTTGCTAAACAGATGTACGTGGAGCAACATCAGATATGATTTAAGAAAACACTAACACTGTTACTGCAAACTGTATGAGATAGGGTAGAGCAAAAACATCTCATTTAACTAAAGAATCCATCCAAGGTACTTCAGGTATTTAATAAAATTGTTAATATACTAGATGAGTCAATATTGTTCTATTGAGACGGTGATACTTAGCTGGAAGCACATTCACAGGAAGCACCCACTTATAAAAATAATCTTGTATGTTTTTTTAATTTACACATACAGTATGTTACGTCTGCCAATCAAAACTACAAAGATGTAATAGTAGACAATGTTTTGAAGAAGTTATTGTTTTCACCATTGCAGATTAAAACCTATCTGAAAGGCTCAATTGTTTGCAGAAGAGGTTATGTATTAATGTTTGATTCTCATTAGAAGTGCTAAGCGTTAATATTATGTCATTTCAATCTAATTAAATTGACATAAGTGAAGGGAAGGGATTTAACACTGTTGACAGGTGACCAAATAAAAGGAAATTGAAATTATTCCGGTTCTTTGATTT
This sequence comes from Apogon talboti, assembly GCA_037367365.1. Lineage (NCBI taxonomy): Eukaryota > Metazoa > Chordata > Actinopteri > Kurtiformes > Apogonidae > Apogon > Apogon talboti. The sequence continues at coordinate 19,743,529 of JAPQRQ010000011.1, forward strand.
GAGCACTGTTAGAAACATTAGATAAAGTCAGCAAAATAAATAGCCTAGTAATTTATAGATAATTCAAGAAGATATTTTAAGATTGTTAATACATGTATTTTATGTATGATATCTGTAAACATCTAGATCAGGATGGCTCACCTGCAGTAGTTGTGGCTGCCCAAACCCCCCTCTCCGTTGGGGTATTTGAGCGTGTTGTACGGGTGCTGGAAGGTCTCATTCCAGAAGAGGCAGGGCTTGCCTCCATGCAGGCTGGTCTGGTTCTGGAAACCCCTGTAGTCCTCTCCATTGGCAGTGTAGCACTCTAGAAAGGAGGAATGTGATGGAGAAAGTAAGACAAATGAAGCTAAATCAAAATGTGGTGCCTTTAATAAGAGATTAGGCGTCTATTAAGATGGAAATCAAAAGCTTGGCAGGAGATTTTAAGCAGGCATGTAAAAATTCAGCCACATGTGTGACCTGCTTTATTGAGAATCTGGGCTCAGTGAAGTGTTCATGTACTATTAAAATGTTTTAATGTATTTGGAATGATCATAGACGATAGGTTTTGGAGTAATTGTGTTCTTTGCCCGAGCTAATTTCACGTCAGTTTCCAGCCAAATGTGTTAAAGTAAGATCAATCACGGTATTGTTTCAATTAATGTCAACACACAAGTATTGTAAAAAGCCCCAAAGATATACAGTAAAAGCAAACATAGCTTGAATTTCCAGGAAGTGTATGACAACCATATGGCCGAGTGAGAAAGAGAGAGAGCAGGGTTCCCAAGGCAAAACAATGGCCGCGCAAGGCTTTTCTTCCCCGAGAGAGGGAATCCAAATAAACAACGGCTGACGGGAGTGTGATGATGAGCCATCACCGCTCATCGCACTGAGCCTCAGGAGGGGGGGGTTAGCTCACGGCGTAAGACTTTTAACGGCTACAAGTGAATTCTTCGTTTGATTGTATAATGATGGGAAATATTAATTTATATGAAAGCTGTGATTACGTATGCAGCAGGTGTTTATAATTCCTACAGCTGTTGATAAAGCCGGATACGCCTTCATTTGATCCAGGAGCTGTAAAAACGCACTTTCCACTTCGTGTATTTGGCATTTAGCAAATGCAAAACATAAAAGCAGAAAACACTAAGCAGCAGTTTGATGATTCCTAAAATACAAACAACTAACACTTTCTAGGGCCAGTACATCTGCCTCTCAAAATGTCAAGCATGAACACTAGGAACTTACACAACAATTTCACATCATTCACGTCAATCAAACATTAACAAGAAAAAAAACAATGCTTGCTTGTTTGGCTCATCTCCACGGGGTCTTGTTGCTATGTACGCGGTTAGCCAATGACCAGCCCCTTTCATCAAGTCAAGCTGTCTGGGCTGAGTATGAGCTAATGCATTGCAATATGACAGTCATTATACCCCTCGGTGAGCCAGCTGTGCTCCAACACTCCGTCTCATTCTCTTTTGAATCAAAGGTTTCCCAACTTCCTCTTTCTTCCTCGTCTTATCGTCTGTTCTCCCCTCTACTCTCTTTGGCTCTTCTCGTCTGAGCTTTACTCTCCTCCTCTGTCATACTCTTTCAACTCATATACAACCGAGCATTTCTTTGGGGATCACTTATCCTCACAGCCTTTTAATGCACCTTCTGTAGTCTGTTGCTTAAACGATAACTGGTTCAAAATAGTTCTCCTACTTGTGGGAAAATAAAATCACAATCGAAACTTCTATGTGCTGATTATGTAAAATTTAGATGCAAAAGTTTAGCATGAGTGATAATTTGATTGGAAACGTTACCATAAAGCCTCTGCGCCCACCACAAAAGTGCTGCTAATACTGAATTTCAGAGTAAACCAGAAGCCTTAGCCATTCTCAGTTTGCCTGCCAAAGTTGCTTTTAATTAAAGGTCTTTTGGCTGTGTTGTTCAGTCAAGCTTATCAGCAATTCATCGTCTGGCTGACAGGAGTTCAACAGCAGCGAGGAGCCGCAGGGTGTCAGGTTTCCGCAATTATGATGCCACTCTATTGTCTGCAAATGGCTCCCCTCTCTCTTAGCAAATTAATACTGCCTTGGCATGCAAGGGTATCAACCACCACATCGTAAATCCACCTGAGAGTGGCTGAGGCAGAACATGACTCCATAAAATTAGAAAAACAGCTTAATGGTGTTACAACAGGGGTCACGCTCTTACCACCCTTACTCAAGGGAGAGATGAGAGGGGTGGAGGAAACAAGTTATCGTCGGGCCGACATCCAGAGGACAGATGAGGTTATAAAACAATGCTCACTCTGCAGGTTTGATAGGTGCATGTACGAACGGATGCACATAATCATCTTGGGGCAATGTTTAACTTGGAGAAGACATCAGAGACACAGAGATATTCTGATAAAGAAATCTGCGCCAGGTCACATGATTAGGATATGGATATGTAATTTATATTATGGTATATTTTGTTTTGGGAAAAGAAGGAGCAGATGATGAATTTTCATTCTATTTACATTCTTCTAGATGCCGGCTGCCACAGCAACAGAAAGAAGAGAAGGAAACCCTGCTATTGAGAGTTTGGCAGCAGCACAAGCACAATCATGAGTCACAGCTCCCCAAAAGCAATCATGACTGTTACTGCCCCAGTCAGAGAGGATAACATCAGGCAGGGACAGGGCAAGCGACTGCATCCCAAATGAGCTCACGTCCTTCAAATATCTTTTCCTTGAAAAGAGTGGGTATTAAAATGACTGAAGCTGGCTGTGTGCACTGTTGCTCAATGCACTGTATCAAGAAGAAAGAGCCAAATGACTTTGTAAATGTCTCCACTCTTCTCCTCCGTCAGGAAACTTTACTCTGGAGTTTCAGGATGAAGCACTGCTTGTCTGCACATGGTCCGCTTGGAACGAGCCAATGCTGGCAATCATCCCGCCCTGCTGTGGCCAAGTGAGCTTTCCAAGACGAGATGGTAAATATGGCAGCGTTTTGCCACCAGGATGGAGGGGAGGGGGTTATCCATGTGGTTTCAAGGCACCAATTGCTTGTGGTAAGAATGGGAAGTAGGAGATCTGGTAGGACTCAGAGATAAGTGAGGCCAACATAAAGATGAATGGACCATTTAAGAGTCTTGTGGATGGCCACACATAAATCAAGCGAAGGAGAAAAGGTATACTTTAAGTCTGAGCTCTGTGGATATGATCATTTTATCTTTGTCCTAGGTGAAAGAACGGGTTCATCTGCTGAGTGGACCATCACCACTTCAGGCCCACTCCCCCTCCAAACACACCCAGTCCCCTCCACCCGTACCCCACGACTTGTCACCAAGCAACTGTTGCACTCTCGTCACATGGGCTTGGGCTTTCTTGTGGTTTCATCATAGACCGTGATGAGAAACAGAACCACCACCGCATGAAAGATGGAGAGAAGGGGGGGGTGGGGGGTATGGGGTAGAGACTCCTATAAAATACAAGCAGATCTACAAATAGAAAAAGTCCGGGAAAGGGAAGAGTAGGACTCGCCCTTGACCAAGCCCTGTGCTCACAAAATACAGCACCACCCCAGCATTGAGAGAGAAAAAAGGAAAAGAGCAGAGGATTTCTGAGAGAGAGAGAGAGAGAGAGAGAGAGAGAGAGAGAGAGAGAGAGAGAGCTAATCGCCCTGTTATTATATTTGTTGGGATTTGTGGCTAATGACTTCCACATTGCAACTTCAAATGCTCTGGATGGGGGGAAAGAGAAAGGGAAACTGAAAGAGTATGGGGGTTTGGTCATGTGATCTCAAGAACACAAACAAACACAACAAACAAACATAAAGCTAACACATGGTTTCCCCGAAACGCGTTGCCAGGTCACACAAGAGCACTTATTTGTTGTGTTTGCTACGAGGGATGAAAAGCAGCGATAATTACAGACGACTGTTTCCTCACTGAGGGCTGACATAAAGAGCTTCCTTCCATCTTTATTATATGCTTCGAGCTCTGGGGACAGCAAAACAGGCTTAGTGCATGAGCAATATTTCCACTATAATAAAATTACACAGAATGAGTCAATGACAGAGACATGCATAGACTGTATTATGGACTAAAATTCATTAATAATAACATGGAAAATGCTAAAAACTGTGAGCTGCACACAGAATACAGAGAAACCATCATCTATAACCAAATAGGTCAGAAAGGCAAATTATTAATACATAATCTGTGACAATATGTTCCCCCAGTGCAGCGCCCTGGTAGCCATTACTGTTGTGGTGCTCATTAATGTCAGTGTAGTAAGAACAGAGGCCAGGGCCAGGCCAAACCAGGCCAGATGTAGTGGGTTATAGAGTTCTTTTCTTAAGTGGAGGGGGGGACGCAGCTGGCTGCAGCAGAAGTCTGGTTCCCCTTTTCCCCAACAGCATCCATTTCCACATCAAAACCACATCAGACTTCAGAGGATCTGCTTCACATTTATTATCCAGGTTTCGCAGATAGTCACAGATTCATCAAGGCACTTTTAATGAAGTCGGATGTTACAGAGGAGAAGTCCGAGATTTCTCATGGGGGGCGGGAACTCCAGATTTAATGGGCCTCACCACACCTCCCTCCTTCTCTGATCTCTCCTCGCATTTAAGAGGTTTTTACAAAGTGCCCTCATGCAAGAGGGTCAATGAAAGTACAAGAAATAAAGCAATGGTGCTTCCAAGTGATCAAAAGAGATGCCTTCAACCAGTTAAATCTTTAGACAATGAGTTCTCAGTGGGATTTTACAGTCACTCTTTTCATTTCATGCTTTTGTCATAGGTTGTAGCCCCCAGATAACCAGGCCATAAACCAAGGCCTCATTCAGTCCTAAAATAGCCTTCATCACCATTATTCTTCCTGCAAAATCCCTCTGCTGCACCACCTCCTGAGTTCACTTCCACAGTAGCCACAGAGCCACAAGACTCCTTGCCAAAGTTGCTGGGTAGCACCTATAAAACATGGCCCCATTGCGTTCTGCTGCGGCCTCTATTATTTAGCTCCGTAATGGAAAGACTCTAATCTGCTGGAGTCAGTGGTGGGCTAAAAGCTTTGCCAGAAAAACCTCCGTTTGAAGTTTCTTGTCGCAAAAAAGGAAAGCATAAAAGGTTTTGTTGGAACAAGTTGTTCTCTGGCCCTCAATTTCAGCATTTTGCCTTGTGGGATTCTAAGAAAATCAATCAGCTAACATGCCGTAGGAGATATAGAAAAAAACACCTAAGCAGGATTTCCCACAGTGGCAGAGGATGAGATCTGAAAAAAAATCCTGCACAGATGGACCAAGGTACTTTTGGCAACATTAGTGGACAAGGATGGAATGAGGTGGGATGATTTTGAGTTTTGCTTGGCAGTCGTTCAGGCAGTGACTGATGGGCTGCAGACTAACAATGACGTAAAGGACATTCAGGGACTTGCTGAAACCCTTGGGGGAAAGAAAAAAAAAACTGTTGGCAAAACATTGACATCAGGGATCCGCCAGCTACCCTGACATGAGGGTGGATGAGGTGTTGCGTTCACTTACACACCACCCTCTGGCACCACCGTTTCCTCAAGCCATACTCGATATCTGCCAGAAAAAGAGGCCATATTTCCAAAGACAATCAGGAGCTTCTTCACCTATAACACTGTCGTTTCTCCTTTAAATTCTAACATGCTAACACATCTGTATACCTATCTAGACAATAAGCAGACAGGGGTTACAGGGTTAAATAAATACAAGGGGAAATCTCTCACGTACTCAACACATGCCACTGAACCTGCTCTAAACCAACTCTGACACCAGAGTAAACAAGACGTGTACAGCCAGGAGAAAGCTGAGCCTGAGCGGGGATAGGATGGGAGGGAGGGATCAGACATACAGAGGCAGAGATGGACTGAGGGTGTTGACTGTAGAGGTGTACAATTAGAGGGTCTGGGATCGATCCATCCTAAATGAAACCAAACTACAAATTAGAATAGGGCATTGAGTCTTTGGGAGGGATTGTGAAAGATCGAGTGACGGCAGGAGAAGCAAAACTAACCAGAGAAGAAAGAAGGGAGTAAAGCGAAGAAGCAAACAGAGTGACGCAGGGTGGGACAAAGAGTGTTTTTATGATCCCACAGATTGTTAACCCAGGCTCTAATTTTCTCCCTCTTGTGCATGGCACCAATGAAGTGTACACTTCACATTTCCCCATGTTATAGACAGGGCCGACAAAGCCCGGGCTTGTAAAATTAACAGCAAACACAAGAGACAACATCTGCACCGGCAGGGGACTGAGTTTGAAGGTACAAATCTCATTCCAGAGAGGAGATCTGTGGTGCAGCTGCATACTGGGCCCCTTTAGCAGCAAACAAACAACAGAGACAGAGCCTAGGAGAGAAAATATGTTCTGCTAATGCACATCTTCTGTGAGGAAAATAACACATCCTCATATGGGTTCCTCATTGCAAGCAGGCTTTGATAAGCAGAGGATCTACAGCTTGTGATACAAAACATGACGGCTCACCGTCGCTAATGGCCATGTACGCCTGTATGGGGGTGTTTTAAACTTTCCCTCTTCTTATTGTTTTCCCTGTAAATGGATGGTAAAATGATCTCTCAGTCAACTTGTGCTGTCAGATGCCCTGATAAACACATGCGGTGATAAAACATGCATTAATCTGCACTCCTACCCACATCATTCCAGCTCCTCTTTTTCTTCCCCTCATAAGCCAGCAGATGCACTTACAGTAAGAATGAAAGCGAGCAATTTTCATCAGCAGAGGAGCCGCAGTATTTTAAGATGGGTCCAATGTGGAGGGAAAGACGCACACTCACTCACACACACATAAACATGCACACAGGCTCCTTTGTTCCCTCAGTGGTAGGGCCAGTGTCACTGTGGCGATGCCGTTCTCACCCACTCATCACTGCACTGTAGATATCGCCCACTTAGTGTGTGTATAAGCTTACGTGAGTGTGAGTGCACATGTCTGTCAATCCTTAACTCCTCTAACAATGGGCCAACCTCTCCAAGGCAGTAATCAATTTGCGGGAACATTATGTAAGCTGTGTGGCCAGTTGGTCTGCTTGAAGGCTTCGGCTCGCCTCCTGTCCACTCTCTCGCGGAATAAGTTTGATGTGCAATGTCGCTCCACTGACGACGATTTCATTCAGACACAACAACAGATCCCTGAAGCCTATCTGTGCCTTTTGACCCGTATGTCAAGACACTTTAAGTTAACATCAAAGCTGAATAGCACCTCACAGAGAGAAGAGGAGAAGGGCTGTTGCTAAACACACCTGTTTTCGATCGTCCTGTTTGTGCTCAGGTTAGCTGGTATCTGAGGAATGTAAATTATATGCGGTTTGGTTTAGGCTGAAGCTCTGTCAGTGCTGTTGCAGACGATTGTGTGCAACCATTACAGACCCCCCACCCCCTCCTAAACATACACACACACACAAACACACAAACCACCTCCTCTCTGTGCCTATCTCTCTCTCTCTCTCTATAAGAGGTCCTGTGTGATTACAGGGTCCAGGGAAGATGAGGTCTGACTTGGATAAATAAAGGTCTCAGGTTGAGGGGAGGGAGTGATGTGACCTGCCCCGCTAATGCAAAAAAACAACAGAAAAAAAATCTGTGCCGCATCAGATCAAAAGCTCAGGTCTTTTTCCTGTTTATTCTCAACAGACATGATTATTAAAACAGTATGATGCATCATCTTTTTTCAGATGGCGAATCACATCAAGAGAAGAGACAAAGGAAGAGATTTTAACGATATGATAACCATTTTGTTTAGATAACACTGTCACGCTTCCTTGTTATTGGAAATCGTTTTTTTTTAAGGTTGCGCAGAGTCATTTTAGCAGATGTCTCCAACATCATCTTATTTCATATCCTGCTTTTTAAATGTGTTTATAGCCTGGATAAACTAGTTTCTATTATTACAAACATAGCAACAAATGTAATTTTGTGCATTTAAGGTTGGACTACCCTTCAGTTTTAATCCCTCAAATAGTACTTCAGACTTAAATGGGTATATATAAAACATGCTTCAAAATATGTTTTATATTATTAAATTCATTAGACAGAGGAACTTATATAAACCTGTGTCAACTCTTATTATCACCAAATGTTGATTTTCAATTTTGTCTTTTTCTGTTTTTCATTTGGGTCACTAATTCCATGTGTGGCTTCTATTTGCCAATATATAATTTTTTAGTTGATGCTAACATAAAAAATACTTTGTCACTGTATGAACTAGGAAAAACAAACAACACATGTCTGTGAATCTATCTGGATATGTTCAACAACCATTCCACTCTGGTCAAGTGTCATGTCAGCTGGGGGATCTAGAGCTTCATAGGCAGCTTTGAGGCCCCCTTTCAGTAATTGTTCCCTTCAGAAATGTAACAACATGGTTTCTGGAAATTGGGCTTAACTTGATCAAATGTCTGAGTGAGGTTGAAAGCCATGGGTTGTGATTAAATGTAACTAAAGCAGACCGATGGTGGATGTCCCCCCTTTGGGCAGTGTAGAGAATTAGACTGAGGATGAGGTCAGCAACAAAAAGACCAGTCAGACATTTATGTTCAATAATAAGTAACTTTTACTTCCTCACTTGTTTGCAGTGGTGGATTAACAGACCCCATGTGTGCAGCACAAACATGCATCCATCTGCATTCAATGAAAATCCAGCATGCTGGTTTGGAGAGAGTGGCAAACACATTAGTGAAAAGGCCCCAGCCTGTTTGTTTTGTCTATCTTCGTAAACTACAGATGGAGGCCTGATTGGCCTGTTCCCTCAGCATTCTTTGCCAGGTTCAGATTTTTTTTTACCCTATAAATCCAGGAAGAGAAAATCTCCTTTCCTAAAGCGACACACCAGTTAAGATATTTCAACTTAATCTCATGTTACACTGAATTGCCTTATGCCTTTCGCTGGCTTCAGAACAATCTCTAATCATTATCACCCAAGCACATTCATCTAATTTTTTGGACTGTTGTTTCCAAACCTTTTAAAGTCATTATTATCTTGCTTGAGTGACCTGGTCAGAGTGTGAATAAAACACACATTTTCCAATGTATCAAATCACAAAAGGTCGTCAGATAAACCGCGAAAGAACGTGGTTCCAAGGACACAATAACAACGGCACAATAGGCTGCTACACAGGACCACAGCGTTCACCATTCAGACCCCTTTTAACCAGCCACGTCTCCAGTTCCTGATCTTGACTATGAAAGCGATCCTTTTTCACTGTGGTTTTTGCTGCTATGGGAAGAGCAGCAATACTGGGAACCAGATGGCTCTGGTAAAAGACAGGGGGCATCCCACTGGCCTCTGTGAGAAGGGGATCCATTACTGACGATCTATTGAGGGCCAACAGATTCAGTTTCATGGCATCGGCCGAGTGTGACCACCCCTCCGATGGCGTTGGCGGAGGGCTGGTGCCACGTAGGCTGCTGCAGGTTCAGGCCGTTTGTGTTCACCTCAGGGAGCTGCATTCACCTCTGATGCAGGACAGACAACTAAATCAGGGCCTCTCTACGACTTAGGTTTCATCCCTTTTGAGTTCAAGCCTCTTTCAAAGGGCCTCACGATGCAATGGGATATCACTGGCTCCACGGCTTCAGGGACAATAGCTGTTTGTGCAAACGGTTGACAGAGATGTTCCTGTGCACTTGTAAAGTGGGGTCCATGAACTGTTTAAGCTCATCGTTGGAACATCACTGGTCCACTTAATGGACATTTATTTCCATATTCTTGTAAAAAGTGACTGCACTGAAACCAGCCATCCGACCTCTGCTCTGCACTCTGATCCACTGCACATTTCACTGTCACGGCCTCTTTGCTCTTCCCACCACTGGCTTTGTTCCTTTGTTTGCTGTCCACTTAGCTCAGCCCGCTCCCTTCACTTGTCCAAATGTTTGCTCTGTCCACTTAGCCATGTCCACTTGCTTGGCCTTGTCAAATCAGTCCTGTCTGTAGGCGTTTCCTGCAAGGAGAAAAGGCGACAATTTGCCTCTTCGGCCACAAACTGCCGCAGCTGGACACAAACCAGACCCTGGGGCTCAGCAGCAAAATTACTCTCCATTTATTTAAAGTGGTTGCCATTACTCTACCGCACTACGGCACAGGCCTCAGTGGCCCCGGCCCAACCATAACTGCAGTATAAAAAGAACTAAAGTTCGCCGGACAGGTCATGTCTCACACAGTAGCAATTCAATATCCTCCCGTTATGTTCTTGGTTACGCTTCTCAAAACTCAGAATTGCATGTGACACCACAAAAATACATGGTTGCTTTGAAAGTCAGTCTGTGGAGATTTTTACAAAAACACCCAACCAATCACTGGTGAGATGTTTGGAACATGTTACATGTTTGCATCAAAGAAAGAATAACAGCTAATTTACCTTAATCATACTATGTCAAAAGATTTATTAATAGTTTCTTCAAAATTGAGAGAGAGACAGGAAGCCAGAAGGGGTTTGAACGTGCACCAAAACAAATCAAACCAAAAGTTTAATCATTCTCCTTGAAATGCAGAAACAATGTCCCAGCCAATGTGTGCTTTTAGGGAATTGCAATACTGTATTTCCCTCTATCAACACGCCTAGAGCGGATGACATACTATTTTTATTTCACATCATTATATAAATCCAATATGAGGCACAAAGATTTTTTTTTGTGTGTGTGTTATGTTTTCATGCGTCAGCCATTTCTTCCCCAGGGCCTTAAAACCTCCTTTAAAAATCCATTCTCCGGGAATTAAATTGAGTTTTGATAATGAAAGCAATTGTTTGTTTGAGAGTTAATATCATTCATAAAAAAATAAACAAACCTAGGACTCGATGGCATTTCATTACTGTTCTCTGACTATTTGATTTACACCCCCCCCCTCGCCCTGCAGTGTGTGTTCCAGCTGATGGACTGAGACTGATGGAGAAAGCACCCGAAAAACTGAGAGAGAATGTCATTCAGAGTTCAGTAGAGTGGGCTCCTCATGCATACATAAATGTCAAGGTACACAAAGATGCTGGAAATCATAATAGAATAAAACGAAAGTGGAGGAAAGAGAGAGAGGTTAGTTGACAGAAGAGAAACAAGTCAGAGAACAATGTAGATAACTTGAGATGAAGAGAGTGGTGAAGGAATAAAAAATGATGCTGCATTGCGTTGCAGAGCTCCGTCCAAACCCAACATGTCACAGCTCATTCAGAAAACTACTCTGACTGGTCTTGACTGACCTTTGAGAAGCAAAACCTCACACACCACTATTTTGACCACATGAGTGCACTCACCCACCTAAACATTGTTTATCTCTTTTGGGATTGACAGTTGTGTACAGCCGGCAATGCATGCAGCGGCTTGACAGCTTAATTCCATGTTGTCACACGGGACCGCCTCCGCCGATCAGGGACCTGAGTGACACACTCAACCTCGCACCGCTTTGTTTGGGGACGCCTCTTTCTCTCACCATTCCGCGCTTTTACATGACTATCTCGTCAGTCACGCTTCATCACCTTCGAGGGAGGCTACCCCCCCTTTGCACCACCGTCGCCACCGCGCATCCCGGAGATGGAACTGGCTCGGCTGCTTTGCATGATGGGTCGTCTGACTGACCGCCTGAGCAGGTGGTGATTTGCACAAGGTGAGAGAAAAATGAGAGAGTTGAATTCAGCAGAGGTTTAAAAAGAGAAACAGGGAGAACAGGGAATGACGCAGACAGAGGTACTTTGATCAAACAAATGTAGGCCTTTGAACACGACAGGACGAGAAGCACAGTGGCATGATAATAAGCATGATTATGTTTATAATAACTAGGTCTGTTTCTTCGTCTTAGTGGTTGGTGGTTTTATGGGCGGTCCAATTCCTTGGCATACAGGGACAAGGGCGTCGCCCGCAAGTTGACCTTCACAGGGCACCACCCAGAGGTCAACAGGAAGTAAATGCACCAGCTTGACATAGAAGCACACATTTTGGGACCCGCAGATTTTTTTTTTCCCTCATCCGCTGGTGCCAACCATACGCTGCATACTGTACATTCAACTCAGTTTCAGCCAAGTAAATGAGTAAATTCTTCAAAACTTTGACCCGCCGTTACAAGTCTAGACATGCTGAGAATCTTGAGTCGTGGAAAAAGGAAAATGCTTTGCTCTATTTTCTTCCATTTCAGACTTTCTACTTTATATCTAGCTCTCGTATCGAGTGCAATTTACTCTGCCTCCTCATCTGTCACAAGGTATCTGCTGTTGGATGGTGATACTTTTACTAAGGTGCAAGATGATCAATACACACCTACGGCCTACTTTATAATGCACTTTGGTACTTCACTGGCCAATGAAATGATTAATTGGCGGCTGATAGGATGCTTTGAGAATTATCAGTATCAGTAGAGGTTGGCGCTGACAGTGGCTGATGGCTCGTACTAGGGTTCTGGAAAGTAACAGCTTTTATCCTTTGTTTTTTTCCTTTTTTTTAGACAATTTGATGTTCAGTTCCACATGTATTGATTGTTTACTTTTGATTTGGGCACCTTTTACTTTCATTCAGATCTTCACTTTAACAGTTTTATAGTTTCTGTGTTTAGTGAAATATAGTTTATTTGAGACTTACATTGTGAGTTTGTCTCAACTATTGGGTTGTACTAGTGAAGGTGATATCAACTGTCATTTTTTTGCTGCCTTATATTAGCATTTAAAAGTCTTATATTAAATAAACAGCCTCTATTATTTGTGTTTAGCTACATAGGGTGATGTTTACCAAAGGTTTTTGTTATTTTTTGATGTTATTATTGTTATTATTATTATTATTATTATTATTTTGTTCTCATCTATAAAAACAGAACCAAATGCATTTCTGTTGTCAAAATTGTAAATGTAGTCAAGGATTTCATGTCCATCAAGTACTAAAACTAAAATACTAATCATAGTAGTTTATTGTCCGACCTAAAGTTTCTGCTATTTTTTTTTTTTTAGGTAATACTGAGCTGCCACATATTCCAGTGTTCGGAGAGTGGAACTACAAACAAAGTGGCATTTTAGCCTCGTTCCACTATAAATCTATGGCCCGTCCTGTTGTCGGTCGCAACTGAAGCGAATATGCTTCATTGTTTTTTGTTTCGGGTGTTTTGTTGTCTTGCTAAAGTTAACCTCTTGGGGAATTCCACTGAAGATATATGAGGGCTCCATATGGGTTGTGTGACTGATTATGCATGGACACAACAAAAGTGGAGACAGACTGACTGGGTTTTATTGTCAAAACAACCAGGACAAACTGACTGATCCTGAATGCAACCTGTAAGACATTTAAAGGAGGGTTGTCCACCACAATGCAGAAAAGTTTAAGGAGGATGATCGTATCTGACGGCTTACTCATCATTTCAGTGACTGATGAGAGAACAGACAGTAAAAGCAACCATGTGTCTCTGGTTGACTGCTCTACCCGTGATTGATGCTGACACGTTTGCATGTCCTTGAATGAAAGGCAAAGGGCCTATTATTGCAAAAGTCAGAAAAAGTGTGACGACTACAAAACTTATGTTTCTTCCTACATTGGATGTAATCCATTTATCCAAATAATTTCAATGTGACATGCTGGAGTAGGTATGAAGATATTGGCCAAAAGAACAATGGGAATAGATTTCACATGGCATAAGGCACACAGAGGGATCACAACGTACATCTGAAACATCTCAGCAGCTGCTTCTCTTTTGAAATAAACAAAGTTACTCACAATAATCCATAAACTAATACATATGTTGTTATCCCTTGATACAGGGAGCGGCAAAACCATCGAACACATTTCACGGTCCGTGTTCACTTTCATTTTATTAACAACTGTTGAAGGAAATGGCCCACAGAGCTGATGGGAACCGATGAGTCTGGTAGCAGTTCTGCACATCTCTGAATTAATCATTCAGAAAAGCAATATTCAACAATATTTTCCATAATTATTTTAGAAATTTTCTAATTTGACAGAATAAATGCTTAATGAATCAAGAAAATAATCATCGGAGGAAGTGCTAATAGACATAATTATATATTCTGTTGCTTGAATTATCACACTTGTTTGCCTCCTCCAACCAATCAAGTACAATTTACATCCATGTCCATGAATGTAGTGCAGGTCCTGCAAACAGTATGAATAATGGAAAAAACATGTTTGTATAACGCCGTGAAACTGACCACTTGTAAAACGCTATTACATTATTGTTTTACCATAATATATACTTTGTGTGAAATTTTGTTATACTTAATGAATGAATTCTTAAGTTATGGTAAAAAACAGTGTGATATGTGTGGTTATGGTGACCTCCACCTCTGACCACATTCTCACCCATTCATCCATGAGTATCTAAATTCCAGTAGGACGTGTCTGACATACTGTATTCACCTCTGTAACCTGAAAACACAACGCCTCTGGACATGGTGGACTGGCGCGGAGGCATAAAAACATTCATTTCTGTAGTTTACCTTGAGCTGCTGTTTTCAGAGGTCTCAACAGTGACTAATAGCCTCTGAGCATAATAACCTTGAGACTTTTCTTAAAATGCTCAGTTTTGATTTTTCCTTTCTTCACTATTTTCAGTGAAAGATGGTGATTGGTCGGTCACAATACTGTATGTACTTTGAGATTAATGTTATATCCACATTACTAATGCGCCCATAACTCTAATCTCAGCTCTGTCCAAACAAAATGAGCCCACCTTGCAAAGTAGTCGCCTCTTTGACAGTCTGAAACCACTGCTGGCTGCTAAACGCAGTCACTTAATCATGAACACAGTATGTTGGATGTGTAACTCAGAACACACACACAGTGCGCTACAACAATTTACCACAGTGGTTTGTCTGAACCGTGGCTGCTGCACAGAAGCTCATCAGGGGAGGAGAGGTTTCCATCTCCATCTCTGAACCGGAAAAGCAGGGGTGGGACCGCAAGGCCCACATCTGAGACCCAGACCCGATGCACACTTTTCCCATAATGCCCTCTGACACTCCCCGCTTCGAGTACAGAGGGTTTACCCGCGCACCCAAAGTCCTGATGTTAAACTCTTTAAGAAGCCACTGTCTCTCCTCAAACCAGCGCTCCATCCACGTCACCTCTGCCAACACAAGCTTGAGTTTCTTCAAATGACTGAAGATGGCCTGTTATTATCGTCCAAACGACACCATTCACAGTGTCTTCCCCTCTCACACAGATACACACACAAAGATCCTGCTGTCTCAGAGGTTACAAAGGTGACCACGGTCATAAACTCCACTGTATGGACCGCAGTTAAAGGTTTACAGTGGTTAAGACCAGACTCACATGATGTATGAGGGAGACGAAATCTGGGAAAAGATTTACGGTGATGTTTAAGTGTAAGTGCCTATATGTGTGGAGGGAATTTAAAGAGATGGTTTGACACTTAATGTCCACACTTTATAATCCAAAACAAGTATGTCGGATGTTTATAGAGGCTCCAGATGGCAACAGCTGCCTCCAAGCTGAACTTTACCCAAACATAAATATTTACAGCTGAATTTATTAGGTGGTTCATTAACTAAGTGGCAGAAAATTCATCATCAACAATTTGAAACGACAAAATGTCAAATGTTGTTTTCAGCTGAGGGAATATTCATGTCTGCTCTTCAGCGTGATGGTAAATCGAATCTGTTTAGAGTTTGTGTTATTGGTCAGACAAAATAACAAGTTGGAAAATGTACTTTTGGGCTGTAAGACTTCTGATGGTCTTCTTCCTGTTTTACCCAGGTGTGTATGTATGTAGTTTGGTTTCTTAGCTGCAACTCAAAATCCACAGCACATTTTGACTTGAACATGTGATATAAGGTAGGTTTCTGACATAACTCTTCACTGTTAGCCCTTTTTGACATGAGAAGCTTTTGTTCTGTAAAAAACATGACTTACATGACCTGTTTATCCCAAGCATCCCAGCATATTTTCATTTAATTGTTAAGTCAACCCTATCTGACGAATTTCCATAATCCACATGATATATCATGATTGAAGAGGGTTTTGTCTAGTTTGACATTTCCTTGTTTGTGCTGGGAAAAATTTTGTTACAAATATAGATAGAAAAAAATCAAACTTAAGCCTCAAGCGAATTTTGACAAAGAGACTTTGAAAGGCTGGGATAAAAAGAGCCTCTTGGTATTATTTCATCTACCGACAAACATGATGTGATATGATTGAGAGTCACTCTAAATAAACCTCATAGGGAGGTTGATGTTTAAAGAAGGACACACGAACTTGAGTAAATGAATTGTTAATACGCACAGTTTACAGAATACTACAGCTGTTTAAACACAAACATAATATTGCACAGTACAAAAACAAACTCTGTGCATTGTGTTAAATTAATGTCAGATGACGGACTCGCGGGCACCTAAATGCTGAAAAGGTACTAGCATCCAGGCACAGAACAGACAGGTTCACCGAACATCTGAAAATAACTCAAGACAGCGGAGGTAACTGTCAATCACATGTCAACCTAAAGAACACAAACGCCTCACAACTACTGCCAGCAGCGGGAAATAATCTACAGCGCTGAGCTACTGTGGAGGAGTTTGCGAAGTGTTTTGAGCCATGTCCCGGCCCTCTCACCTGCTGCACCACACACCGAGCGAGATGGATCCGACAGAGCCGAGGCCAGCATCATGCCAGTTGCCAGATAAACAGTGGGACACCAGTTTATGCAGCGGCTCATATGCATGTCAAGCTACAAAGAGAAACCCCAAACACACGCTGCCATTCATCTGCCCATCACTCTGCTGGGTGCCTGGACCGCCTCGAGGAAGAAACTGAAATGAGTCTTAAAAGCTTAAAAATCTCCAAATTCTGTCTGGAAATAATCGAGCTGTTTCACCTTGCGGCATTTTCTACTGATAAGATACCTCGCTGCACAAAAATCAGTCATTGCAAATCTGCTCAGTGTGGCCTTACAAGTTATTTCATGCATGTCTAGTTAAGTAGAGACTTGGCAATGGCTGTGGATGAAAGGAAAGCCCATAAGGCACCTCCCTCCCTCCTCCTCCGAGATTCAGCCGCTCGACTGCAGCCTGATATTAACCTGATGTTTTCTTTAGCGAGACATTCTTTTAAAACTTCTCTCTGCTGTGATCAGATAAATAGTGCGTTCAAAATTGCCAAAATGTCACAACCTGCCCTTTTCAAGTTTCTTGCGCAATACAACAAAAGCTAATAATTTTCCCTCAGAGGTAACAGAAGAAAGCCGTGGTTGTGACTTCATTTGTTTGATGCTATTCTTAATGGATGTCTTACAGTTGTTCATGTCTGCACAAAGGTCAGGAACCAGATATAGAAGTATTTTACATCTCCTAAATAAGAGTGACTTCACCATCTCAGATTGTGTCATTTGCCTTAAGGCCTTTACACACCAGGCATGAATATTCTTTTCAAACAATCTGCAAATATTTCACAGTAAAAAAAAAAAGCAACTTTTTCTTTTTTTGCAACAAGGTTGATTTTTCCAAGCTTTGGCAGTGTGAATAAATTCATCAACCAATCATCTGTGGCAACCAGATGCCATGTGACACCACAATGATGGAGCCACACCTGTTGATTTCTAGCCATATTTGGCTTAATATGAAAGATTAAAATGATAAAACATAATGAAGTGATGGTCAATATGTGGAGGAGCATCACCAAACCACTGGACTACAGGGAGGAGTTTGTGTTACGTGAACGTCACATCAATCAAATCCAGGTTGGACACAGATCCAGAAGACCAGACCGGAGACACACTACAGATGAGGCTCCATGTGATGTTGAATCCAATACTGTCCCTGTCCAACAGCCCGGCGCAAATATATTCAAATTTTTTATTGAAATTGTCACACACTCAACATCACCACTGGTGTGAATATATTTGCTGCAAAATATTCAGCCACAAATGTTTTACACTTTCATGTTGTTTTGTCGTCGTGTCCTAAAGCAAGGCCTTAAAGCTGCCTTTCCAAAACTTTGGGTACACAACAGTCAGGACCCTTTCGACCCCTTTAACGCCCTTTGACCCCTTCATCTTTCAGACCCTGATAGATAAAGATAAAAATCATTAAACAATAAGAAAAAGGAAAGGATGGAAAAAGATTTTTTTTTAAAAAAGGCCTAAAAAAACTTTAATTTTTGAGTTTATTCATTCTATCCATCCTACAAAACATCCAATACTATTTTGATAATGGAAGAGTTAGTGAAACTGTAGACATCATGGCAATTTTGGTTCAGAGGACACAGAATATAATTTTAGGAGTTGAGACTAAAAAGTTTGGGGACAAATCCAGCCTTGAACAAGTGGAGCCAATCCTAATGAAATGGCACCAAAAAAAAATATACATGCATGTATATATAAAATTAAACCAACATTCATGAATGAACTAAAAGCCAAAGAGACATAAAGCTCA
>JAPQRQ010000012.1:1087-11309 GCA_037367365.1 Apogon talboti
TCAGAGTCAGCGGTGGAGGGTCCTCCCCGTCCTCCCTCTCCTCCTCTGCCGGAGTACAAGGAGACGGCCGTCTTCCTCCTCTCCTCCCGCCGGCCTCTTACCTCCTCCTCTTCCTCGTCGCGTCCCCTGTCCTCCTCTTCGTCTTCAGGGGTTGGAGGCTGCGAGGGAGGGGCCGGGGGGCCTCACTGGGAGGATGAGAGCACCAGCAGCGAGAGCAAGTCCAGGTACGGCACCTCATTACATGGACACGTTCAAGTTTTAACCCAGGGCTCATTTAGTTCAGGTTCCACATTCAGCCCAATATGATCTTTGTCTACGTTCAGACAGCAGGTAATAATGCACTATTTGGATTTTTTTGGTGAAATCGGTTGTTTTTGTATGCTCGTTCATATTCCACATTAAATGCGACTTCAGTCAGTTTTGAGTATGAACTGAATGTGACCCTGAAGTGACCCTCATGAACTAAAGAGGTCCTGACATAATACCTGACCTCACAGTCACACACTGTGTTTATGGAAGTAAATCTGATTTTCCCGCCGCTCCTCCTCCTGGGACGCAGAATTGTGACATTTGTCTCATTTCAATGACGTAAAGGTCAGATAAATGTGACCTGGATGTTCGGGCTGAAGTCGCATTACAAAATCTCAGGTACGTATCAGACTTAGGACCACCTATGAAAGTGTCCTGGGTCAGATTAGTGCTGTTCAAACTGTCCTTAACAGATCAGATACAGGCCACATATGGACAAAAAAATCAGATTTGGGCCACATTTCCCTGCAGTCTGAACATAACCTAAAACAGGCCAGACCAGTAAAATAATAACAGTGAAATGACATTATGAAAATGTTTACACCTAAAATGTTCTCCAAAAAATGTGAATAACATGAATAACCTGAAATTTTAACAATATTCTGCCTCAGTTTATCATTTCCACATGTGCATTACAACGTACAGATCACAGTGGATCTACAAATACACAAAACATTCAGTAACAGGTAGAATATTATTAAAATAACACTTATTCCTCTTAAAACATTTCATTTTGTTCATATTTGTTCAGGTTATTCACACTTTTTGTGAAAGTATTGTTTGTAAATGAAACGATTTTCATGTAATTTGACTTTTTTACACTAAAACAAAGTGAAAAAAATGGACTTGTCATGATTTCTATGTTATTATGATAGTATTTTACTGGTCTGATCCAGTTGAGATCAGATTGGTCTGTATGTGGAACCTGAACTAAAATGATTGTTAATATCTTCAGTGTAATTTTTGCATTTCACAAATTCATCCCAGCACTGTACCATACCGTACCATACCGTACCATACTGTACCGTACCGTCTTCTTCCGCTTATCCGGGTCTGGGTCGTGGGGGCAGCAGCCTCAGCAGAGGAGCCCAGACAGCCCTCTCCCCAGCCACTTCCATCCCAGTAAAAAAGCACAAATTTTAACAAAAAAGGTGAGTTTATTGCAAAATTTCAAGTAATTCGAATCACTATGCAAAACTACCAGGAATCTATTGCAGAGCTTCTGGTTTAATTCCAGGTGGGCTACTACACTGGTGAGCACGTTAGTGTCCGAAACTTACATTTATCTCACAGTATGGCACCGATGTAGACTTCTAAGCTTAATAAAAAATATGACTGCACAACACCCTGCAGGTAAAACCTTAATTAAGTTCCGTAGCGCTTTAGAGAGCAATAGGAAAGAACAGTAAACATACTTTTCCCTGGCCTATTGTACACAGTGACAAGGAAGTAAAAAGCAATTTATTTAAAAATCCTCTGCAGGAACCAGTGTACACAGTAAAACTAAAATATGCACAGGCAGAAAAAACAAACAAACTGGTATGTATGTACTTCAAAAGTCTGCAGAGCTGTATTCATCAACAGTTTTATTTCCTCTTTCTTAACCCTTTAACCCCTGACGTGTCTGTGGTGAGCGTTCTGAATGTATGATTTATTTTAAATATTCATACTCAATAGGAAAAATTTCCAAATGTGCTGATAGAATAGACCTAGTTCTTTCCACAGACATCTGAGCATGCTCAGTGCACCCCCCACCACCTGTATAATGGGGGTAAAACACAGAGCAGTGAGTGAGACAGGCTCGCTATAAAAATAGACAGTTTGGGCTTTTTGTTTTTGCACCGTTTTCCTTGTCGTTTTTTGTTTTTACTGTTGTTTCCAGTATTTCTGTGATTTTCCATAATTTTTTTTTACTGTGTTTTTACCGAGTTTTGACCATGTACCTGCTTTATAGAGTTCAACCAGGTGTCAAAAAGCAGCTGGACTGATTTAGAAAAAAAGAGCCCAAAACTAAAACTACTGGGCCCAAATTCAAATCCTTGTTGTTGTTCAGTGTGTTCCAGTTCACAGTTCATGTTCAACATCCTAAATCTCTAATTGATGTACATTCTTAGCGCCTTATATAGTCCAAACCTGAGAAACTTCAATTCATCTCTGTCTTTTTCTGTTATTCCACCTCTTTTGACCCTAAAACACACAGTAAAGCAAAACCACTGCAGAAAAGCAACACAAGCACATACTGACAGCAGCTTTTATCCCACTGAAACAGATTTTCAAACAGATTCACTGAAATCATGTCTCAGGGGTTAAAGAGTTAAAATACTGCCACGTCTTCTTGCTTTAGTTCTTCTGGAGGACGCTACAGGCCAACCTGGAGGCCCCGGAGAGAAGCCCTGAACATCGACAGCATCTTCACCCGCCAGAGAGGCTCGTCTCTGGGCTACAACACCTTGCCCGGACCTCCTGTCCCTCCGCAGCCCCAGGACTCCTTCCCTTTGGCCGGACCCGCCCCGCCCGGACAGCAGGAGCCGCAGGAGTTGGAAGGGAGGGAGGTCTCGGAGCTGGAGGCAGGGTTTGGGCTGGTCGGGCAGCCCAGATCTGTGGGGGGCAGCGGGCGGACGATGGGTCCCCCTGCCCCTCCACCTCTGAGAGGGGTGGAGCACCAGCCACGTCTGATTCAGAGGATGGAGAGTGGCTACGAGAGCAGTGAGAGAAACAGCAGTAGCCCCGACAGGTAACACACCTTTCAATGCAGGCGCTTCATCATGAACCGATCCACAGTTTAACAACAATGATCAGTAGAAACCAATCAGTCACTAGGAATGGGAATTGATAAGAATTTCATGGTTCCGGTTTGATTATCGATATCACTTACTGATTCGATTCCCTATGGATTCTCTTTGAATTAGAGAATAAACTATAGTACAAATGACTTTGTTTGCATTATTTATTTTTTTATTATTAAACCTTTATTTAACTCTTTATAGCAGGGCTGTCAAACTCATTTTATGTCAGGGGCCACATTCAGCCCAATATGAGTGTGGGCCAGACCAGTACAATTATAACAGTGTTTCCACTAGGAAAATGTGTACATCAATATTCTGCCTCTGTTCATTATAACTTGCAGATCACAGTGGATCTATAAATACACAAAACATTTCATAACAGGCAGAATATTGGTAAAATTACATTGACTTTTACTATTTTATTTTGGGTCGTTCATATTTTGTTCAGGTTATTCACGTGTTTTGTGAAAGGATAGTTTGTAAATGTGAACATTTTAATGTAAGTTTAGTCTTTTCACTAAAACAAAGAGAAACTTTTGGAGTTGTCATTATTTGTAGGTTATTATGATTATACATTATGTTATACATTAACAGTACAGATAGAACCAGGAGGAGTTTACTGTTAGCGGCTGAGACAGAACGCACCTTGCTGTAGGCTCCGCCCCCTTCGCTAAGCAGCCAATCAGAGACATTCCATTGGTGCAGTTTAATTGGATGCTGTGGATAAATGTTTGTACATGTTGGAGGTATTTAACCCTTTGTTGGAACTGTTGTAAATGGCCCTAGTGTCGTCTTTACGGTTTAATTCAACCAGAGGAAACAACCAAAATAAGGAAAGGACCTGACCATGCATTTGACGTGATGATGCCACGGAACATATAAGCACAATCATTAAGGAAACAGACGAACGATTCCAAGGAACTGAGTTACTGGGAATGTCCTGATTCCCATTCCTATCAATCACTGATCGACTTTATCCACCATCTTCTTCCTTGACATTTGCTTCTCTTCTTATCTGTTTCTGTTTCCATCCTCTTCTGTTTCCTTCTCGCTGTCGCTGCAGGGAGGTGGGACAACAAAAACGGGTGCTGATGTCAGGACCTTCATGGCGCTCGGTGCCCAAGTCAAAGAGCAGCGGTGCCATCCTACAGGAGCTGCCCGCGCCCAGCTGGGGAGGGGGCACCAACACAGGTACCTGCACC
Source organism: Apogon talboti (assembly GCA_037367365.1). Classification (NCBI taxonomy): domain Eukaryota; kingdom Metazoa; phylum Chordata; class Actinopteri; order Kurtiformes; family Apogonidae; genus Apogon; species Apogon talboti. Next base: position 5,385 of record JAPQRQ010000012.1, read on the forward strand.
ACTGGTTATTCTGCATGAACCATTTAAGACTTCTGCATTTTTCACCGGTTTTTATTTTACTTCAGTTAGCTTTAGTTAGCTTCAGTTAGCTTTTTTAGTTAGACGTGTTTATCCAGAATGTTCCACAGATGATCAACTTTCCTGAGATTGGGATGTCCTTCCTTAGTCCATTTATGGTCGGTACTGACCACTGCAGACCAGGAACACCCAATAACACCTGTAGTTGTGGAGATGCTCTGACCCACTCATCACCATTACAATATGGCCCTTGGAAAAGTCACTCAGTTCCTTATGTTGTTCATTTTGCTGCCTCCAACATATCAGTTTCAAAGACTAAATGTTCACCTGGAAGACAGGAAATCAGTTGTTCTATATTATTTGTGACAGGTACGGAGCTCCATCTTCGTCTCTGGTTAAATGTGACATCTTTTTTAATTTGACCAAAGTTCTCGAAGACTCAGCAATGAAGTGAATAGATTTTTCTGGTCAAACGGTAACTCCTGGTTGAACGTCTGGTCTTATGTATGTGTTCAGGCTCAGGGCGCAGCGAGCTGGACGAGCTTCAGGAGGAGGTGGCGAGGAGAGCCCGCCAGCAGGAGCAGCAGAAGCGCAGGGAGGCGGAGCGGGAGGCGGCCATGGGATTTAACCCTAAACCCAGCAAATTCATGGACCTGGACCAGCTCCAGCACCAGGGTATGGATGAAGCAGGGCCGGAGAGACAGGAAGTGAAAAGATGGTGGGGATGATACATGAGTCAGTTCAGCTGAATTAAAAAACATCTAGTGGAACCAGACCCTGGAGGGTTTTCACAGATCCTTAAAAAGAGTCTAATTATCAAATTATCAGGATTGAATATGTCTCAAATATAACAGTAAAATAGATTGAGTCTCACTTTTAAATACATTTCAGGGAAAATTTGATTTGGATCATGGCGTAAATAAAACTACAAAACTGAAGTACCATTTTTCTTAGATAAAAACAGGTAAAAAATAATAATGTAATATAATATGCTGTTTAGCTCAGTGTTCAGCTCTACAAGTTGAATTTGATGCATACAGCATTAAAAAAAAATTTCTTGACCAACACTTCTAGATCACACATTTTAAATGTTACTGCTCAATTTTCAGTCTCTGCAGGTGTGTGTGTGTTACTCTTTCAGTAAAACTGTCATTTGTGTAAACTTACAACAGGGAGATTAGGTTCACACAATAAAAGATAAACAGTAAAAATAAGTTTAGAAGTAAAATAGTGACAGATTTCTATCAAGTAACCATTAACTAAGTGTTGGATTTGTAACAAAGAGCTGTGTTTTATGTTAACATTGCAAATATGAACAGATCAAAACAACCATTTCTACTTATTAGACAGAGAAAATTATAAATAAAGGCCTGGTACTTCATGCAAATAAATTTCCAGGCTGCTATTTGAAGAAATGTGGTAAAAGATTTTTGCCTAAAATAATTCATTACAAATATTTCTGTTAACATAGCTTAAATCTAACGTGGATTATGGTTCGTGAAACACAGACTTTAATTCATATTCTTTGTACTTTTATATCATGCAACTTATTAAGTACAACAGATTAGGAATAAAGGCCTGGTACCTCATGCAGCTGAGGTAAATAAAGGCCTGGGCCACTATTTGAAGAAATAAAGTCAAAGATTTGTTTGACGTACAACATTTTCCATCTATACTACTTAAATGTAATGTGGATTCAGGTTCAGAAAGCATAGACTTTCCTTCATGTGTATGTGTTTTTCTGTTTCTTACATTGCAGTAGTGTTAAAACAGCCGGAAAAAGTTCAAAATTGAACTTGTTGAACCAACACCACCCCACCCCCCAAACTGTTGTTAGCGAATACTTCTGTATCTACAAAATGGCGTCAGAAAAATAGGAGACATACCCATGTAAATAAAATGATAGGGAGGGCTGAATACCTCTAGAAATAACAGAATTCATCATGTTTTTGCCTTTGAAGGTTAATAGCGAGCTGCGATCAAAGCTGACAGACGTAAAATCCACTTCTCACATGTGCACGTTCAGCCTCGGCGTCGGGTTTATTGTGGACGGAGCTTTTGTTCACTTGGCGGACCGTTTTGGATTTCAGTCTCATTTTTCACTTACAAAATACAAAAGCCGGGCAAATCTGTGACATTGCAATCGGAGAGTGGTCATTTGTGCTGTTATTTGGGCTGATGGAGAGTATTCCCCAGTCGGAACACATCGCCTTAAGGTCGTATTATCACCTGTTGTCTGATTCAGCAGTCGCCATGACTTGTACGTCCGTGATTCTGTCTGACCTCCTGTTTGTCCTCAGCCCATCTGTCCATCTGTCCCTCCTTCTGTCTCCACTGTCCATAGCATTTATTTGCCTATTAATTCACCGTTGCTCTGCTCTGTATATTTGGGTTTTGCGTGTCATTATCTGTTATCTATCAGAATGTGTTCTCGTGGTGCGTTCACTGACCAGCATTGAGTGGTAAAAATCCCACTTTAAGAATTTCCCCACTATCATATACTCTTCTGTCTTTGTGTTTCCATCTGTTTAGATCTAATACACTATGTGAACAAAAGTATGTGGACACATTGAATTCAGGTGTTTCTTTTCTAACAGTGGTCTGGGATACAAAACAATAATGACTAATGTCAGAATATAGTTTTATATTGGATAAATACCATTGCATTGGTTAGTTTGGGTTAAATTGTTATCTTCGCTTCCAAAATGACTCAAAGATGGTTTTGACTTCATTTCTTTCAACATTGATTTAAGGAAATATTGATATTTATTAATTACATGGACAATATATTTATAATTTGTATAATATTATAATTTGTCATTATTGTTTTGTATCCCAGACCCCTGTTAGAAAAGAAACACCTGAAATCAACCTGTCCACATACTTTTGTCCACATAGTGTCTTTCCTCATGTCTCGCTCTGTAGATAATTCTAAACATATACACAAATAGTCATGGATGTACCTGATATATGCAGGATATCTGAATATAAGGCATCGTCTTACCACAAATATGAAATCTAAAACACTCGAGACTCACAAACAAATAAACAGCAGGAGGTGGGCTTTGCATAGCCACAGAGCTTAAACATTTGCATTAGAAAGACTCACTTGATCACAGCTTGGAGCTTATTTTTGTAGTTTTTTGCATTTAATTCTATTGTCCTGAAATCACCAAAGTCCTCAGTGAGATCTGAGAACAGGACGGTCATAACTGGTACAACAGCAGTCATCACACAAAAGGAGTGGATCCACATTATCTAAACATAAACTAGTCAGACGTTTAAGTGAAATATTTGTCAGAGGTTTTCCTGTGAAGTTAGGGATTAAAACTGCAGTGTTGGGTGGTTTTTCAGCATATTGTCATTCATGTGGTCTGAGAGGAAACACGACTCCTGCATCTACCATTTTACCGTTTTCAGGCTGAGGGGAATCTACCCCGTGATGCAGTTTTTGTTTAATCACAGGTGTTTTCGGACAAGTAGGAGGATTGAGTATGTGATGATTGACAGTTGTAATGACCAGGTTCAGGGAATCGGCTCCAAAATGAAGAAGCAAAGGTGGAAGTGTCATGAAGTTGTAATTCCACTGATGGCCACTAGATGTTGCTCCAAAAATACCATAGACTTACACTCAACTTCTCTTTAAAATTCTAGGTCAATATTTTTTCCCGAACACTTTCCAGTCTCATTATTTGGATCATTTGGTAGTCGTGGTTACCAGGTACCACTAACCAGACTGTAAAATAACTTTATTACACAGTGGCTTTTGATGTTGACCATTTTACTGAACCAGTAAGCTAGCGATTAGCATTAGCTCACTCCTGACCACTCATGATCCTGTAGTCCCACCCCTTTTGTCCAAATACAGAGCTGAAATCCCGCCCCTTCTGCCGTGCATCATGGGACTTAGCTTCAGAGAAAGATGAACAGTGGTCAGTGGTGAGAGAGGAAACACTTTTTGATCCTGATTTAATTTTTCCATCATTTATACATACGACGTTTATCAGTTTAATAGATAATTTTATGAGTCAAGAAAGTCTGTGTTTGTGCCAAAGATATAAGAGAAACATCTAGTTTAGTGATAAACAGCTCAATGGACTGCATCTCTAGTTACAAGAGATACACGTCACCAACACCAAGTTGGTCACTGCTTTGACACATTTTATCTTAATCTTCGAGATTGAGGTGTAAAAGTATTAAAGAGGTTATGATGACATCATCTCCATCACTTTCAAGTATGTAGTCTTTATGTTTCCGGATTTATTAGACGCCAAGTGAACATTTAGCTGTCAAAGCCGATGTGTCGAAAGCAGCAAAATGAGACACGTAATGAACTGACTGACTGTGCACAGGTCCGTATAGTAACGGTGATGACGGTGAGTGCAGTGGTTAGTACCGACCAAAAATGGACTAAGGAGGAACATCCCAGTCTATGGACCATTGAGCGTCTGTGGAACATACTGGATAAACAGGTCCAGTCCATGGAGGCAGAGCATTTGGTTTGTTTTTTGCTAGCTTTTGTTCATTTCTTTATGACGTCATTGACTATTATGTTCTTTTTTATTATTTTTTGTTCATTTTGTTGTATATTTTGTTCATTTCTGTCCATTTTCTGTGTGTTGACTATTGAGTTAATTTTGTTGGCTATCATATTCTTTCTTATTTGTTATATTTCTATTTATTTGTTGGTTACTTTGATCAGGTTTTTTTTTTTTTTTTTATAAAATTTTAGTCATTTCTGTTCATTCACATCTACAGACCATCCTTTAAAAAACCTGAAGAACATGAACAACCAAAACCTGGAGTTTCTTAAGAAAAATAAGTGTAGTTTTAACAATATTCTGCCTCAGTTTATTATTTACGCATGTACTTTACAACTTACAGATCACAGTACCGGACCGTCTTCTTCCACTTATCCGGGCCAGTGTTGCGGATGTTAAACCAGCCTGTTATGGTGGAGAGGGAGCTAAACCAAAAGGCGAAGCTTTCGATTTACCGTTTGATCTACATTCTGACCCTCACCTATGGTCATGAGCTCTGGGTAATGACCGAAAGAATGAGGTCATGAGTACAAGCGGCCGAAATGAGTTTCCTTGGCAGGGTGGGTGGGCTCAGCCTTAGAGAAAGGGGGAGGAGCTTAGACATCCGAGAGGGACTCAGAGTAGAGCCGCTGCTCCTCCATGTCCAGAGGAGCCAGTTGAGGTGGTTCAGGCATTTAGTGAGGATGCCTCCTGGACGCCTCCCTGGGGAGGTGTTTCGGGCGTGTCCATCTGGGAGGAGACCTCAGGGCCAACCCAGGACACGCTGGAGGGATTATATCTGTGGGCTGGCCTGGGAATGCCTGGGGATTCCCCTGGAAGCGCTGGTGGAAGTGGGTGGGGAGGGGGCGGTCTGGGCGCCTCTACTGAGGCTGCTGCCCCCACGACAGATCACAGTGGATCTAAAAATACACAAAACATTTATTAACAGGCAGAATATTATTAAAATTTCACTTAGGTCTCTTAAGACATTTCATTTTGTTCATATTTGTAAGTTATTCACATTTTTTGTGAAAGGACAGGCTGTAAATATACATATGTTTATAGTTTATAGTTGTCATTATTTAGGTTATTATAATAGTATTTTACTGGTCTGATCCACTTTAGATCATATTATTCTGTATGTGGAACCTGAACTAAAATGATTTTAACATTCTTGACTGTTAATATCTTCTACAAATTCATCCCATGGGCCAGAGTGGACCTTTTGGTGGTGCGGTTTTGGCCCGCGGGCCACATATTTGACACCTCTGCTATAAACTATGAAACTTCCATTTAACGCCCTCTCGCAGAGAATAGAATAGAATAGAATAGTCTTTATTGTCATTGTGCTACTCCAGCCAGTGTAGCAATATTAACAAAAACACCA
>JAPQRQ010000012.1:43128-54882 GCA_037367365.1 Apogon talboti
ACACTGGGTTTATGTTCAGTTAATGAGAGATTTTACTGAAAAAGACACTTTTTCCTCAGTTTTCTCTGTTTTAATATAATAAACTTTGCATTTATTGAGTTGTCATGAGCCTCTAAATTAAGTATAGGAAATTAAATATAGGAAAATAGAAGATAGAAGTTTGTTAGTGTAGGAGTTTAACATGGTGTATAATGTGATGATTTTAGTGGATGGGTCAGAGTTTTAAAATCATTCAAAAATGAACAACTTTTGAATTCTGACCTAAAACAAATTGTGAAAAATAATATGACCTTTAATAACAGGAAGTCCAAAGAGTGTGTAATACACTCACCTGATACTGGGGGGTTAATCACATTAAACTGTACTCTTGATGCTGACCAGTCAGAATATTATGGGACATTTATGGCACATATTTTGTTTTCCCTTTTGGATTGATTTACATTATTTAATCCACATACGTGCAGGTATTAAAGGCCCATTGTCTGTATAAACAACACTGACCGATTGGTCATTTTAATAAATGTCCTGTTTATCTGTTTCCTCCCTCATAAAGCCCCACCCACTGGAAACACATGTCTTCGCCTCCAGTCGTCTTTTTTCTTTTTTCTGTGTGACTCACTGTTTTCTCGTTTCCTGTCCCTCCACAGCTGCACTGATCAGAGGAAACAGGAAGAACTGTGCCCAGTTTTCTGGTTCGCTGGACTGGCTGATCAGCCGACTGGAGCGACTGGAGGCCTCCTCTGGTATGTCAGCCCATCATGACTCACGGCTGATTATTATTGGATCATCATGAAGCCATAATACTGAATGATGAGGCCGGAGGCTGAATGTCAGTCTGTGGGCGGTGACTCTTAGCTTGACTTTACTTACACAATACTTTGATGGTTTATAACATGTAAATGGTTACAGATATCAATATAGTTCCTATTGATCACTGATAGAAGTCATATATGGACTGTCATTTGGGCCCATGACCTTTGACCTTGAGTGAACTTGAGGGGTCAAACTCAAGGTCACCAATGGTTGCATTTCAACAATCTTCTTCTCCGAAAATGCTCGGATTAATTTCAAATTGTCTATGTATCTTCCTTGGGACAATGTCTATAAAGTCTGCTCACAGTTTTGAGAAATGTAGATTTTTTAAATTTTTAACGATTTTTGTAATTATTGAAAATGTTCCTTTCCTTCTACTGGTCCATCTGTTGATGGTTTATAACATGTCAATGGTTCCACATATCAATCTAGTTCCTATTGATCACTGATAGAAGTCATATATGGACTGGGATTGAATCAGATGAGTTCTCCTGCAGTGAAAGTACCACCCACTTCTACTGGAGATTGATCTCCCGCCTTTGAGCCTCTGAAATGAAGGGAAACCTTCCATCTACTGATCTAACATGTTTAGTTTAATAACTGTTGAACCTCTAATCCTATCAGCTTATGAGGGATCATCTCTTAGACATACAGAATGTGCGACAATAGAACTGGCCTCATTAATCATCAGATTTGTTTTGTTCATATTTACATCCACGGTCATGCACAGATAAACCGTCTACAGTCAAATAACACCAACAGCAGTAAAAGGCTTCACAGCTCGTTAACCCTTTACAATCCTGAAGAAAAGCGTGGTTTGTATTCTTTTGCATTTTAGACTTGTTTATTAGCAAATAGAGGTGTAACAATAGACGCTTTTAACCCTCAAAGACATAAAAGCCACTGGCAACTAAAATCATCTACTGATCTAATCTGTTTAATACCTGTAGGTCCACTAATCCTATCAATACATGCAAATAATTGGTGTAAAATACAGTTATTCATCTTTTCATGATCATCAGATATGACCCATTCAGAGGTTCCGTAGTTACCGTGGAAACACCGTCATCTTCTACAACATTGATTCACCAGTAAAACCCATGGAGTTGGATCAATGACAGTGGATGGACACACTTGTCAATAAAACGAATCAATAAAATGAACAAAAATGAACCAGACTTCATACAGTTTTTGTATTGTTTTCTACACAGGGATACTGGAAGTGCTTCACTGTGTTCTGGTGGAGAGTCCAGAGGCCCTGAACATCATCAAAGAGGGACACATCAAATCCATCATATCTCTGTTGGACAAACATGGACGCAACCACAAGGTACAAACATGGCAGTGTTCTTGTATTTGAACCAACAGTAGTGATGGTACCGATGACACCAGCCAGGGTCCACATGACTGAAGGACTCTAACTCAGCCCACACCAGTGTTGTCACCCTGTGGATAATGTTCTAAAGTGAGGTTTACTGAGCCCAGGATTAAAGAGCACAGTGTGAACGGAGCATCTGGACGGCTGGCAGATGGACCTTCAGTCACAGTGACAGGGAGGGAGATGCTTTAACCTTCTGGAGCATATTTCACACACTATGCACTTCATCTTATTAAAGCAAGATATTTTCATGTTGATATGCCTTATGTTTTTATGTCACATGACACTGTTATAACTAGAATCTACTCTTTTGTTAACCTTCCAGTATCCAGGTGAGTATGTTACACACACTTTGGACTTCATTTCATAAAAGGTCATATTATTTTTCACAATTTCTTTTAGGTAAGAATTCAAAAGTTGTTCATTTTTACATGATTTTTTAAATTCTGACCCATCCACTAAAATCATCACATTGTAAACAATGTTAAATTCCTACACTCATTCATTCATATATGTTTAATTTCAGTCTGAAGAACAAACACAACCCACAGATCCATCCAGTCCATAGATCCAACAAATCACTCCATGAAAACGAAAATTCATAATACAAACTTCACTAATTAAATAATCAGTTTGTACAGTCAGACTGAAAAGGAGTAGGCTGAAGCTTTATGCTAACACCCTTCTACCAAGTGAGTACAAAATGCAAATTGACACCTTTTAGCATTTAACATTAGACCTAGCACCAAAAATAATAATGTATATGAACCAATGTTGGTGTTAATCACTGACATATGACAGGATAAAAAAATTATAAAAACATAATTAATCAAATTTTTATGTTGTATATAAGTTTTCTGCATCAAAAAACATGGTTTGTTTACATTATAAATATGGCGTTTAAAGGGTTAAAAATGTCAGTTATTGAGGATTTGGCATTTTTGTTTATGGCTCAAGTTGATGAAATACAAAAAAATATTTTAAGAAGTTCAAACCAAACTGTATGAAAAACATTTGGACATTACTATTGCAGTGTTTCAGTGGTTAGAAGGACCTGTATGGATGAGACACCGGAGGGTTAAAGTGACGTCATATTTTGTGGTTTGTGTGTGTGTTGTAGGTTCTGGATGTGTTGTGTTCGCTGTGTGTGTGTCACGGTGTGGCCGTTCGCTCCAACCAACATCTGATCTGCGACAACCTGCTGCCAGGAAGAGATCTGTTACTGCAGACCCGCCTCGTCAACCACGTCAGCAGGTAAGGACGCAAACGATGACTCACCCACTCCCACAGACGCCCACTGTGACCTCAACCTGACTTTAACCTTGACGGTGGAACACAGGAGGTGTTCCTGCAGGGACGGAGGAGCAACTTCAGTCAGTGGTTGGCTCGTTTCCTATTAAAACCTCCAAATTTACAGCAGCCTGATAGACAAACACTGTTTCAATAATTTCTCTGTTCTTGACAATTTAACATTAGTTGGTGGGATTTAACATAAGAGTGTTAGTTTTCAGTTTCAGTTAGCGTTAGCATTAGATGGAGAGTTGTCTCACCCCATTTAAGGAAAAAACTGTAACGTCACCCACTGGTTTCAGAACGACCATTTAAACTCCAGTGGTTTGTGATTTGGCCAATTCAATGTTGGATTTTTCGGAGCCAGATGTGGCCATACTTGGATAAAAGGAGCGGAGCTATGAGAGTATGAGGGGGGTCAGGTATGAACTAATGCTAAATGCTACCTCAGTAAAACACTAAATACATCAGTCATTGCATAAGACAGTAATAGTACAGTTTTGTTAGTTTGCTCTTTTAACCATGATAAAGGAGGATTAGGGGCCATATATTCAGAATAAAGTTGTAGTATCTTTACGCATGCGCATTTTTTTCTTGCACTTTATTCTTTTGCGGCCTTGAGTAATTACAATAATTATAATATGTATTGAGCTAATTGTAAAAGCCTGTTTTTTTAGTTCCATGTTAATCATTTACTAAGGTATAATCTGCGGAGGTGCCCCACATTCCTCATTTTAACACATGAAAGACTGATCCTCTGATATTTCCTACTTTTCGAGTTTATTCACCTTCAGGAAAAAAATATGTGGAAAGAATATTGTCCTAACCCAGTCCTTTGTTCTCCTCGTCTTAAAAGCATGCGTCCTAACATCTTCCTGGGAGTCAGTGACGGCTCAGCCCAGTACAGGAAGTGGTACTACGAGCTGATAGTGGATCAGGCCCAGCCCTTCGTCACCGCCGAGGCCACTCACCTCAGGGTGGGCTGGGCCAACACAAGTGGGTATGCCCCCTACCCCAGCGGAGGGGAGGGGTGGGGGGGCAACGGGGTGGGAGACGACCTGTACTCCTATGGCTTCGATGGACTCCATCTGTGGTCAGGTGAGCTGGGTTTTGGGTCCTCTGTTCCCTGTTCTGTACTTGGATTTGATGCCATCCCTAAAATCTTCACTGTTTCCACCAATCCTGTGCAGGCTGCATCGCTCGGACCGTCAGTTCCCCCAATCAGCACCTGTTGAGAGCCGAGGATGTGGTGAGCTGCTGTCTGGACCTCAGCGTGCCCAGTATCTCCTTCAGGATTAACGGGCAGCCGGTTCAGGGCATGTTCGAGAACTTTAACTCTGATGGTCTGTTCTTCCCTGTGGCCAGCTTCTCCGCCGGCGTCAAGTAAGAACCACAGACTTCAGCTCTGATTTACACATTTGAGTTGTCAGAGTGTTATAGTCTGTAGCTTCTGAAAGGTCAAAATAAATAGATATGAAACGGTGGCCAGAAGGGTCCAACTTTTATGAAAGCATAAGACTTCAACCTTATGGCCAGCATACATGGGATATAAATTAATCCTACTCATAATCCAATGAAATACAACAATGTACTTGTCCATACGCATCATTAACAGCTGCAGAAGATGTATGATTATTGCCTCAACACCTGCCGAAACCTGGGACCTTTAGATCTTCAGTCTGACGCTCTCCCAACTGAGCTGTTTCAGCTCAGATAACCCACTCAGAAAGACTCAACAGTAGCAGCTAGTCCTTTCTGTCCTACCACGAGAGTGACAGAGGTCCTCAACATGGACTTTTAATCAATTATCTCTATCTTTGATGTATTACGTCAGCCTCTTGAACCTCACCGAGTCCACTCAAGTTCATGTATCCTTGAGAAGGAGGAATGTTCTAACTCAATGTGGTGTGTATTATGTAAATGTTTAAAACCTGACAGTAGTGGTAAACCTCAACCTACTGTTTGCACCTGAACAGGGACTTGAACCCTGGACCCTCAGATTAAAAGTCTGATGCTCTACCGTCTGAGCTACTCAGGCTCTGTCAGCCTTCAAATGGCCCCAGGAATCATCTGTAAATATCCATTTACAATGGTTTCTTCAGTACCTAAAGTTTCATTCACAGATAAAATGTATTTTAAAAAATGACAATCTTGGTTTGTAGGGTCAAAGTGAAGCAAACTACTTGGAGTTAAAAGCTCTTAAGGTTGTGATACATGAAGTCAATTATCCATAATGAGTTAATTGCGGTCGTTGCATGACCGATTTGGCTATAGAATGCAGCAGTGTCTGGACATCTGTGTTGGTCTAATTATCATACATTATTCCTTCAAATATAAAATCTGTTGATACTCCTGTAATTTAGTATTCACTACTTGACTTGTGCAGGACCTTTAAAAATACCACATTACAGGTATAAATCACATATTTAACCACCCTACCCATATGAAAGTAGCACTTACAGCTATAACTAATGGTAACAGTAAGGCTTCATATGTGATCAAAGGTGTGTTACCAAAGCAACTGTAGCTGGTTCAATGTTACATACACCTGAGCAGGGACTTGAACCCTGGACCCTCAGATTAAAAGTCTGATGCTCTACCATCTGAGCTACCCAGGCCCTGTTTATCTAGCATGTGTCTTCATATGCTGTTGTGCAGGGTTCGCTTCCTTCTTGGAGGTCGTCACGGGGAGTTTAAGTTCCTCCCTCCTCCAGGCTATGCTCCTTGCTATGAGGCAGTGTTACCCAGGGAGAAACTGAAGCTGGAGGCCAGTGCAGACCAGACAGCAGCCAGAGACCTGCTGGGACCCACCGTCACCCTGAGCCAGGCAGCGTTCACCCCCACCCCTGTGGACACCAGCCAGGTACCCTTCACCAGTACGCTGCTCATGTAAGGACGTCTTAACCGGTTCCCATGTTCATTTGGAGTTGTCTGAAGGTTCAGGTGGTGTTTAGGATTTGAGTCCAGTCTGGGATTATGGACTCAGGTTTCAGCTTCAGTCATCAACTATCGGTCTTCTTTTTACTGGTTCTCACGTGTATAAAACAGGATGGCCGCCTCCATGACCAGCACTAATGCATCAGTAATACCTCACTGTGTTCTAAGAGAAATACGGGTGTAAATTGGACTCTAATGATCCTAAATGACACCTGCCTCGTTGAAAGGTTTTGAAGCTGCTTTGCTTTTCATCAGGCAGAGGTAGAAGGACAGCCATGCCTTCTTATTACAGTGTGAAGCTCCGCCCTGTTAGTTTTTCACCATTTGTGTGAATGTGACCAGAGAGGCTCGATCTGTAACCGTCAGAATTCATCCTGTTTGTTCTGTCACCACCGTGACCCAGTTAACTGCAGACACTGTCCACCACGCTGGACCCACGACGTGGTCTGACCTGGATCAGCTCCTCCTTTTCTTCTAAATCCTTCTTTTCCAGGTTCATGTTGGTCTCATGTGTCCACACAGTCTTTGATCAGTGTTGTTTTACATGTTTTCTGTCAGACTCTAACGTGTCCTTGCTGTTGTCGAGTGTTCCCAGTAGTTTGGACCCTGTTGTTAACCCTTTGTATTTACATTTATGAAGGCGTCTGTCAGTTGGAGACTTTGATAAAGACTCATTGACCTTCTCAGGTTTGTCCTGGACTTGGACGGATGTTGGTAAAGTGTTTTTTTTCTGTCATCATCTACTTTAGGTTCCTTCCATCTTCTTCCAGGTCTTTTGTTGTTGCTGAACTCTCCAGTGGATTCTTTATTTTCAGAATGAACCAAATAGTTGTTTTTTCCACTCCTGAAGTCTTCACTATTTCTCTGACAGATTTATTTAGTTTTTTGCAGCTGAATGACGTCTCCTTCACTTACACTGACTCCTGTTTGGACTCCTATAGAGAATTCAACATGTGGAATCAGCTCCAGACCTTTTATCTGCGTCATTTGTTGTAGAATAACCATTGAACAGGACACTGTGGACATGAACCTGATCTCCAGTCAGTGTCCAGTTACGTCTGAGACAATGAAAGTGGAGGAACTCTATTTAAAATGGTTGATGCAGTGTTTTTGTTAAAGCCCTTGAATTAAAGCTGAACGTCCACACTTTAATCACATCTTCATTGTTTGTTTTCAGATCCACTGTGTCACTGTTCAAATACTTATGGACTTGACCATCAGCATGTAGCATTAACCTGAAAGTGCTTCGTAACATTCACACAGGATAAGGTGTTTACTGCCTAAAACATTCCAGAATCATAGTTGATGGAGGCCGTTGTGTTTGTGTGTAGATTGTTCTGCCTCCGCATTTGGAGAGGATCAGGGAGAAGCTCGCAGAAAACATCCACGAGCTGTGGGTGATGAACAAGATCGAACTGGGCTGGACCTTTGGATCAGTGAGTATCGGATGGAACGCCCATTTCATGACACGCAGCATTAAAGGGAAAAGCCCCGCGCTCTTCCTCCGCCTCCCGCCTCTAGCCTCTGCTCTGTTCTTCCAGGTTCGAGATGATAACAAGCGGCAGCATCCCTGTCTGGTGGAGTTCTCCAAACTTCCTGAACAAGAACGAAGCTACAACCTGCAGATGTCGCTGGAGACGCTCAAGTAATGCATCCCAGCAGTGAGCAGCATGAGCGCAAATATTCAGTGGCGACAAATACATAATAGTAAAACCAACAAGTGTCTGTTTTTGGTTGATTATTACATAAGGAATAAATAAGAATAAATCCAAACTAAACATAACACACTGTAAAGACCCAACTCATTTATTTATTACAATATTTTTCAAGTTTTTGCCTAATTTCTCTAGGACTCATGATAATGCAAAGTATGAAAGACCAGCATTTTCTAGAACTATTTTTATGTAAATAAAAAAGGAACAGACTAACAATAGCTGACGTGTTTCCAAAACTCCATTTCAGGTCGACCACTTAACAAACCAGGCTTTAACTATACATGTAAAGCAGAAGAAGAGCAAAGTTATGTATGATTCCTGATGTCTGCCTCATCTTTTAATATCAAAAGGACATCCAGCCGTTAAAAGAGATACAAGTCTGATACATGACGACTTTATTCTGTGTTTATGACGTACTTTTACAACTGAATCAAACAGTACGCACACTAGCATTTCATGCTCGTTTCAGTTTTATTCAGTACAATTATGGAACAAAAATGGAAATGTATTCAAGCAAATGAAATCTTAATCGACCCACCTATGAGTCCTGACCCAATCTGAGACTAAATTAAAGTCAAAGTACCATTTATTCAATTTAATTCATAAATAACATAATAAAATCTGTGATAAAAACTATACTAGTTCAATTGTAAAATGTGTTGCACTGAATATGACACAAATATTGTACAGGGTTGGGGTTAAAATGAACAGTGTGGCTCAGATCCACTTAGTTTAATGCATTGTTTGTCTCTGATATAGTGTGTGTTAATTCAACAGTCTGATGGTGGTTGGGTAAAAACTGTCCTGGAATCTAATTGTTTTTCACATCAGGCTCAGGTACCGTCTTCATGAGCGCAAAAGAAAAATCTGAAACGTGTTGATCTGTGTAGGTTTATCCAACTTCATCAAACATACTGGACTACAGCCAGATGGTCTAAAGTTACTCTCTATGTGACAGACACAAGCAGCTAGTTTAGGTCTAAATCTGGGGTGTCAAACATACAGCACGTGGGCCAGAACCGGCCCGCCAAAGGGTCCAATCTGGCCTGCGGGATGAATTTCAGAAGTGCAAAACTTACACTGAAAGTATTAATAGTCAAGGGTGTTCAGGGGCCACATACAGTTCAATGGGATATCAAGTAAAATAACATAGTAACCTGTAAATAATGGGAACTCCAGATTTTCCCCTTGGACTAATGTGGAAAAAAATAACATTATCATCACTATGAAAATATTTACATTTACAAACTATCCTGTCACAATAAAATGAGAATAACCTCAACAAATATGAGAAATGTGAAAAAAGTGCAATTTCAACAATATTCTGCCTGTTACAAATGTTTTGTGTGTTTGTAGATTCACTGTGATCTGTAAATTGTGCTACTAAGCTGCGTCATTGGTGAAATTGCATTTATTTAAAAGATATTTCAGGGTGTACATGGTTGTTCAGGTTATTCACATTTTCATAAAGTAATTTAACTTTCACACTAAAACGAAGACAAAAATTGTAATAAAAGTTTATTATGGCCATTATTTTACTGGTCCGGCCCACTTAAGATCACATTGGGTTCTATGTGGCCCCTGAACTAAACCACCTGGTCTAAATGCTTCATTTTCACTGGTCCGTGTGTCTGTGTGTCTGTACAGAACTCTCCTGGCCTTGGGTTGCCATGTCGGCCTCGCAGACGAACACGCTGTTGAAAAAGTCAGGAGCATGAAACTGTCACTGACGTAAGTCACCTCAGCTGTATGACAGTGAGGTCATGTGATCACATGAACCTACAGTCTTTACTTCTCATCTAACTCTGTGTCTTTGTCTGTGCAGGTACGAGCTGTCGAGTGGGTATAAACCTGCTCCTCTGGACCTGAACCACATCAAACTGACATCCACTCAGGAGGCCATGGTGGACAAGCTGGCTGAAAACGCACACAATGTCTGGGCACGAGATCGCATCCGCCAGGGCTGGACCTATGGCATCCAACAGGTATGCAGGTGTCCAGTTTACAGAATGACCACACTCTGATGGAATCAGTTCATTTTAATCCAGTTTGGTTCATTTAAATGGGTGAATTATTGGAAAATTGACCTTGTACAGATTTGATGAATGTGGAATTTATCTATAGAGACCAAAGTGTTGTCTACCAGAGTGTAAAAGCGTTTAATTCTTGGTAAATCTGGACATTTTAACATGGGGGTCTGTGGGTATTGGTTTGTTTCTGGTGCCTCAAGTGGCCATTTGAGGAACTGCATGTTTTGACACTTCCACATTAGATCCATTGTTTATCCTCAGAGGTGACTGTGACCTTATATCTATTATATTTATAAACTATATGGACATAAATATTGGGACACATTATGTCTATAGCTGTCAGATGTCCTGCTCATGAGGATTTAAGATAAAAATATCAATGTTTCCTTAAAGTTTAATAGTAGATTTTTCTTCCTCAGTGAGATGTGAAGAAAGTAGATAGTTAGATGTGGCTGAAAATTATTATTTGCAGCCAGAGCAGGAAAAATATTTTAGAAATTTAGAGGTAGAAGATTTAAAATCATAGTCATGGATTTAAAAAAAAACAAAGAAACTAAATCAATGTTGAGAAAAATTCAGTCCAAACCATCTCTGAGGCATTTTAGAAGCAAAGATAACAATTTAAACCAAATTAACCAATGTAATGCAATGATATTTATCCAATATAAAACTATATTCTGACATTTATCATTATTGTTTTGTATCCCAGACCCCTGTTAGAAAAGAAACACCTGAATTCAACGTGTCCACATACTTTTGTCCATATAGTGGATATCGAACACTTTACCTAATTAATTTTACAGCTTGACATAAAATTATCAGATTTAAAAAGAAAAAAAGAAATCTAGATATTTTGAGGAATGAAAGCCAATGCAGTTTAGGAAGAGGAAAACATTCAACCAGGAAATAAAATCAGAAAGGTCTGTTTGATAAACTCCCAGATGGAAGATGACACTGATAGTTTTAAACTTTAATGGAGGTTACCGATGAAGGCTGCATGCTTCGTTTTTGGTTGAGGTAGTAGGTGTTTTCACTTGTTTCACTCCTCATCTCCTCAGGATGTGAAGAACCGGAGGAACCCTCGTCTGGTTCCCTACACTCTGCTGGACGAGAGAACCAAGAAGTCCAACAAAGACAGTTTGAGAGAGGCCGTCCGGACTCTGCTGGGCTACGGATACAACCTGGAGGCTCCTGACCAGGACCACGGTATAACACACATTTAACTTTTATGTGATCTGTAAGAATTTAACCCTTGTGTGTCACTTTAAAGGTGTTTCTATGTAGTATTGATATTCCAGACTCTGACCAGTACAGGTCAGTCTGGTACCAGGACACACTTAGGACCAAAACCATCAATGAATCAACCCTATGTATCCACAGACTGTATCAGTCACTGAATAAAGGATAAAACTCATTGTTTCCATACATCTGTATTACGGAATCATCAAGTTTTCTTCATCAAACTAAAACTCATAGACACTTATTTTAACAGTTTCTCAAAATAACACTGTGTCTAATCTTCACATCAGCTGATAGTTTACATTATAGCTCTGTTAGCTTAGCTCTGTTTTTAGACTGAAAACAGCCACAG
>JAPQRQ010000012.1:88528-100408 GCA_037367365.1 Apogon talboti
CTTCTACAACATTGATTCACCAGTAAAACCCATGGAGTTGGATCAGTGACAGTGGATGGACACACTTGTTTTTATATATATTTTATATATATAATAAATAAAACGAATAAATAATTCACAAAATAATAAATAATGTGAAAAAAATTTACTCAAATGAAGTAAAAACTAATAAAATAAGCAACAAAATGAACAAAAACAGCCAAAGTAATCAATTAAATGAACTAAAATCAATAATAATACAACACAATAATAACTAACATGAACAAAATAATCCACAAAATGAACCAAAACAAATAAAATAAGTAAAATGAATAACAAATAAGTGCTGTAAACAAAATATGGTTGTAGACATTTGTTTTTATGTTCAGTTAATGATATATTTTTCTTCAGAGGATAATATTATAATAAATTGTAATAATCTTAGGACAGGAGTGACTGTATTTTCCTCTGAATGGGTTTGTATTGATCTGAAATTGTGTTTTAATGGTAGAAACCAGGAGAACAGGAGCCACCGGAGGAAGAGGAGAGTCTGAAACACATCGACCCGTTACATCAGCTCATTCAGCTGTTCAGCAGAACCGCCCTCACCGAGAAGTGGTGGGTACCGACCAGAACCCCACCTCTGGATCCCAGGGGTCAGAGGTCACACCCAACCTCTGGATTCCAGGGGTCAGAGGTCAGAACCTGACTTCTGGATCCCAGGGGTCAGAGGTCAGACCTGCAGCCCTGAGTTTGGGCAACACATTTCTGACTGTTTAGTTTTTCTTTATGAATTCAGTCCAGATTCAGACAGTTTTAGTCCCAAAACAACCCCATAAAAACAGAACTCAGTGGTTTGTAAACATACATTGACCCGTTTGTGCTGTTGTTTTTCATTGAATTCACCTTTAACACTCATTTATTTTATGTTAATGTCATATTTTCAGTCACTAATAGTTGTTGTGTGTCTGTTGTGTTGCAGTAAACTGGATGAAGACAACCTGTACATGGCCTATGCAGACATCATGGCAAAGGTACGACCTGAAGAACCTCCTCCAATTATTCACAATGATGGCGATGATGATGATGACGACGATGATGATGATGATGATGATGATGATAATGGTGATGATGATGGTGATGGTGGTGATGATGATGATGATGATGGTGGTGATGATGATGATGATGATGATAATAGTGATGATAATAGTGATGATAATGGTGATGATGATGATGGTGGTGATGATGATGATAATGGTGATGATGATGATGGTGGTGGTGGTGGTGATGATGATGATGATGGTGGTGGTGATGATGATGATCATGATGATAATGGTGATGATGATGATAATGGTGATGATGATGATAATGGTGATGATGATGGTCATCAGTTTTTCTATATGTTTAATTGGTCTGTTTTGTGTCAGAGTTGTCACGATGAAGAGGATGAAGACGGGGAGGAGGTGAAGAGTTTTGAGGTAGGTCTTTCTGTCTGTCTGTCTTCGTACTGGTCTTATTTTCAGACTGACGTGTTGGGTGTTTTTTTTTCTTTTTTTCTTGTGAACAGGAGAAGGAGATGGAGAAGCAGAAACTGTTGTATCAACAGGCTCGACTTCACGACCGCGGCGCTGCAGAGATGGTTTTACAAACCATCAGCGCCAGTAAAGGTGAAGAAAATATCACAAAGGAAACAGGGAAGGGGAAGAGGAAAGAACCAAGGGAGGAAGGACACAAAGAAGGAAGGCAGAATATAAGGAAGGAGAGAAGGAACTAAAACCAAACAGAATGAATGGATGAGTGGATGAATAGATGCTGTAGACTCATACACTGAGTAACACTGAGTCAAAATAATATATGAATTTGTTGTTGAGATGAATTTAGTATCTAATCATATTCAAGAGGTTTTATTAAATGTATATTGAGTACAAGTTGTTTTACTGACATGAACCCAGTCATAAGATGATATAAGAAGTATATTAAGGTAATGATGTAATACTAATCTAATATTAAGGTGATAATAACCCATGTAGATGTAGTGTCTTGTAAATACTATCAGTCCTATCCAGTGCTTGACAGTTATACAATCAGGCTGTAAAGGTCATATGTAAAGCAACATCTGAGAGTAAAGGTTCGACTCCATGCATTTAAAGTAATAGTGAATAAACTGTAAATAAATGTGTGAACTCCATCTGTTTCTGTCGTTTTTCGTCCAGGTGAGATGGGTCCCATGGTGGCCTCCACTCTGAAACTGGGCATCGCCATCCTCAATGGAGGAAACTCGACCGTCCAGCAGGTATTTCACTCATTAGTACTTCAACTCACCTACGCAGTATCTGCAGACGCCGGTGCTGGAGTCTGTGTGTGTAATACCGCTGACGGCCACTAGAGGCAGCACCCATACACTTACACTGAACCTCTGTTTGGCAGAAAATGTTGGATTATCTCAAAGACAAGAAGGACGTGGGTTTCTTCCAGAGTCTGGCTGGTCTGATGCAGTCGTGCAGGTACAGTTACACACCTCACACACAAGTTGTATACAATTAATGACTGTATGAAGCTGAACTGGGTAGATCTGTCTCAGTTACTGCAGGAGAATGTGTGATATCAGAGCGTTGACTTAAAAATGTCACGTCCATTGTTTTCCTGAGTCCTATTTATTACATGGCTTCAGAATGATACTGTATCATACGTTCTGTGTGAAGATACAGCCACAAATAGAATAGAATAAAGTGCATGAAAAAATGTGCATGTATAAAGACAGCGCAAAAGACAAAGAATATAAAACAATGCTAATAATAGTAATAAGTGATAAAACTCTACCGATTATATACATATTTATGACATATTCAGACATATGTTTATGTATCTTGACATAACTAGAACCTCCTCTCTTTGATACATTATACTGATTGTGTTTTTATTTTCCCAGCAGTAATACACCTTTAACTGTCAATAAACATAATTAATGTTTCATCTACAGTGGATTTATGGTCTTGTTGAACAGGTTTTTAGAGGGAACTCATTCATGGTTGGGTTTTTGTTGCAGCGTTCTGGATCTAAACGCGTTTGAGCGTCAGAACAAAGCTGAAGGTCTGGGGATGGTGACAGAGGAAGGATCAGGTGAGATTCACACTCAGACCTCATATGAAATGTACTCACATCGTCTGATTAAAGTCACACCGGTACAAATGTCCGCTCAACACCACCATTAAGCACCCAAACCAGTGGATTTGACCTGGTTTTCCTGGAGCAGGTGAAACAGCTGAACGTGTTCAAAATAAAATCAGTGGAAAATGGCTGCTGGAATCCCAGATTTCAGCATGTTTTGGCTGATTAATGAGCTAGAAAACCCTGTGACTCATCACATGTTACTGTTGTTTTTCACTCTTATTCCATGGAAGTTGTTTTTTCAGCCCTTCGTTCTCCTGCGTTGTCTTATTTATCTATTTTTCTTCCATCTCTTTGGTTTTATTGGTTGTGACGCAGTATAGACCTGCTGTTCACCTGCTGTTCACCGTTTATTTCCTCATGTGTCTGTGCTCATGATCTGCCGTTAAACCTTCTGTATTTACACATTTATTACAAACACTCACAGTCACAGTTGAAACCAGTGACCCGGTTGTGGACTCTGTAGCCCAGAAGAGTCCAGGACGATCTTTAGACCTTTAAAACCACATCATAACGTATTTGTGGATAATTATGAGGTGGTTGTTGACGCCGGTTTGGAGAATTATTTGTAATTATTACTGTCTGTTGAAACAAATATTTAAAGGAATGGAAAGAAGAGTAGGGTTAGGACTCGATGTAAGATCAAAAACAAAGCTACCATGATAGGTTTAACAACAGTCGGGTATTATGATAAATGTCAAATAATCAGAAGTCATAAATGAAGATTAAAGGATGAAGTGAAGTGAAGAAACTAGATGGTAATGTAATGTTTTCATTGACACAACAAGATAAAAATACAAAAAACAAAACAAAAAAATACAAAAAGGCAAAAATGACAAAAATAAAAGGGAAAAATGTAAAAACGTAACAAGATGCAAATGATGCAATGCAACAAAAAATAATCGAACGTAAAAAATACAAAATTTGTGAAAATGTTGGAAAAAATGTAACAGTACAAAAACAACAGAAAAAGATGAAAATAATGTAAAACATTGTAAAAAAAAAAAAAAAACAAGATGAAAGACTAAATGAAAATATAAGATAAAAACTATGTAAAAAAAACCCCAAACAAACAAACAATAAAAGCATTTTGCTGTTTGCAGCCTCACCACTAGACGTCACTAAATATTACACATTGAACCTTTAAATGTTCACTATGTCAGAAAGAGCATGAACTCTTCATGGAAAAAAATCTAATGAGAATAAAAACTTTGTTGAGGACATTTAGTGACATTTTTCTTAAAAGGAGTGAATAGATACACCTGAAGGAAGGAAGGAACAGAAGAAAGAAGTTAAGAGGGAAGGAAAAAAATGAAGGAGAAAAGAAAGAAGGGAAGGGAGGGAGGGAAGAATGAGAGAAGAAAGGAAGGAAAGAGGAAAGAAAAGGTAGGAGAGAAGGTAAGGAAGAAGGAGGAAGCGAAGGAAAGAAAACAAAACATGTGCTGTTGGGGTGAAGTATCCAATCATATCTTAAAAGGTTTTATTAAATCTACATTTAGTTAAAAAATGATAATGTAATAAGGTGATGACAATAAGCAGATAAGGTCATAATAAAATGATAATAAAGTGATAATAAGGTCATAATAAAAGATAATAAAGTGATAATAAGGTCATAATAAGGTGGTAATAATGCGGTGACCATAACAACCTCCTAATTATCTGTAAATAGTTTCCGGTTCTTCGTGTTACTCGTCCCCATCCGTTACCGATGTCTTATATTTTAAATACTATCAGTCTTCGCTCCATACAGGTTTTCTGTCAACACATCGTTTTGTTTTTCCATGTTGACCAAACAAATGAATTCGGAAGTTTTTGAAGCTCTTTTCCCTATATGTAATCTTTTTTCTTTGTTTCTTTCTTTGTTTCTTACTTTCTTTCTCTCTTTCTTTCTTCCCCCTGTTTTTCTTTCCTTTTTTCCTCATTTTGGTTTTTACTGCACTTTCCTCCCTTCCTCAGTCATCACTCATGAGCGTGGTAATTATGCCTTCTGCCATTTTCTTGTGTGTTGGTCGGTCTCTCCTCTCTCTTCTTCTATGGTTGGTTTAGTCGTTGTGTCAGTTCTGTCCAGGTCCTGAGTGTAGACCCTCCAAACCTCGTCCTCGACTCGCTCTCTGCTTCTAGCTTCTTTTGTGCCCTTCCCTCCCAATACTTTTGTTTGTTTCTTTTGTTTGTTTGTTTTTTTCTTTTCATTAGGCAAATTCTAAGTTGCTCTCTGGCTGGTTTTGTAGTAGGTCTTTTCTAATACTGATACAAATGTCAAACTGATCATGTTTCTGGTGATGTTTTGGATTTTACTAAGGTTTTAGAAGTGTAGCTGTAGTGCCAAAACCTGCCATCTAAAACCTGACCCCCCCTCAGGATTTGTACAGCATCTGGCACATTGTAAATATTACTAATATGAGTATTTATCCCCCCCACCTCCATCGTCTACCTCCACCCTCTGTCATCCAGTCAGCCTACAGTCAGATGGTTGTTGTGTCTCGGTAATGGAGATGGTTGCTGTGTTGGTGATTATCTGTCGTGAAATGTACGATGTGTTCTCAGCCACTTCTTCTGTCTTCTTTCACCTCAATCTCTACAAGCTGCAGTGAAAAAAAAGAAGAAAATATGCAAGACTAAAACAGGAGATGTCTATACAAGCTATGCTAACAGCTAGATTAGGAAACTGCTAATAGCATGCTAGCATCTGAGCCGTATCGCAAACCTAATTTATTATGGTAAAAGATGTTCTAGATTTAGTTAGCTTTTTTTACTAGTAGTAAAATAGAAGATGAACTGAATTGTTGAGCTGCTGTTAGCTAACATTTGCTGCTGTTATTTTGTTAGCTAAACTTACATTACTAGCTCACAAACTTTGACTGATTTGGCAACTTGAAAAAATACAAACTAAACTTGTATATATTTGATCATATAAATCTTCGTTTCTGACTACTAAAACCCAAAGGTAATATTCAAATTCATTGTCTTTAGCCCAGAGTCTGGTGTAATTTGTGGCGGACTTCTTGGATCTTAACAAAATCACAAAGAATTTTACAAATTACAAAAGATAAAATTCACACTTCCGTCTTCTCTCGACTCAATCTCTTTAAGCTGCAATGAAAAAAATGAATAAAATATGCAAGAATAAAATGGTAGATGTCTTTAAAGAGCTATGCTAACAGCTAGTGATGTACTGTAATAGTCAAATGCTAATTAGCATGCTAACATCTGAGCTGTACCGCAAACCTAAATTATTCAAGGTAAAATGTGTTCTAAATTTGAATAAATAGAAGATGAACTAAATTGGT
This sequence comes from Apogon talboti, assembly GCA_037367365.1. Taxonomy (NCBI): domain Eukaryota; kingdom Metazoa; phylum Chordata; class Actinopteri; order Kurtiformes; family Apogonidae; genus Apogon; species Apogon talboti. Next base: position 94,963 of record JAPQRQ010000012.1, read on the forward strand.
TAGCTGTGGTTAGCCAACATTAGCGGTTGTTTTTTGTTAACCAAACATAGCTTAGCTTAAACATCTAAAATGCAGCATAAATAGTTGTTGCAGCGCTGCTTCTGTCATCTTTACTGTATGTCTGTTCTGTCTTCATCCTGCCTTTACTTTCTTCTTTTCTGTCTTTCCCTGTTCATGTTTGGACTTTAAAGTGGTTGTTTTTGGCCATGATGGAGGGTGAACTCTGATCTGTCTTCTTCTTCTTCTTCTTCTTCTTCTTCCTCTTCCTCTTCTTTGCCTTCTTTTTCTGTTTGTTCTTTGTCTTCTTTTTCTTCTTTTTTCTTCTTCCTCTTTTTCTTCTTCTCCTCCTTCTTCTTCTTCTCCTCCTCCTCCTCCTTCTTCTTTTTCTTATTCTTCCTCCTCTTCTTCTCCTTCTCCTCCTTTTTTTTCTTCTTCTTTTTCTTCTTCTCCTCCTCCTCCTTCTTCTTCTTCTTCTTCTCCTCCTCTTCCTCCTCCTCCTCCTTTTTTTCTTCTTCTTCCTCCTCTTCTTCTCTCCTCCTCCTTCTTCTTCTCCTCGTCTTCCTCCTTCTTCTCCTTCATTTTCTTCTTCCTCCTCTTCTTCTTCTTCTCCTTCTTCCTCTTCCTCTTCTTCTTCTGTGTTTACCGGCTGAGCTGTGCTCTGTAGTCAGTGCTCTTGTCCTCCATGATTGTTTTGCTTCTGTGAAAACCTTTCTTTCAATAACCTGTTCCATTTTCTGATGATTTTGTTTTAATATACTTTCATTTAAGTACAATGTTTGGATTGTAGTCACATTATAGAAAGTATAAACCATTCGTAGAGGTTTTTGATAGACCAGAGGATATTCTTTTCTGTGCTGTCACATACCATTAGTTTGTCAGTTACATCCATAGAGAAACTTGAAAATATAAGTTAATATGTTCTCATTGTTTTGTTTCAGTTGTGAAAAATGAACACCCTTCATCTGGTTTATCACCGTGTTGGAAAGAAGCCTCAAAGTGCCTAAATACGATCACACCACATGAAAGAATTAGGAGTTAAATCTATTTTACAGAAGAAACCAAAGGATTATAGTGCGGCAGACATTAGGGGCGTGCCTCTCACCCAACAGGATTGTGGGTAGGGGGTGTGGTTTTGGCTCTCAGATTGAGGGGTGTATTTAATTCCGTACCGCTGTTGTTTTAGCGGTTGAGAAATAACGGTCCAACTCACCTTCAGCTCCTGGTGTTTCCTCATCCTGCCACAGTATCTTAGTGTTACATTGCAGTAACTGATGGTCGAATCGTCTGATTTCAGGATGTCAGTTTCTGAGTCACTCTAATTATGAGGACATTCAGGAAAATAAGATGAATTAATAATACAGATCTAACCAGGCATCATGTTTTACCCTTATGTTCTCAGCTGTTAGCATATGTAAACGATAAACTGAGACAGAATGATATGTGATAATGCTGAAATTGCACTTATTTTTCTTACTAAATTTCTGGTTGTTCATGTTATTCACATTTTTAAAGACAATTTGCAGATGTAAAAGTTTTCATTATACAATTGTACTTTTTTCACCCTTTTTTTTTTTTTACCAACTTGAGATCAAATTGCTCTGAATGTGGAACCTGAACTAAAACATATTCAACACCTTTGACTGTTAATATCTTCAGTGTAATTTTTGCACTTTGCAAAAAGGCTCAAATGGATTCAAAACAGACAGTGGCATGATGAGATGTTATCACTAACAAAATTATACTTCCATTTTTATTAAAGTATTAAAGATTTGTAATAATTTACATTATCACCAGCAGTGATGAGATTCGCCACATTCAGTTTGCACCTTAAAATCATGTTTTACTGCATGAAATCTCTTTAATTGGTTAATATAACTGTAACTAATGTCTGAGTGGGGGCTTGCTGCTGCTCTCCCTGCTTTAGGCTGTAGGATTTATGCACAAACAACAACAGGGGGGTCAAACAGTGCATGTTTGACCCCCCTGTTCTAAGTAGTTAAGAGTATGACCTGTATCAGCAGATGCAGCTCAACTGGACCCTAGTAAAATGATATTTTAATAAACAGAAGAAAAGGTGCACTTTGAGCCTTGTTTCCGACCGACAGATTTCTCTCCCTCAGCCCAGTCCAGTTCGTTGTCATCCTCTATGAATGTACTCAGCCGTGGTTTCCTATAGTTGTGTTCAGTTCCTGTGCGGTGTCTCATCCTCCTTCTCTGACCCTGTTTTGTTCTTCTTATTTCTTATTTGCATTTTATGGTTCAAAGCAGCATTTTAGCACAGTCACTCCTCGATTAACTCCCACCACAGAAAGTATTATTATCAGATACTATGTTTTCTTCCTCCCACTGTACGTTTAAGCGCTCTGAGAAAGGGCTCAGCCCTATGTTCCATTCCAATCATTTATGTTGGACTGGGGAACATAGGTACCAGGGAACATAGGTACCAGGGAACATAGGTACCAAGGAACATATGCACTGGGGAACATGGGAACTGGGGGACATAGGTACCAGGGAATGTAGATGCCAGAGAACATATGCACTGGTGAACATAGGGTACCAGGGAATATGGGTACTGGGGAACATAGGTACCAGGGAACATAGATACGAGGGAGCATAGGTACTAGGGAACATAAGTACTGGGGAATATAGATACGAGGGAACATAGGTACCAGGGAACAAAGGCACTGGAGAACATAAGTACCACGGAACATAGGTACCGGGGAACATAGGTACACCTCCCTAAGTACATGCTGAAAGTGCAGACCTGACTGTAAAATGCTGCCGTTGTCGACCTCCACCGCCCATCCACAGCCTGTGTTGGTTTGTGTGTTGCTTTGGGATCAGAGCAGTGTTACTCTGGTCGTACACCGTTCACTGACTGAAAGACGACGCTGGGGGTTTTCCTCCCATTAACACTTCTTCACTCTCCATCTTCTTGTGTGTCTATCCTTCTCTTACTTGTCGTCTTCCGTGTTCCCTGACTCTCTTTATGTGTCCGTGTGTCTGTCTATATGAATGTGTGTGCATCCATGCCGTGTTGTGGCGTTGCTTGTGCATACGTGTGCGTCTGCATGGGTGTCTGTTGGTCTGTCCGTCTGTTTGTGTGTGTTTGTGTGCGTGTGCATGTATGTGCGTGTGGACGTGTGTTTCTTCTCTCTGGCCAGGTGAGAAGGTCATGCAGGATGATGAGTTCACCTGTGACCTTTTCCGCTTCCTGCAGCTGCTCTGTGAAGGACACAACTCAGGTGTGTTCACCCGGGGAACCTGGATTCAGGAGGTTTTAGAGGAAATATACAGGAGAGGATTAGGGCCACACTGACAGGAAAGGGGTTTTCAAGAATAAAGTCAGAATATTTAGAAGAAAGAGTATCAATCTTATAAATAAAGAAAATGGCAAGAATATGTTTTTTTTCCTTGAAATATTACTATAAATTATTATTATATTTTATTATTAAATTTTTATGATTATATTTTATTTATTACTGTAAATAAATATTGTATTTATTCTTTATGGTTAAATGTTACAGGTTAACACACTTTACTATCTCCATAGCACACAGAACATAGCATTAGCATTAGCAATTAACACATTAGTAGCACTGAGCTACTAATGAAGCTCTGTCTTGGGGACCAACACCAGATCAGCACCGAGATTTAACCTATATGTACTTGTGTTTGATAGCTTATTTAATATTGTGACATTTTTCCAGAACATTAATACTTTTACAACTTTATTCTGTTAATATTACCTTTGAAAATTGTGAGTTTTCATAAATTAACTTTTTTTTTAAATGAAGTTCTTAGGATACTGAAACTCTTTACCCCTATAATTCAGACTTATTTCTGTCAATGTCAAAGCTTTATACTTGCATTATTGTGACTTTTTCTCATTATATATGATTTATATTTTGGTGCTATCATGTCAACCTGTCAATCTGCAGTTAACTCCATTACAACCTGCAAAAGAATAAGGAAAACACGGAGAAGGAAATATTGGGGTACAACAAAAGTAATTGAATTTGTTCAGATACAGGTGTCTTCATCATGGTCATATTAAAAAATGTCTTCAGAAGAGTGTCTGCTTGTATTCATTTTATATTATTTAACTTTTGCTGTCTATGATGACATGCAGATCTACTAAACCACCAGTTCATTCTAGTGTGATTATTTCTTTCCAGATAGAGATAATTAAGTCAACGGCTGAAATTTTAATACATATCACAGAAATAATGACTTGTATTGACCATGTTTAAATGCATTTTCCCATTATTAGCACTTGTGTCTGACCCCTTGTTATGCTGTTATTTAATTTTCAGTCTAATATTACTCCATTGTTAAAGTAAAATAGACACTAAATATGGTTCCTCTTATTCCATATATCCATTTTATCGCAGAAGTTATCCAGTATTCAGGTGCTTTACAGTTTGGTCCTATGTTTGTTTGTGCACCATTAATATCCCCTTAACTAAAAAAAAGCCTATAACAGACAAATAACATGGACTGTAATGAGGGATTTTTTCTGGGCACAATGAGGGGAAGTTTCATTTGGGTGCAGTCTACAGCTTCACCACTAGACGTCACTAAATCTCACACATTCTGATGAAAATAGGAGCCAAAATGTGTCCACAGTTTGTACATTTGATAACATTTTACCAACACAAGCCAGAATCAGGGAAATGACCATGAATCATATTATAACAATATCCTGTTTTAGATTTCCAGAACTACTTGAGGACACAAACAGGAAACAATACGACGGTCAACATCATCATCTCCACCGTCGACTACCTCCTCAGAGTCCAGGTTAGATGTTTGCTCTTTTACGAGTCCTACACCTAAAATAATCAACTCCTATTCGTTGTATTTACATTTTATTATATTTTACACTTAAATTTAGTATGAAATTTTAGTATGGGTTTTAGTCATTGTTTGTTGAGGGGGAGTGCTGAAAGTAGTGTGTTTTGTGAAAGTAAACTCACATTTTTGAGGTTGAAACTGTATTTCCATTACAGTATGTACTTACATATTTGGTGATTTGATGTTTACGTCATTATCCTGTCTGATTATTTTCTTCTTTTTTTTGTAACACTCTCCTCTGACTCTTCTCCAGGAGTCGATCAGTGACTTCTACTGGTATTATTCTGGAAAAGATGTCATAGATGAACAGGGCCAGAGGAATTTCTCCAAGGCAATAAATGTGGCCAAGCAAGTTTTCAACACCCTCACAGAGTATATCCAGGTACAGCAATGACAAGTATAAAAGGAAAGGGACAAACAGCTTAAATTACTTGAACTAACGTTATTAAACCCATAAAGATCCAAACAATCACTGGCAACTAAAATCATTTAGCACTAATCCTATCAATACATGTCAATAATTGGTGTAAATACACTTATTCATCTGTTCATGGTCATCAGATATGACCCATTTGGACGTTCAGAGGCT
>JAPQRQ010000012.1:100508-111754 GCA_037367365.1 Apogon talboti
TTATTGACCCGTGGAGCCACCAGTAGGTCGCGAGCAACCTGATGGAGACACCTGGACTAGTTCGATTTTTAGAACACGTCTGCGGGCGACTCACGTGGTCCCTTCGGGCGACCTGGTGCCCGCAGGCACCGTGTTGGTGACCCCTGGCCTAGATATACTAAAATAGTCATGTAGCAAGAATAGTGAGTTCAATCAGATACATAACCTGTTACTGTAGTTCACTCAGCACTTATGGCAATTAAGATTGTGAAGAAACAAAAACCTTGATATTTGACCTTTCATCACCAAAATCAAATAAGTTCATCTTTGACTCAAGTTCATGTTTAGAGAAATTAGAAAATAGATCTTTTGTGATGTTCTTGTTACTAGTCTCACAAAAGAAACGTTTTTGGAGGCCTGCACAAACATTACAAGCAATAAAAAATGTTATATGGTCTGTTTGCATGGGTTTTCTGAAGTGTACTGCAATGACCTAAACCCAACAGGAACACTGGCCTGAACTGAACTTTTGTACTAATTTTTCACCATTTAGGTTTGTTGTATTTCAACCAGCTCTTCCCAAATATATTATTTAGTTTATGTCTTTCCAGTGTTAAGATGCATATGATACATATTTATCAAAACTGTGAGGTTTTGTGGAAAACTGTGCAAAATATTATATTTTGCCATGAAAAGTACATTGAAATATTATTATTTTTTACTTCATCCAAGTGCTTTGACCTGAACACATGTGCATGTCAACACTCTAAGTTCATAATGCCACCTACTTTCAACATCAAATGGCATGTCAATATTGAATTGCAATTGAGCTGCCACCTACAGGCAGCAGGAAGTCAGCTATCTGACTTCAACAATAATCCTATTGGCTACAGTTGCATGTTGTGTTCTACAGTGATATGACATCTACAGGTTGAACGTTTGCTAGTGCCACATTGCAAACACTTTTGATATTTCAGAATCAGAATCATCTTTATCAGCCAACTTTATGGATCCAAACAAGGAATTTGACTCTGGCTTAAACTTAGAACTCACCTATTATATAATAAATGTACGTATAAAAATATAGAATAAAGATGGAGCAAGTTTTTTTTTTCACAAAACTATACAAATAGTGTGAGATCAAATCATAAACAGAACAATAGTCTAAGTATGAAATAAATAGTGCAGCATAAAAGGACACCAGTGTATTGCCGGCTGGGTGCAGATATACATGGGGTATATACTGTCTGTTACAGTTTGGTATTCAACAGAGTGACTGCCTGGGGAGAGAAACTGTTCTTGAATCTGTTGGTATAACTCATTTTGGACAACATCCACAACAAGGCCATATGAGAGGATGTCTGAATACAAGTGCATGGAGGTCTGAGGGCCTGGACAATGCTGCCAGCCGCTTTACTTTCTCATTTGGGCCTGAGAAAACCTCCTTTGCAGAATGTTGGTGGAGATATTCAATTACTGGTCTGGTTGGACAAAGTAAATTATAACTAGAAATATTTTATTAATTACACAAAAAAAACCAAATGTGACACTGTGGTAAGCACATAGAGGTTTTGATTCTTTCCACTGAAAACCTTTTTTGCAACTCTGAAGCCCTCAGATGCCACAGTTAGTAAGAGCTTGAGAGGACCGATGACAGAAAAATACCCCAAGTGCATCACACAAGTTGACAAGAAGAAACTACTAAGAAGCAGTCCAAACTTTGAAGTAGTGCACTCGCTAAAAGCAGTTTTGTTGTGCTTAACTTGGCCAAGACCAGTTTACGACACTGACTGAACTGAATGATGAAAAACGGAGCAACTTGAGGGTTTTAAGATGTGAGCTAAGAAAGGTTAAAGCCATTAATCTTATGGATATTGTTAACAGTGGAATTTGCCCCTTTATACTCAGTGTTTCCTTAAGAAGCAACATCTGAAGGTAATCTGAGGAGTAGAGGGCTTCAGCATTATTAGGTCTGACTAGTAAACCTGGGTGATTTTTATGCTTTAATTGGGAACTGTAATGGAAAAGAAAACAAAAGAAAAGAGTTACCATCATTGCTCCCCCTCTGTAACTGTCGTCTCCAGATACTATAGGAGAATGTGACTAAATAGTTCAGATGTCCAACAGGGAGGAGCACAATATGTAGGCAGTTATGTTGCAATAGTTGTATGTTTATATAATAAGTTGTGGTTTAATTTGAAGAAAGGAAGCAGGATCATAATGTCGTCTCAACAGGGTAGTGGCTCTAAGAGACCATCAGAGCTGGGGGGGGGATTCTGGGTCTGTGCTGTGTCTCACCACACAATGTAAATACCTGCTCTTAAAATATACAGTCTGAACAACGTGAGTGGGCGTTGGCCTGGAAGATTCACCTGATCTGAATGACCTGATCATGGGGAGTAATGACAGTGACAAGGCTGGCGGTGAGTTAACATAGGTAATCACAGACCTCTAGGTAAGTTTAGGTCATATTTTCATGTCCAATGCAACACCTATGAAGAGTCAGTAGGTTACATACTGGTTAGCTATAAAGTTAGGGTATAATACAAGCCTAAGTTAGCCTTGCATTGTAACAATAAACAGACTTTCCCAAATGGACCACAGACTATTTTACACCTTTATTTAACTGAGTTGGCCAACTAGTCCTGTTTCTGGATAACAATTAGGACTTGAATGGATCATTAAATGTCGGTTTTGCAGTTATTTAGTAATTTTATTTATTCATATATTTGATTTGATATCAAGGTTTCATGCACTTCTGCACTAAAATATGTACACTGCCGACCGTCCATCCGTCTTCTTCCGCTTATCCAGGTCTGTGTCACGGGGGCAGCAGCCTCAGCAGAGGGGCCCAAACAGCCCTCTCCCCAGCCACTTCCACTAGGTGTTCCTAGGCCAGCTGGGAGATATAATCCCTCCAGGGTCGGCCCCGAGGTCTCCTCCCGGACGGACATGCCCAAAACACTTCCCGAGGGAGGCGTTCGGGAGGCATCCTCACTAGATGCCTGAACCACCTCAACCTGCTCCTCTTGACATGGAGGAGCAGCGGCTCTACTCTGAGCCCCTCCCGGATGTCCGAGCTCTGCACCCTATCTCTAAGTCTGAGCCCGGCCACCCGCGACATCATTCTTTCGGTCACTACCCAAAGCTCATGACCATAGGTGAGGGTCGGAACATAGATCGACCGGTAAATGGAGAGCTTCGCCTTTTGGCTTAGCTCCCTCTTTACCACAACGGACCGGTTTAGCGTCCGCAATACTGCAGACGCCGCCCCGATCCGCCTGTCGATCTCCCGCTCCATCCTTCCCTCACTCGTGAGCAAGATCCCGAAATACTTAAACTCCTCCACCTGGGGCAGGGCTTCCCCCCCAACCCGGAGATGGCACTCTACCATTTTCCGACTGAGGACCATGGCCTCAGATTTGGAGGTACTGATCTTCATCCCAGTTGATTCACACTCGGATGCGAACCACCCCAGCGAGAGCTGTAGGCCACTGTTCGATGAAGCTAAGAGGACCACATCATCTGCAAAAAGCAGAGACGAGATCCTCCTGCCACCAAACTCGATCCCATCCCCTACCCAACTGCGCCTAGAAATTCTGTCCATAAAAGTTATGAACAGAACCGGTGACAAAGGGCAGCCCTGGTGGAGTCCAACTCAAGTCCAACTTACTACCGGCTACGCGGACTAGACTCACGCTCCTTCAGTACAGAATTTAATGGCCCCTAACAAGGGGCCACCCACCCCGTACTCCTGGAGCACCCCCCACAGGATGCCCCTTGGGACACGGTTGTAAGCCTTCTCCAAATCCACAAAGCACATGTGGACTAGATGGGCAAACTCCCATGCCCCCTCTAGCAACCTAGCAAGGGTAAAGAGCTGGTCCATGGTTCCACGTCCGGGACGAAAACCGTATTGCTCCTCCTCGATCTGAGGTTCATCGACCATACCCTCTTCTCCAGTACCCTGGCGTAGACCTTACCGGTGAGGCTGAGGAGTGTGATCCCCCTGTAGTTGGAACACACCCTCTGGTCCCCCTTCTTAAAGATGGAGACCACCACCCTGGTTTGCCACTCCAAAGGTACCACTGTTGCAGAGACATGTCAGCCAAGACAGCCCTACAACATCCAGAGCCATGAGATACCCTGGGTGGATCTCATCAAACCCTGGGGCTCCGCTGCCGCGGAGCAGCTTCACTACCTCGGCAACTTCTGCGGAGATTGGTCCATCCGCCCCCTGGTCTCTCGGCTTCGCTTCCTTCCCGGAATTCATGTTGGTGGGATTGAGGAGCTCCTCAAAGTATTCCTTCCACCGCCCAACTATATCCTCAATTGACGTTAGCAGCTCCCCGTCCGCACTGTACACAGTGTGGGTGAGTTGTCGCCTTCCCAGAGCGGAACAAAGCCCATTCGGACTCAATGTTCCCCTCCACCCTCAGGACGCAGTTGAAGCTCTGCTGGAGGTGTGCATTGAAGCTCAATCTGACAGGTTCTTCTGCCAGGCATTCCCAGCAGACCCGCACTGCTGGTTTGGGCTACCAGGTCTGTGCGGCAGCTTCCTCTGCCACCTGATCCAACTCACCACCAGGAAGAGGTTGGTTGACAACTCTGCACCTTTCTTTACCCGAGTGTCCAAACCATACGGCCTGATTATACGATTACAAAGCCGATTATTGACCTGCGACCTAGGATGTCCTGGTGCCAAGTGCACCGATGGGCAACTCTGAAGCCTTCAGATGCAGCAGTTAGTAAGAGGCACTGCCACTTTCAGAAAAAAAAAAAAAAGACTTTCTTAGTATCTACTCAATGTTAAAATGAAAACTGTTAATAAGCAGTAAACCAGTATGATAACTATATAAATAGAGATACTAACTGTTGACATCAAATCCAAACCCTATTTTTGCTTGCTTTTATAATTTTCCATTTAGTTAACTTCAGTTCTAAATATATTACTAATTTACCGTAACCAGACCCACCTCAGTAGCTGACTCACTCACGAATCCCAATCTGTGGTAAAAATAATGATCCCATTAACCCATATCAATTGGCAAATGCTGCATTAGTATGAGTCATGTTTGCAGAGTTACATGTGAAACATTGGAACGGTATGAAAAAGAACCTGATTAAGTGACCGTACATCCAGCTTTATCTGTGAATAATCACAGAAGCTCAGTGAGCCTGCTGAAACTGTTCTGAGGATGATGTCAAAGCAGTCATTAATAATTTCTATTGCTCTCTCGATTCTGCACCCGGGAGAGGAAAGACAGATTTCATGGTATGGCAGAGAATTAATTTGTCATTTTTACTTTTTAAATGACAGAACTTTCCAATTGTCACGGGATGAAGACAGCAGATGACCTCCCATAGCACCGGTGTGATGTGATGTTTTAACCCATAAAGACCCAAATATCCACCAGTGACCAAAACCACCTACTGATCTAAACTGTTTAATACCTGTTGACCCACTAATCCTATCAATACATGTAAATAACTGGTGTAAATTGCAGTTTGTCATCTTTTCATGGTCATCAGACATGACCCATCTGGATGTTCAGAGGCTCTGTAGTGAACATGGAAACACTGTCATCTACAACATTGATTCACCAGTAAAACCCATGGAGTTGGATCAATGACAGTGGATGGACACACTGGGTTTTCCATTCAGTTGTTGATGTGTGACTATGTATATGTGACTGAAAAAGTCACTTTTTCGACAGTTTTCTTTATTTTTGATATAATAACCTTTAACTTTAATCTGCACTTTCATGGACATCTAAATGATCAGTGAATTACATATAGGAAAATACCTTTATATTGAAAATACAGAAGATAATATAATAAATGGTGATAAATCACTTAAAAAGGTTAAATATAGAGAACATTTCATTTAGGAAGTGACACAAACATAGCGCTGGGTCTTTATGGGTCAAATCAGAAACTTCTGTTCAGTCCTCATTTTATAAAAATGTGCCCTAAATGATAAAAAGAGTTTTATCTTCCTTAAATAAATGTTTAATTATTCTGAGGAGCTATGTAAGGAAATTCACTTAATTTTGCATAAATTGAGTTTTTTTTTAATCCGAGCTTTATGAAAATTTACATGATCATTAAATTCAAGATGGAAGAATACATGATTTACACTGAAAAAACATAAAATACAGAGGATAATATTACAATAAATGATGATAAATCTAAACTAAAGAAAGGTTAAATTGAAAGAAAAATTTATTTAGGAATGGCCACAAAAGTAGGTCTGGGTCTTTATGGGTTAAGAAAACTAGGTGGACAGGTCTTGGGAGGAAACGAGTCTTGGTGGTGTATGTTTGCGTTTAAGAACGAGCTTGTTTTATAGTAGGAGAGTGGTGGATGGCTCTAGGTATTTGTCAGGCTTTCAGCAATTGTCATGTTTTGCTCAGGACAGCCTTACGAGGGCTAAGCGTCTGCGTCCTGTCCTCTGTGTGTGCGGATGGTTTGTCCTTGCAGGGAGAGGTGGCCGATTGCATTATGGTGTGCGTGTGTGTGTGTGTCCTGTCTCTGGCTGACCACCAGAATCCCTGATGCCTTCCTGACACTCTGCACACAAATCAGTCAACCATGTAAAGGCGCCCAGTCATTCAGTCACAGAGAAACATGCTGCCACTGAGCAGCCATAAAAATACTCAATTTGTCATAAAAACATCTCGTCAGTCAGCCGGGCTCCAAACAGCCCCCAGGTCCCTAAATAAATAAGGTTGGGTGGGTTTTTATGGCACTATAGTGTGATAAATTTCCATTTCAATACCAAGGCTGTATATAACCACTGGAAAATAAGGGAGAGACTTTTATTAATGCTATAAATTATTCTTTAAAATGAAAATTATTTGATACCTTTTAATGTGAAGTGATTTAATAAATATGTTATTGCAACAAGTGCCAATCTTATTTTTGACACTCACATTTCAGATCTCCGGTCATGATTATATGTGATGTACGGAAACGGAATGTCTAAGATCAGAATCATGACACCGCAGGTCACTGGAAGGCAAAGATTATGTGAGTAACCTACTCCTCATATTTTATCTATAAATGAAGCAAACAATCAAATAGAACAGTCACAGGATGAACACTGTCTACCATGTGGTCTTTTGTTTCTAGTATAGACACATACAATCCCTGTACTATAAAACACCAGGATACACTATACAGACAAAAATAATAGGAGACATCACACCTACTACTTGTAGGACTTCCAATTTTCATTGATTTGATACATTATCGTGATAAAAATGGTCCTATCACTTGTTGTAAATTATTATCACGATAAATGTCAAATAAATGATCATTTTACAGGGTGCTTACTCTTTATCCAAATAAAAATTTCAGACTTTTTCCAGAAAACTGCTATTTTTTCCCCCCCAAGACCTTGACTTTATGTACTTGTGTGAGATTTTACCTGTTGTGTATAGTAGAAAAGTTAATTTTTTGACAGAAACGTTTTCAAAACGTATGAAAATCACAAAAGTGCATGGATATCACACAAACAAGTTTCACTAGAATCAGTCCAGTACCAACCGGTTATTGAAATCAGATCAAGTTTTTTTTATATGTTTTCCTCATGTATTTCTTATCTTACAAGATGATGTGCCTTTGAGCACACTAAACTATACTCAGACTATCAGAAAAACTTTTAAAAATACTTTATTAAGACTGTCACACAAAATTCCAGACTTTTCAAGGTCTGGAAAACAGCCTTTCAAAATTCCATACTTTTTAAGACTTTCAAGACCTGCGCAAACACCGTGTTTTAGGTTTAAAGGCTGATTTTTCACAAAATTAAACAAATTACCCTGAAAGACAAAATAAAAATATTCATTGCAACTGTCATTATCATTTTGTAGTCCACCCCCACTTCTGTCTCTATAATGTATGTACTGTGTGTTTTGGACGAGAATGACTGAGACAGCACTAATGTATTTTTTATAGCTTTGTGTTGATGAACAAGTGCATTGATAGTACAGGCCAGGCCTCATCATGTCCCATCAGAACAGACACAAATCCTTGCACAGAAGTTAAAAAAATCCAAAAGTGGAATTTTAATATTACACCATCAGACTGAATCCTACAGCAGGGGGTCTTGCTGCCACATTTCTGGTCCACAGTTCTCTCTGGTTAGAAAGGAATGGTTATTATTTTTTTTTTTTTAATTGACTAACTTTCACAAGGTTTGTGTGTCTTGATTGCACCAAAACTTAAAAAATGAGACTGAGACTGTCTCTGTCACCACAGCCAATGGGGTCTCATCTTCACCAACAAACAGTGTCAATGGGGGCACTGAGGCCTGTTGACACTAAACACGGCCCCCTCCGCCCTGAGTCGCTTTGGCTGCTGGGAGTTTAAAAGCTCACAGTTTGCCACCTGTATTTGTGTCTCCCTCACTCTTTTTCAATAACTGTGTGAAAGGATTCCTGGAGTTGGTGTAAAACCAAGAGTGGATATAACATCCTCATTTCACCTCACTGTTATTTTAAGTAATACTGTAATAGAACACCATCCTTGTTTGGCAGGTATATTGCTGTTACTAGCTACACTGATAGTTTCTCGATGAAAACACTGGTAAGTTGTTCCAGATTCTTAAGTAGTCAGAACAGGATTGTCATAGATGTTGGCAAATTGTTCTGTTTCAGGAACACTGTTTGTTGTTGCTTTTGCTGTAGACCTGCCTTTCACTAACTTGGAGCTGAGACTCAGACTGTTGCCAGTTGGCAGAATGAAATAATTCACAAAACTATGATAAGTGGACCCATCTTTCTAATTCAAGTGTAAGAGAAGGATTCTCTTTTTCAACTTAAATTCTGTTTACAACACACTCTGTGAAGGTAAATGGTATATGATGCTTAGTTTTGATGTGATTTCATGAACCCCTATAGTACACCATTGTATCTGGTAGTTTGTAGTTAGTTGCTGCACTGTTTGCTATGATGTGATTTAATTGTGTTGGTTACATGGTTAGGCGTCGTCACCCACTACCTTATTATCTGTGATTATTTTATCTCAGATTGGACAGGCATGTCCAAGGAGCACATTACTGCACATATTTTTCAGTCATGCTGTAGTAAACAACTGAAAGATAGAAATGACACTACCCACACAGTGAAGTTGTCAGTGTTTTGGGTTTTACATTGTTACTGTTGGGCCTGCAGGATGCCATTGGCTAGGACAGCAGAAGAACCATGAACACCGACCCGGACAAACATGAGGCGCCCTGGTAATGATTATAGCCTATGGTTTGAATACGGCTGGACAAATGACCAAGACACCAAGGTCTACACACATCAAGATTTGCAGTGTTCCCTCTCTCCTAAAGTTAAAACTTCATGTTAGTTAATTTAGTCTTTCAAGTGTTTTAGTTATAAGTCTAGGACACACTTTCAATATTGTTCATCTCTGACAGTCCTGCATATTTAACATCTCACTTATCTCAGGCAGTTTTGCACATGTTGTATGTCATTTATCTCTGACAGGTTGCGTAATTACCCAGATATTGCGCATTTATGTAAATATCTATTTTTGTCATCGTAAAAGTAGTTTCTATTTTTTTTATATTTTTATGCTCATTTCCTTTTGCATGACATTTTTAAAAGCCACTTTGTTCTGGTTGTTTTAATTTCCTAGTTAAATTATTGTTTCAGTTTTTATACTTATACGTTATACTTATGGGTTATACTTATCGTAAATTCTCTTGGCATTCAGTGTGGACAACAAAGTTAGATTTCCATTGTACAGGAAAACCTGTTTCTTCACTGTACACATGACAATAAAAACACTTTGAATCCAAAGAACACCAAGGCGATCCTATTAGAGGTGAAGCCAGCAACAGCAATAGAGGTGACGGAAATCATTATTTGTGCATTATTACAATAATTCATATTAAACAATGCAGAAACATCTCTGAAATACAATGTTCCAAAGTCCTAACAAGAAAACTTTAAGACTGTCAAATGGAAAAGAGTTTTGGTCATGACATTGTTGTAGCTTGACCACAATAATTAGACAGACCAAGAACGAACGCCCATGTACAGCCGTGGAGGCTCCCATCTAGTCTTGTCCTTATGCCTTGAAAAGTCTAGTGAAATTTTTGACAATTTTCATAGTCTAATAATATTCCAACCCTTACCCTCTGTTCCATGTGAGGAGTTTCTTTTCTAATGGATGATATGACCAGGGGGTGGTGAGGAGAGAATTAAAGTTGAGCCGACTATTGGATGGCAGACATTTTAACCTGTCAAACACAGGAGTAGCAGATGACAATTGTAATTGCTTCATTGCTTTGAAAAAGTTGTTCAAATGGAGCTATCGCCTCTGTTTTTACTGCATGTCATTTTTTCTCCTGTGCCAGGTATGTTTGTTATGGAAATAGTCAGGTAAAACTAAAAAGATGGAATTAAATCAGAAGCATTACCTCACAAACATAAAGGGGAAGGGTAATAGTTGAAAGCAGTATTTATAGACCAATGAATAGTGTATGTAAGGATCTGGTGTTCAGGTAGCGTATGCACAACAATAAGTGAAATAACATACAGTATAAATGGGATGCTTTGACACATGAATTTTGGTTGCTTTGCATACAGACATACAGTGTTGTGAGTTACAAAAGTAATGCATTACAGTAACAGATTACTTTTGTTGTAATGCAGTAGTGTAAGGTATTACTAATCCATTTTCAGTAATATTTTACTCGGTACATGTTCAATAGCGCTTGTGTTACAACACACTTTTGCCCATAATTTAATCGCTAAAATGAAAAAAAACAAATAAAAAAAAAAACAGCAAGACCATGAGACCTTAAGGAATCAAAAATGTGTCTGTAAAGTTCTATTTCCTGTTGGTGTTCAGCCAATGAGTGAAGATGACAGAAGACAGTCCATTGTCCACATGTTTGTATGCTCATTACTAACCCTAACCCTGCTTTTACAGAAGCTAGTTAGCATGATCCCTGTGATCAGCAATGACAAGGTAAGCTAATGTTTCTATGACTAGTGAGAATTCTTTATCAACTGTAGATTTATCTACTGGTGTCCTCGGCCCCACCCACTGTTTGAACATGTAAAATGTTGGAAAAAATGCAAGTGTTCCTGCTGGTATTCAAACATCATAGACTGTAGCGCTACTTACTGAGCTATCCATCTACATGTACTCTGAGGTGCAAATTTATGTGTCCCAAGGCTCTGCTATGTCTTGCATTGGGGGGGTTATTAGTTGACTTTTTTTTTTTTTTTTTTTTTGGGGGG
>JAPQRQ010000012.1:112249-126094 GCA_037367365.1 Apogon talboti
GTCATCTACTACAACATTGATTCACCAGTAAAACCCATGGAGTTGGATCAATGACAGTGGATGGACACACTGGGTTTGTGTTCATTAGTGACATATTTTGTTGAAAAAGTCCCATTTTCTGATATTATGACAGTTAACTTTAATCTGAGCTTTTATGAATATCTACATGATCAGTGAACTAAATATGGGAAAATACCTGAATTTTACTGAAGAAGTGCAGAATTCAGAGGATAGTATTATAATAAATGGTGATAAATTGCTTTAAGAGAGGTTAAATAGAGATAACAATTCATTTGGGAACTGACATAAATGTAACACTGGTTCTTTATGGGTTAAATCAGGTTATTAAAGATGTTTTATGTCCTTTATTCTTCAAACAGTTACAGTCAAATACATCTTATTTACACTTTAAAGTGCTGTAAGTGTGTACAAATCCTCATCCAGTTCTGATTGGTCGACCTGATGTGTTTCCTGCTGTTTCAGGGTCCTTGTACTGGGAACCAGCAGAGTTTAGCTCACAGTCGTCTATGGGACGCTGTGGTCGGTTTCCTACACGTCTTTGCTCACATGCAAATGAAACTGTCCCAGGTGAGTTAAAAGTGCAACAGCCCCAAACACCTCCTTGTTCTGTGTGTGTCTGTTAGAAAAGCCTTAAAATAAATATCTCCTCTTTGTCGAGCTTCAACCAATCTGGTTTAGACTGGATCAGATGACCTTGGAAATGAAACAGTTCTGCAAATACTCCACTGCTTCAGTGGATACAAAAACTTTGCAAATGACACAAAATATAGCATATACTTCACAAAGAACCTGTAAAAAGTGGTGGTCTGAGTGTTGCATGATTATAAATGACATAAAATCTCTTATATTTGAGACAAAGTTCTGTGATTTTATGTCAGTCATCTGTTTATTGATCTAAATGCAGTTCCTGCCTTTGCCTTGTGTAAATGCATGAATGAGCACAGCCTCTTTTGGAGTTCGGAGACGCCGCAACACAAATCCAGCAATGACGCCAAACAGAACATCAAAACCGATGTTTTTGGGAAATTCTGCATAAATTCAGTGACATTTGACATTATTTTAAGAGTGAGAATTTAGTCAAACCCGTTTCGGACCTGCCTGGATTACATTAATAGAGGAACCTTTTTTTTGGTGGACGTTTCAGTAGATTGTGTAATCGACTCTATATAAGCATGGAGATAGGTTTATGATGGTGAAGGGCTCTGTGTGTGTGTCCACGCTCAAGTGATAAGGACAGTTTGAGGGTTTTAACAGTTTCTGCAGTTTTTATTCAGGACCAATCTATATGTTTTTGTCTTTGTTTACTGAGTTGTACTGAGGTGGATGGGATAGAAGAACCTGATACCTGGGCTTGTTTGAGGCAGAGCAGACATCTGCAGGGTTTGGATTATAATATTTAAAGAGTGCATCTGAAGAGAGACTAATAATAATATATGTGATTTTTATATGTTATGTTCTAAAATATATAAGAATAGGTTTAGAAATATAGATTTGGACCACTCTGAAGATCAAGTGGGTTTCAATTTCCGGAGTGGATTTGTGGAAGAGTTTCGCTGTCGAACTTCAAGTAAAGGGCAAATATAAACCTGTTGAAAAAAATGTAAATGTAATCAAACTGATATTTAGAAAGCGATTTGTCCTCCTGTATTTTTTTTAAATTAAGGATTCCAGTCAGATAGAGTTGCTGAAAGAACTGATGGATCTGCAGAAGGACATGGTGGTGATGCTGCTGTCCATGCTGGAGGGTGAGTTACAATTACAATTTTCATGTAACTCTATTTTTACACTAAAACAAAGAGAAAAGTTTGGAGTTGTGATTATTTACGGGTTATTCTGACTGTATTTTACTGATCTGACCCACTTTGGATCATAATGTTCTGTATGTGAAACCTGAATTAAAAGAATTTTAACATCCTTGATTGTCAGTATCTTCAGTGTAGTTTTTGCATTTCACACGTTCATCCCATGGGCCGGGTTGGACTTTTTGGCGGCCCGGTTTTGGTCCCCAGGCCGTATGTTTGACACCTGTGATATAGACAACATCCACTCAGTACATGTTGTTCCGTTTTGAACAGGAAATGTGGTGAATGGAACCATTGGGAAGCAGATGGTGGACATGCTGGTGGAATCCTCCAACAACGTGGAGATGATCCTCAAGTTCTTTGACATGTTCCTCAAACTTAAAGACCTCACCTCATCAGACACCTTCAAGGAGTACGACCCCGATGGAAAAGGCAAGGATGGGCTTTGATTGATCTGACTTAACAGCGGAAGCACCGGCACCTAAATACAGATAATGAAAAGGTAGAGAAAGGTTGGGATAATGTCCACCTCTGACCCGACAGGTGTCATCTCTAAGAGGGACTTCCACAAGGCCATGGAGAGCCACAAACACTACACCCAGTCCGAGACGGAGTTCCTCCTGTCCTGTGCAGAGACCGATGAGAATGAACTGCTGGACTATGAAGAATTTGTGGAGCGTTTTCATGAGCCAGCAAAGGTATGATGTGATCTGCACAGGATTGATTTATTAACCTTTATTTAACCAAGAAAAAGCCCTCTTTTACAAGGGAGTCCTGGTCCAAACAGGCAGCAGCAAATACAAAACATACAAAACAGTTAGAAAATGACACAACGTTAACCCATAAAGACCCAGTTCTACTTTTATGTTAGTTTCAAATTAATTTTTCTCTCTATTTAACCGTTCTTAAGTGATTCATCACCATTTTTCATAGTAATATCCTCTCTATGTATTTAATTCCCTGGTCATGCACTAAAATCATCATACTGTGATTAAAGTTGAGGGTTATTATATCCAGAACAGAGAACATATTAGAAAACATTACTTCCTCTGTAAAATCTGTCATTACCTGAACATAAACCCAGTGTGTCCATCCACTGTCACTGATCCAGCTCCATGGGTTTTACTGGTGAATCAATGCTGTAGAAGATGACGGTGTTTCCATGGTAACTACAGAGCCTCTGAACGTCCAAATGGGTCATATCTGATGACCATGAAAAGATGAATAACTGTATTTACACCAATTATTGACATGTATTGATAGGATTAAACAGTTTAGATCAGTAGATGGTTTTGGGTCTTTGTGGGTTAAAACACAAATAACTGACACATTTAACAGTAAATAGGAAAAAAAACCATTTACAAGCTTGAACTTAAAGGCTGTGACTCAAATAAAACCTCCTGCCGCCCACCTGTGGATCATGAGTCAATACACCTCACAGGAACACTTCCATATTGGTGTCATATTTTATTTTGGTGTTATGGATCTGACTTCAGCTCCATAGAGGACTGTGTGAGTCATTCTGTTAAAGTCCAACCTGTGTTTTGAAGGACATCGGCTTCAATGTGGCGGTCCTGCTGACCAACCTGTCGGAGCATATGCCTCACGACACCCGGCTGCAGACCTTCCTGGAGCTGGCGGAGAGCGTCCTCAACTACTTCCAGCCTTACCTGGGCAGGATCGAGATCATGGGCAGTGCCAAACGCATCGAGAGGGTCTACTTCGAAATCAGCGAGTCCAGTCGGACGCAATGGGAGAAACCTCAGGTAAAGACGTGTCCCGTCCACGGACCAGTCCGGGTGGGTCCACGGTGGCTTTTCTGAACCTCATGACCTCTGTGTCCAGGTCAAAGAGTCCAAGCGTCAGTTCATATTCGATGTGGTTAACGAAGGAGGGGAGAAGGAGAAGATGGAGCTGTTTGTCAACTTCTGTGAAGACACTATCTTTGAGATGCAGCTGGCGGCACAGATGTCGGATGCCGGCGAACGCTCAGCCGTCAAAGAGGAAAGTGAGCGCGAGAAACCAGATGAGGAAAACCCGGAGATGGGCTTCTTCTCACTCACCACGGTCCGCATGGCGCTGCTGGCTCTGAGATACAACGTCCTCTTGCTCATCAAGGTGAAAACACACACACACACAGAAGATACAAAAGAAATGGACGGCGTATAACCTTTTATCAGGATACTTCTATAGTTCTGTGGAACTAAAAATGAAAATGCACTTACAGTATGGAATATATCAGCTACTTAAAAAAATACACAAGTATATTGACGAGAACACAGAAAAGTCTGTAGATAGATAGATAGATAGATAGATAGATAGATAGATAGATAGATAGATAGATAGACTGAAGTAATTTCTTTCAATCAGGCAGAGAACTGATTCATGATCCCGGATGAGCCCCCATAAAACTGCATCTTTTAGAAAATTGCATCATGCTGACAAACAAAAAGGCGGAACCTTTCTTGTCCTGGGTCTCTGGAGGATACTCACATTTATTTGTACTATAAGACTTATCCAATTTTAGTGTGTGAATGACATTGAAGTACACTACAAGTAAACTTCCATATAAACGTACATCTAATCAGGTCTGTATATATTTGCTAATAAAACATTACATGTAGGATTTAAGACCATTTCATATGTAGTCTCTCCATTTTCAGAGGCTCCAGAGTAATCAGAAAACAGTCCAGATGTGTCCTGTTCCCTGGTTATTCTATGACAAATGAAGCAGATACAAAGTCTGGAGTCAAACTTAATGTCCACATCTACTACTGGACCTGACTGGACTTATGTAGAACTTACAACTTATGTTTGATACTAAACTTCAGAACATCGAAACCTGTAGAAATACTGCTGGTTACAGAACAAAATGAAAACTACTCATACACTTAAAGTAGACTTTAGACTTTTTTGGGTTCTGTGATAGAATGTGTAAATGTCGGAGTGACTTTTGCAGGTGCTGTCTATGAAGAGTTTGAAGAAGCAGATGAAGAGGATCAAGAACATGACGGTGAAGGACATGGTGACCACGCTGGTGTCCTTCTACTGGTCGGTGCTGCTTGGCCTCCTCCATGTGGCGTTCAGCGTCGCTCGGGGGTTTTGCAGGATCTTCTACAACACCTTCATGGGAGGAAATCTGGTGGAGGGTGCCAAGACCATCAAGGTGATTAAATTAAATTAAATAGAACTTTATTGATCCCTTGGGTAGATCCTTCAGGAAATCAAGGTACCGATAGCAACACAACATCGAATGTACACATATGAAAAAAAAAAAAAGACAAAAAGGAAAGAAAATAGTAACAACAATAACTATTACAAAAAAGTAGTAAAAAAAAATAGGCAATTACACATGAAAAAAGTACTAGTGGAAATAAATAATAAAATAATAATAATAATAATAATAATAATCAGCAGTAAGACAACTAACTCACCAGCAACAACAACAAAACATTGCACACTGGAATAAACAACATAAACATTGCAGATATTACTCAAAACTCTAATCAACACTGACATGAGTAACACCAGGAGGCGTGTCTAAAGACCTAAACTGACAAACTCCACCCCCAGGTGTCTGAGTTGTTGGCCAACATGCCAGATCCGACCCAGGACGAGGTCCGGGGCGAGGGGGACGACCGAGACAAGAGGGCCTCGGACCGGAGCTCGGCCAAAGAGGACCTGGCCGATCTGGCGGTGAACACCAGCGAGACAGAACTGCTGTCAGACATCTTCGGTCTGGATTTGAGGAGGGAGGGAGGCCAGTATAAGATCACCCCACACAATCCAAATGCAAGTCTGACCGAACTCCTCAACTCCCCGGTTCCTCCTCCAAACCCTCTGACGCCGGCCACAGCAGCCCCGCCCGAGCTCCGACGGAGGCATCAGGTGAGGAGGGAAATGAGTTAACCCTTCTAAGACCATGTGTGTCACTAGCGACACGTTTTGTAATTCATGGAATTCAAATTACAGTAACTCCTGAACTGTTTACACTATTGACAAATCCAAACGTCATCTTTTATCAGAGATTGGGTTCTTTCTATTGGTCTATAACACATTAGGGTAGAGGCCTGCATTGGCTGAAGGGGAGGGGTGGAAGTGGGCAGAGCATAGAGCCGCAGAGTGCAGTCAGTGAGAGAGACATGGAAGATTTTTATTACTTTTAGCAGCGTTTTTTTTTTCACTGGTTTATCTGTATTTTTGCTGTTTGTATAGTGCATTGATAGTTGTATTTTACCTGTAAATATTATATAAATGTTTGTATGTTTATATATGTTAATATATATGCAGAGAGTTGGCCAAGGCAAAAAGAGATGCACTGTCTGTAAAAGAAGCAGATCATGGATTTACAGTTGTTTTTCATAATAAATATGATAAAAAATGCAAGTCTGTTTTTTTTTGTAATAACACACTGTTTTAACCATTTATTACATATAACAATGATCATTAATGGCCTTAATTAATTAATTAATGGCTTAGAAAGAACCACTTGCTAATGTCACTTGTAAATACATCTAGTAAAAATCTGTTGGAATCTGTTTGTTGTTAATTTTTCCATTTGTCTTTCAGTCAAAGAGTTCTACATCAGAGGAGAAGGAAGCAACACCTGAGACTGAATGTGAACCAGAGAAAAAATCTGAGTATGCTCAACTTTTTCTGTGTAATTTTACTGTTAAACTGCAGTAAAAGACAAGGAGACATTTGACTCTTTTATTCTTGCCACAATTAAATCAGACATGTCAGGTGTTGTTGCTGATTAATAAGTAACATTTGCATGTGGTTATTTTGTGATTGTAGTGAAGGACATGTAGAAAAACAAGAAAAACCACAGACTGTGAAGACGGACAAACTGAAGCCCAAAGTAAGACGGCATCATAAGAAGTCTGATGAACCGGATCAACAGGAGTCTGCCTTCTGGAAGAAGATCATCGCCTACCAGAGGAAGCTACTGGTACACACCACTTCTCTATATTATATCATTTAGAGTTAGTAAGAGTTTTTCACAAGGTTTCTAAATGCTGTTAATAGTGATGTACGGTAAAAATTCTATTTTATAACAGAAATTTAATACTATCCAATTATCAATATCTGTGATGCACTTGTGGATTTTGCTTATTTGATTGATTTCCTTTTTGTTGGAAAAAAGATATAGTTGCATGTCATCAGAGAAAGGGTAATGGGTGTCGTGTCTTGTAGTAATCTGCCCAAGAAGTGGCATGAAAAGAAAGTTCAAAGGACACAAGAACAGAACCCTGTGGAACTCCAAATTTTAGTTTCTCTAGAGCTGAGTGATAATTGCCTAGTGATAACCTCTATAAACAAATCATCTTTGTGTTTTATTTGCAGAACTACTTTGCCAGGAACTTCTACAACATGAGGATGCTAGCTCTGTTTGTTGCCTTTGCCATCAACTTCATCCTCTTGTTCTATAAGGTAACGTCAATAGAAAGCTAACAATTTTATTAATCATTGAAACAAAGAAAGAAAGAAATAGGTTTTAAAGCAAACTGTGTTGTCCGTGGCAGGTTTCTACAGCCTCCTCGGTGGTTGAGGAACGTGAAGTGGTCTACAGCCCACCGGACAGTGGCGTCCAGTGGGATCCTCTGGGTGGAGAACAGGTGATGGAGGTGAAAGAGGAGTTGACGGACGAGGCCGGGGAGCCGCTGAAGCCCGTCACGGTGCGTTTCGTCCTGGAGGAGAGCAGCGGATACATGGAGCCGATGCTGCGAATCCTGGCCATCCTGCACACCGTCATCTCCTTCTTCTGCATCATCGGATACTACTGTCTGAAGGCACGCTGCTGCTACTGCACAGAAAAAAAGAAAATGATGCAAATGTAGCGGTATTAGCCACGCAAACCTCCCTGGGACAAATCGTTTACTTCTGAATCCTGATCTTAGTCCTGACCTTGTTTCCTTTAAGGATTTATGTTTCTTTAAAATTAATAGTTCTGTGGGTGTATTCATTTATTTTTTGTAGTGGATTATGTGCAACATTAAAGGGAGGAATTGTTATATTTATAGTTTAGGACTTTATAGTTGCTTCTAGGGTCTTGGTGTAGAAATAATCAGATTTTAAACATTTTCTTTTGATATGGTTTCTGTATGAAATTGATGCCATCCAGTTATCAATATCTGCAGTGCACATGTGGAGGTTGTTAAATTGATTAATGTCCCTTATGTTGGAGAAGAGATAAGATTTGGGTGTGATCAATATCAAAATGCCAACTGCTGTTGTGTTTTTTTTTAATCTTAGAAAATAGTAAGGGCACAAGAACAGAGCCTTGTGGAACGCCAAATTTTATGTTCTCTGGAGCTGATTGATAATTGCCAACTTAACCTGCCAGAAACAGTCCTGGTTTGTGATTAGATGATGTCTTCTAACTATGAGATATTGGCTCTAAATGCGTACAAACTAAATTGTTAAAATTCAAAGGAAAACACAGTACAGATGTACAGATAAGATGTGGATTATAACCTGTGGTTCCAGAGTTGAGAAGCTTTTCACAGGTTTGTCAGTTTAACTCTAAAGGTGGATGTTCAGTTCTTGATGTCGTCCTGTTTTCTGTTCCGCTGAGAGAACACTGAATGTACATTTGTGTTTGGTTTTAAGGTGCCATTGGTGATCTTTAAGCGGGAGAAGGAGGTGGCCAGGAAGCTGGAATTTGATGGTCTTTACATTACAGAACAACCGTCAGAGGACGACATTAAAGGACAGTGGGACAGACTGGTAATCAACACGCAGTGAGTAAAACCTGTGGATGGGACAGAATTAATTCAGTATATTGAAATCAGGATGTTAAACTATACAATTAAGCTCCCTCAGTCTCTGCACGGTACTCATCCTAATACACACAGCGCCTAGCGTTAGCGTTAGCATTAACATTGAAGGCACTCAGGAACCAACACCAGATCTTCGCCAGTACCGTGGTCAAGAAGAATTAATTTTCGCACCTATTTCTGTATATTTCTTTGATTATCACATTGATAATATATTGTCTCGTATATATTGTATAAATTGCTGTTGTAATTGTGTCTTAATAGAG
This sequence comes from Apogon talboti, assembly GCA_037367365.1. Lineage (NCBI taxonomy): Eukaryota > Metazoa > Chordata > Actinopteri > Kurtiformes > Apogonidae > Apogon > Apogon talboti. The sequence continues at coordinate 121,118 of JAPQRQ010000012.1, forward strand.
TGTTTTAATATGTATATTTAGTGTGTATATTTATTTATTTTAGCTGTACTGATCATTTCTTTGCTGCTACTTTTATTCTACTTGAATGGACTGTAACACAACAATTTCCCCCTGGGGTTAACAAAGTGTTCTGATTCTGATGATTCTGACAGTATGATTTCAGTTTGCAGGTAATATTAATTATTTTCAGGTATTAACTCTTCATTGACTGTTTCTCATGAGGTCTTTGTCCTCTGATTTCCAGATCGTTCCCCAATAACTACTGGGATAAGTTTGTAAAGAGGAAGGTAAGTGCAGCTGTTTGTTTTAACCGATGCCTGTTTGTCTGTGTATCTGCCTTTAATCATCATAGTTTGATTGATTAAGTAATTCATTTAATAGTAAACCTTGATCTACTATAGTGTCAGGTTTTAGACGTTATTATCATCTGTCCCTGGTCACTGATTGAAATGATGGTTAAATGGATTTCACATATTATACCGTCTCCTTTGGTTGTGTTTCTCCTTCAGGTGATGGATAAATATGGGGAGTTCTACGGCCATGATCGTATCAGTGAGCTGCTGGGAATGGACAAGGCAGCTCTGGATTTCAGCGACGCTCACAAGAAGAGGAAGCCCAGGAGAGACAGTTCACTGGCTGCCGTGTGAGTAACCCAGGAAATATACAGTACCGATAATTGAGTCAACATCAGGTTCTAAGGAAATGGTCTGTTCTGAGGTACACTGAAGAATAATTAGAAACATTAGAGAGGTTTCAAAGACTGTCACTGACAAATAAATCATATTTGGGCAACGAATCCCTTTGTGTCATTCCCAAAACCTGTGTCTTTTTTTTGACTGTACTGTTTTCAAAGGTTGGAGTCTATTATTGATTATTTTAAGTGTTTACACAGTGGCTAGCATTAGCATTAGCAATATAGAATTAACTTAGTGGGTAAAAAGGCCCTTTAAGTCCTTACAGAAAGTAGTTAATACATATCCTTATGTGGTATTAAATTCTATGATGTTTTTTGTTGATTAATTTAAGGGCTTATGAGCGCCTTAATAAAGCTGAGTCAGAAGTTAGTCCGTCAACTGTTGATCATCTTCTCCCAACAGACTCAACTCCATCGATGTCAAGTACCAGATATGGAAGCTGGGTGTCGTATTCACCGACAATGTGAGTATCATCATCATCATCATCATCATCAGATGAGTGGAATTAGTGCAGCATATCATATCCATTAAACAGAAGAACGACTGTTTACTGTGAAATATAGACACGTTTTCTTTCACTGTTGTTGATAATATGTACCTTTAATCCATTAAATATGGGCTGAAATAGTTTTCTAGGTATGATTTTGTAATTTCAAAATAACAGGAAAAACCCATTTAGATGAGAGAAAATATTACAGACATCAAAACTCTTGACTCCAAATGTGATCGTACTGTTTATTCTAATTCCATTAAAATGAATGTCAAATGCATATATGTTAATATACACTATGTGGACGCGTTGAGTCCAGGTGTTTCTTTTCTACCAGGGGTCTGGGACACAAAACAATAATGACAAATGTCAGAATATAGTTTTATATTGGATAAATATCATGTCATTGGTTAGTTTGGGTTAAATTGTTATCTTTGTTTCCAAAATGACTCAGATGGTTTGGACTTCATTTCTCTAAACAATGATTTTTTTTTTTTTTTATCCATGACTATGATTTTAAATGTTCTACCTCTAAATTTGTAAAATATTTTTCATGCTCTGACTAGATAATAATTTTCTACCATCTAACCATCTACTTTATTCACATCTCACTAAGGAAGAAAAATCTGTCATTAAACTTTAAGGAAATAGTGATGTTTTTATGTCCACTGCTCATCAACAGGACAGGTTACAGCTGTAGACATGATGTGTCCCAATATTTATGTCCATATAGTTTATAAACATCAATATTTCAATATAATACAATGATATTTATCCCAATATAAAACTATATTATGACATTTGTCATTTGTTTTGTATCCCCGACTCCTTTTGTTCATATATTGTACTAATGTATTGTAACGGTTCATGGTTTGTCATTTTTAAGGGTTTTCTTCCTGTTTCTGTTGATAAAAGGCCTCCTCATATGTTTAATTCAGACCTGGATGAAAAACAAACACAACCACTGATTATTTTTCTGTCCTAATCATCAACATTTAAACCCTTCTGTGTTGGAACCCAGTGGAAACGGTCAGTCCATAACCGTCCTCATGTCTCCTCCAGTCCTTCCTGTATCTGGCCTGGTACATGACCATGTCCATCCTCGGTCACTATAACAACTTCTTCTTCGCTGCTCATCTTCTGGACATCGCCATGGGCTTCAAGACGCTCCGCACCATCCTGTCCTCGGTCACGCACAACGGCAAACAGGTAAAAGGCAGAAGTGTGGAGTATTGGACATGTGCTTTTTAACACCGTTCCAGTGCAGTTCATGAAACATCTGTGATAAAACTGAAGGATAAAACATTTCATTTATGGTTTTAGTTCTGAATTCTCCTCCTACGTGAGCTGGAACAATGGAAAAAAGGCAAAAAAAACAATCGCAAACAATTAATGATCAATGTTTAAAAAAAGTAATAAAATTCAATCAGAATCAGAATACTTTATTAATGCCAGGAGAAACTATTGTGTTACAGGGTTCAAATATAATATAAGTAGCAGGGAAGACATTATCAATACAACTAAAAAGAAAAAATAGAAGAAAAAAACCCATTACATGTCGAACAGTTGAACATCCATCTTTAATGCAAACTAAAAATACATGAAACATTTAATTTTCTGCGGTGGTCACACCTGCGATGTGGGAGATGGTCTGGCTTCTAAAGTATGAAACGAGGACACGCCTGATGTTCAGTTTCACATTTATGGATTTATTACTTCAGATTCATTCATTTATGTATTTATTACTTCAACTCAGATGCTCATTTAAGACATAATTTTGATTTAATCATCATTTTCAGTCTCTACAGCATAAAAACGAATCAATCCACCGTTCTCTGACACCGTAGACCTGTTGGTTTGACTGTAAACAGTAGTTGTAACTGTAAAGTGATGGGGTTGTACTGCCCTCAAGTGGCCAAAATGAAAACTGCAGTGAGTGTTTACTGTTGTTTTAATCCATAAAGACCCAGAGCTACATTTGTGTCAGTTCCCTAATGAATTTTTCTCTCTAATTAACCTTTATTAAGTGATTTATCAACATTTATCATAATATTATCCTCTGTATTTTGTGTTTTTTCAGTGTAAATCAGGTACTTTCCTTTAGTTAACTGATCATGTAGATGTTCATAAAAGTTCAGATCAAAGTTGAGGGTTATTTTACCAGAAACAGAGAAAACTGAAGAAACAGTAACTTTTTCAGTAAAATCTATCATTAATTGAACATAAACATAAACACTGTCATTGATCCACCTCTGTGGGTTTTACTGGTGAATCAATGTTGTAAAAGATGACAGTGTTTTCATGGTAACTACAGAACCTCTGAACGTCCAAATGGGTCATATCTGATGACCATGAAAAGATGAATAACTGTATTTGACACCAATTGCACCATATAATTAAAAGAGAAGAAATGAGACTACTGAAGCCTGTGTGTCTGGTGGCGCTTTTCTGCTGAATTATTGACATGTATTGATGGGATTAGTGGATCAACATGTATTAAACAATTACATCAGTAGATGGTTTTGGTCGGCGGTGGTTGTTTGGGTCTTTATGGGTTAATCTGCGTATGTTGTGTTTCAGCTGGTGTTGACGGTGGGTCTGCTGGCCGTGGTGGTTTACCTCTACACTGTAGTGGCCTTCAACTTCTTCAGGAAGTTCTACAACAAGAGTGAAGACGGAGAGCTGCCAGACATGAAGTGTGACGACATGTTGACCGTAAGTGACTGTTTGTTTCACAGTTTGACTGATCGGTGAATCAGGTTCCACATTCAGCCCAATAGGATCTCCAGTGGGTCAGACCAGTAAAATAATAATATAATGGCCTATAAATAATGACAACTCCAAATTTTTCTCTTTGTTTTAGAGCAAAAAACATTCAAGTGTGATCAATTATAATAATATTTACATTTACAAACCAACCAAACAAAAAAAAGATGTGAATAACCTGAAAAAACTGAAATTTCTTCAGAAAAATAAGTGTAATTTTATCAATATTGGAGTTTATCATTTCTACGTGTTCATTACAGATTGGATCCACTAAGGCACAAAACATTTAGTAACAGGCAGAGTATAGTTAAAATTTCACTTAACTTTCTGTAGATTAACCTAGATTTAGAGGTTATTCACATTTTACTGTTAAAGGAATGTGAATTCCTTTTAACAGTAAAGGAATTTAAATATTTTCATAATTTAATGTTATTTTTTTCATTAAAACAAAGGGAAAACTTTGGAGTCATTATTTCTAAGTTATTATGCTGTTATTTTACTGTAGATCACATTGGTCTGAATGTGGAACCTGAACTAAAACCACTTCAACACCCTTTATGCACTTTGTACATTCATCCCATGGGCCGGATCGGACCCCGTAGTGGGCCGGGTTTGGTCCACGGGCCGCATGTTTGATACCCCTGCAGCAGACGTTGGCCCGTGTCGTGTCCTTGTACAAAGCAGAGTTGTGGTTCAGCGTGAGTGAAAGCCAGTCCCATTTATGGACAGACGGACATGGATCACAGCCCTCAGTCAGCCTTCGCCCACAGGCTCAGATTCCTTTGTCTTTTGTGTCCGTTCACGTCTGCCAGACTTCAGTTTCCTCTGAAAACGCCAAATACAGCGTCCTCATAACCTTAGCTTTCAGTCTCACTTTGGATAAGAATGTGAGTTAACCCTTTAAGCACCAAAGTCATAATATTGTGACACGCAACATATACTATGTGTCCAAAAGTATGTGGACAGGTTGAATCCAGGTGTTTGTTTTCTCCCAGGGGTCTGGGATCCAAAACAATACTGACTAAT
>JAPQRQ010000012.1:127334-142576 GCA_037367365.1 Apogon talboti
ATTTATTATCCTATTATATATATATTATATATAGGTCACTAAATGTCACACCCTGAACCTTTCTTATTGTTGGTTCTGCTGTTCCTGTGGATGTTGGACGTGGCCTTTTGAGTCTCTGGGATGGAAGTTGGACACATGAGCTGATGGTTCTGGCTTTAATTAGTACAGCCTGTATTAGTACTATCAGCTATTCTTTACAGGCTATGCTAATCTATGCCAGAATCAGCAATGCAAAGGACGATGGTCGACTGGACGGACGCTGCCGGACCGGTTTCACTGTTGGGTCTTGAACAGAACATGAACCCAACTGTTGAGCTCGTTTGGGTCGTTGTCATGGGTCAGTATTTTCACAGACAGTATTTACCCAACGCTGGACTAGTTTTCCTCAAAGTCACCTGACCCCGTCAACACAAACAGTAATTCAACCTCACACCTTGTGTGTTATTGTTTTGACTTTGGTGTTTTAATACATTTAGACACAAAGGAAGACAATAAGGCACTGATGAACCTGGAAATCCCATGGTTTATAAAGTAAAACTACAGGTTTTGATGAAGACTCTGATATAGTTTTTTTTTTTTAGCTCAGTTTTTTTTTTTTTAGCTCTAAATGATTTTATAGCCATTACAAAACCTTTTTCAATTCTATAACACACACATTGCAGCCTGAATAAGGTAAATATCTGTGGATGCATTGTGAAGTTGCTTCATCAATATGTGCTAAAGAGCGATGCTAAACATGGCTAACGGGCTAATATGCTAATGGGCTTGGCACATATTTCAATGTAGTTGCAGTAAATGAACCAAACACAGCCTTGTAGCAACACAAATAAGTATTTTATGTTATTCTGCTCTTATTTTTTTAACATAAGCCACATACGCTTGACAAAAACAACCATTTTAACTCACAAAACATGGGAATTGTTGGTTCACTGGTGCCTTCTTAGCTAGTTTGTGTTGTTTATTTTGTTTGTTATTTTTTGAATACATTTTGTCAGATCCAAACTAATAAACCTATAGATTAAGGTGGTGTAAAATCAACAATTCACATGTTCTGAAATGTAAAATGGCCTTTTATGATGACAGAGTCCAGCTAAAAGTGAGTGATGTAGCTTGTTTAGCTCGGTTTTTAACAACAAATGGGTTAGCAACAAATATAAAACCATTCTGAATGTTATAATGGACAGTGAATGCCTCTGTTTGTGTTTTTTGTTCTTTTTCATCAAGATATATTGTGTTAAATTACAGTTAATGTTAACATATTAAGACACTACTTAGCATGCTAACAGTATAATGTAATATCAGAAGATTTTTTTTTTCCCTCGCCAGTACTAATTTTAGGTCAGTTATGAATGTTGTTGCTTTAAATTTTACACATTACACATATCTTTTAAGAAAAAATACATATTTCTAATATTTCATAGAAAAGGATGAGTCTCTTATAAGGTTAAAGTGTAAAGAAGAGGCGGTTGTCGTTGTGTCAGTCGAACAAAAACAGAACAAACGAAGCGTCCGAGGCCAGCGTCAGTCCGTCAGACGGATGTCCGTTGATATTATTTCAGCTGTAGGATGGAATCTGTACGCTCACCTTACAAATACACCCTCATCTGCTCCTCGGGTGAAAAGAGTCGCTCCATTTTTGGTTTGAATCACTTTTTGGATCAAATAAAAATCCCCCAGACCAAAGAACCTCCCTTTTTTTTTAGGATTTATTGAAGCCGTGTGACATTTACAGCACCATCTCTCTCCTTCAGACTTAAAATGATAAATGACACGTTACCGTTCAGGTTTTTCTTAGATCTGAGTTTGTTGTTTCATCCACATGCGTTTCCTTTTTCTTTGTCTTTCATTGGACAGAGGCTCATGTCACCTGATGTAGAACGTCTCTGTTTCAGCTTCACTCACTTAGTAATCCCCTCTACCTGCATGTGTGTTGGTTTTCTCCCAGATGTCCATCGGTCATCGTGAACCTGACCTCCAGCTCAGATCCAGTCCTCTTCATGATGACCAGTCCTCCTGTCGCCACGGACCGGCCCGCGTTAGGTAGGAACCACCACAGGGGTGGGTTCAGGGTCCACATTCAGACCACTGTGATCTGAAGTGGACCAGGAAAATAACAATATATAAAGAATGTCAAAAAGTCAAATTACATGATGAAAACATTTACATCTACAAACTATCCTTTAAAAACAACCTGAAATGTCTAAAGAAAAATATTCAGCCTCAGTTGATCATCTCCACATGTACATTATAACGTTCAGATCAGTGGATCTACAAATACACCAAACATTTATTAACAGACAGAATATTATTAAAATGACACTTGTTGTTCTTAAGACATCTCAGGTCATTCATATTTGTTCGTGTTATTTCAATTTTTTTAACCTCCTGAGAAAAGTTGTGGTTTTTACATTAAATAATGGCCTTGACTGGAAACAGCATGATGCAACAGGTTTATCAGATACATATTTTATTTCATTTTATTTCCTTTCCTTTGGACAGCATTTGGTTTTTTTTAAGTAAAACTGTGAGACTCTTGTCCCCAACATAGGACAAAAATGCTTTGCTGGGTCTCAGGAGGTTAAAGGATAGTTTAGAAATGTAAATATTTTCCTGTATTTTTTCCTTTTTTATACTAAAACAAAGAAAAAAATGTGTATTTGTCATTATTTATAGGTTATTATGTTAGTATTTTATTGGTCTGATCCACTTTAGATCATATTGGTCTGAATGTGGAACCTGAACTAAAATAATTTTAACTTAATTTATTATTAATGTCTTCAGTTTAATTTTTCCATGTCATAAATTCATCCCGTGGACCGGATCTGACCCTTTGGTGGGTTGGTTTTGGTCCACGAGCCATATGTTTGACACCCCTGATCTACAACAAAGTGGAGTCTGTTAAGAAATGTTCTATATGTGAAAAAAATGAAGCTTTCATCTCAACAAATGGACAGATAATTAACATCTATGTGAAATTTTTGTTCAGTAGAAACTCTGCTCTGATTTGGACACAGTACATGAACCACCGTTCAATAATAAAACATATTAGTCTGAGACATCTGAGCCGCTCACATCTGTTTAAAATGACAAAATGTGATGACAGTTCCATTGAATCTGGTTTTATTGAAATTAAATGTTTATTATCTCAAATGTGTCAAATCCTAACACAGGCACATCCTCCCAAATAAACATTTTCTTTTGATCTAATTGAACTATACACTGAAAAAAATGTGACCTAATGTGGTATAGCTAACGAATCAGAAATATTGTGCAAAAGTATAGAATTTGTGTTTTTCTGTTTGCTTCTCCGTATTCAGGCGGCTCCTACTATGAGTTGGTCATGTGGTCAGATACAGCCGGTGGATGGAAGCAACAAAATGTCAGTCATGTCTCAAGACAAGGAGGAAATGTCACCGATTCGCCGCTGAACCTGACGTTAACGCCAGAAGAAGAGTTTGATCCACTAGGAGGACATACCGTCTTTCAGGTAAGAGTCACTCCTAATTACACTGGACCTTAAATATGAGCAGAAAATGAGTTGAGGCTTCTACCTCTTCAACCCTCCTCATTCCCAGCATGCCCTCCTCATGCTGGATCTGACTTCTTCAACATCAGTACCACTGATTCCGGCTCTGTTCTGTTCTCTATGTGGATCTTGTTGCTGCTGCTGCTCTCCCTGCTTTAGGTTTTCCATTCATTCGCATGGAAAGACTCAGAACCGAACCAGACTCCAAAATAGAACTGGCTGCAAAATAAATATGTTTTCTATTAAAAATAGGTCCTGACTGAACTGGCCTTAACACTGTAAAAAAAAATTGTCCAATGGTAATTTTAATAAGTTACAGAATCCGTATGATGTTACTAATTCCATTTAAAGTCAACCCAATGTTATTCTTAGAGTTGGTTTGATTTACTAAATATTTCACAAAACTTTATTTAGATATACTTTTGACATATTCCTATATTTACTAAAACTCTAGGTAAAATTAGCGCTAGCAAAATGCAGCTAATTTAGCTACTATTGAAATAATGGAAACCACTGACTTTGACATTAGCACAATATACCTGTCGTATTTAATTTCTCAATATTATTTAGTTAGATTTTTATGTGGGAAATTGGATCAAGTTTCATCATAATAATTCAACTGGATGTGTGCTAAAATCACCTTAAGGCTTCGTTAAATAGACCTTATATTTACGTGCCGTGTTTCCATTCACCCTGGTCTGTCCAGTATAATGTAAATGCATAGTTTTGTGCATTTACCTCATTTCTTGTTTGTTGGCAGATCGTTTTCTTATTTCTTCTGTTATTTCTATGCTGACGCTTAAGCACTAAAAAGACTGTAAACTTTAAGCATAAACATTTCAGATTATTTATTTTCTTTTAATTTCTGTATTAGTTTTCAGAATAATTATTTAAGAGTGATGGGTTTAGCCTCTTTTTCCACCAAGAGTACATATTGACACAACAGCAGAGTACCGTCTGTCCGAGCATGCTGGGTAATTTAGTGGCGTTGCACAATGAGTTCCATGAATTCAGTAGCAAGGAATTCTAATGGGCAGACAAACACCAGGCTGCACATGGCCTCGGACCTCTGGGGACTTGAAGGCTCATTAGAGACGATTCCTGATGCATGATGGTCCAAGATCAGCTGTGCATCTGCAGACGGGACAGGATGGGACGGGACGGGATGGGACGGGACGTGTCCGAATGAATGAAAGGCTCGGTCTGGGGGTTTCTATCCTATGGAAACACTAACACAGGAAGCTGAGTGAAATATCTGCACTTAGTTCAGATGTGGGGGTTCAGGTAAATAAAGATCCACCTGAAAAAGGACACATTCAGGACATTATCGTTGCCTGACATGTGGACATGCTGACTGTTTAGTAGAAGTCTGAGATTAGTTCTGTGAGGCTCTGGGATTCAGGATGGACTGATTCTGTTCAAAGGTTTTTATTTTTGGTTTTTATTTTATTGAGTGAAGAAGAACAGACTAACAGTACAGACAATGGACACGACAGGACAAAGACAAGCAACAGGCAGGGACTCAACATTTTAATAATTTGAAGGTGTTGAGGGTTTATGTGGAGGTGCGTGTGCGTATATGTGTGTATGTGCGTGTATATGTACATACATTTACAAAAAGGTGAGGGTATGGTTTGTCAAATTAAGTTGAGATTATGCATGGAAAAAAAATTTAGGCAGAAGAAAATATAAATATAAATATTAATAAATAAATTTAATTAAATAAATAAATAAATGAAGAAGGAAAAAAAAGGCGAATAATAGTGATAAAGTTAATATCATACTTTTTATTGCTGTTATGATCCTTGCTTCCATATCGAGTTTTGAATCTCCATTTGTTTTTATGAATTAATTCATTTTCTATTTTTATGGTTTCCCTCCCTCAAAGTCTATTTGCACTGAATATGTGTTTTGATACATAGAATTACAGATAATTCAATGTTGATTTGACAGTAACATACCCAGCTTTAGGCTTTTTGGGTATTTTGTTCTTCAAGTATCACTGTAAAAGATGCTGACACATTTCAGATTTTGATGAATTATGTGGCATATTTCCCACTTAATTTTATAATTTTTCTTTTTAATCAATTCTATAATTCTTGGTTTGTTCAGAGTTGACATTTTGGAGGTTAAGACTGTTTTCAAGACCAAAAACAAGTTGGAGTTAATCTAAGTTGATCACTTTTCGCACTTTAAAGGTACAATTTGTAACAGTTATAATTACATTCTACATTCACCAGAGGGGGCAGCATTTTACCACAAAGTTGTGGTATTAGAGTTCACTACTAAACTGTTAAAGCAGGACAATGTGTTTTACTTTGACAACAGTCTGGTCTCTCCAATGGGAACGGAGGCCCTGAAGCACACTGAGATTTTCTGTTTAACTCTTCATATGTTTTATGTTATGTTTTTCTGTTATTGTACGACTTGGTGTTTTAAAATGTTAGAGGCCCACAAAACTAATAAATAAGGTGATTTAGGTAGAGGTATACCTTCAAGATCCTGGTCCTGTTTTGGGCAAAAGAGTTGACATATTTGAAGAAAGTCCTGTAATTGACTTAGCTTTGTTTGTAGAAATATACCGACACCATTTGTAATGTTTGGATTGGACATGGTGCAGCCTCTGAATGTATATTTGTGTACAGCTTTGTCAAGTTTTCATGCATTCATCTTCTTCTTAAATTGTTTGATGGTACAGTGACTCATAACTAACTCTTGCGTTACAATGAGACCGGACATTGCCGGGTTTCCTGGTTAGCATGCTAACTTCTTATTGTGTTGTGCCTGTAATGTTCTGTTTATACAGAGATTTGATTGTTTTAAAGATGCTTATTACCTTAAAACCTCTTTAATGCTCGTGTCTGTCTTTATGTTTTAGGTCCTTATAATAGTCTTCCTCACCGGATCACTGTCTCTCGTCACCGTTGTTGGAAACATCCTTGTGTTGGTGTCGTTCAAGATCAACAAGGCATTAAAAACAGTCAACAACTACTACCTGCTCAGCCTGGCGTTTGCTGACCTGACCATCGGAACCCTGTCTATGAACCTTTACACCACCTACATCATCATGGACCAGTGGGCTCTGGGGCCTGTGGTCTGCGATTTATGGCTCGCTATAGACTACGTGGCCAGTAACGCCTCGGTCATGAACCTGCTCGTCATCAGCTTTGACAGGCAAGAAAATACACCTCCTCCTTTTTATTTCATCAAATGGAACTTGTGCTTTTGGAACTTGTTCAGAATGAAGCCATTAGTTTTGTCCTGTAATGTGAGAATAGTTCAGGTTTGGGGGAAAATAATCTAATTTAGTCAGGAACCAAACCATAGCCTTGTGGCACCTCACGTCCATTTAGTTCATATACAGTGAGGGTCCCCTGCTGATTTTGTAAGTTTACCCCCTTACAAAGACATGGACAGTCCATGATTTTTATGATTAAGAGAGAAGCAGAATATAAACAAAAAACTAAATTTGTATTTGTCGAGTGAAAGAAGGATTTGATCCTCAGGCAAAACATGACTTAGTACTTGGTGGAGACACCCTTGTTGGTGAGCACTTATAGCAGTTGATCAAATGCAAGTGCGAGTAAACCTGTTGAACAGGTTTTGATGGTGACCAGTCATAGTAACCTACGCTGTTTCCACGTCCTCAGGTATTTCTCTGTGACCAGACCTCTGACCTACCGGGCAAAGCGTACGACCAAACGGGCCATGACTATGATCGGATTAGCCTGGTCCATCTCCTTCATCCTCTGGGCTCCAGCCATCCTCTTCTGGCAGTACATAGTCGGTGAGCGGACTGTGCAGCCGAATGAGTGCTACATCCAGTTCCTGTCCGAACCCATTATTACATTTTGCACCGCTATTGCCGCTTTCTACTTGCCAGTGACTATTATGACGATCTTGTTTTGGAAGATTTACCAGGAAACAGAGAAGCGAGCTAAAGAAGTTCAAGGTCTCAAAGGATCTGGGGCCGGAAACAGCCAAAGTCAGGGTCAAGGGGGAAGCGTTAGCGGAAGAGAAGGTGTGACGAAGAATTCGTCAGCCATGATCCGCCAGATGAGCTCCCAAAGCTGCAGCAGCTGTGAACTAAATCAGGTAGCATCAGACAAGGACAACAAGGAGAATGGAAGCACACCAGGAGCAGTGGGAGGCAGAGGGAGGTGCTCTGCATTTTTCCTCCAGTTTAAGTCACTGCTGCCCGGTCGCCGCTTGTCCAAGTCTGTCACAACAAGTACAGTGGGTGATGCAGAACAGAGCAGCACTGACAGCTTCAACAACAACGATGGCGCAGAAGAAGACGGTGATGGTCCCGACCCACCGAGAACTCCAACAGGTATCAGCGAACCTTGTCCTGTTGGTCTACCAATGCTGGGTTTCTGGCCTCAGTGTGGTTTATTAGGTAACATGAGGGGTTTACATCCTGAATCCTGACTTTGAAAGAGTCCTGATGTGTTTAGTAAGTTTAGTTGTATCTGACTTGGATTTTAACAAGAGTTATAAAAGAACATGTGTTTCAGTTACATCACAGACTGTAGAGCAGCTGGAAATGCAACCTTTCCATCACAAAACAATCTTTTTTTTTTTGCTTGACATCTGATCAGGTGGTGTAATTTGCTAACAGGTTTGTTCAGGACTCCTTGAAGGCCCTCTAAGGAAATGACCTCTTTAGCCGTTTTTTCTAACCCTTCAAGCTAATAAGATTAATGTTCACTAGCATACCTACTGAGTAAAAATGTCACCTCCTCCCAATGTGTAACATTTTTCTCACTATAGAAAACTGACAAATGAGATTCCAAACGCTACTTTTTCCCAAATGATGAAAATTAACCTACTTACCATTTACTAATCACTAGGCCGGATTTTTCATTTTCTAGTTTCTTGTCTATGGATAAGATGTTAATATAACCAAAGATGTTTGTTGAAGAACCTAAGCTTCCTCTCAAATCAACTCCATTGAAGACATCACATTGGAACCTTCCCTTTAACCATTATCTCTAACTGTTGAAGCTAACAAGGCTAACAATTGTTAGCATAACTCTTTGAACAGATGTCAACAGACAGTAAAAATCGCATATCTAGGTGAGAGTTAAAAGTTAAAAGACAAAAGCAAAGAACGTAGAAGATTGTCCTTGTGTGATGTGTGATCCAACCCTTTGAGAGTTTGAACCTGGATTAATTGTGTTACATACAAAAATGATGCAAATGTAACAGGCATCAGTATATTTTCTGTCTATCTTATTTATTTAGATGGACAGAAGCCACCGAAACCGAAGAACCGGGATAAACAACCGTCATCATCCACCAAAAGTCAAAAAGGCCAACCACCCAGTCCTGCCACGTCACCACCTGCCGACCAATCACCGGCATCTATCACCATGAAAGATGCAGCCATGGCTAAACGTTTTGCCTCGAAGGCTAAGACAGAGATCAACAAGCGCAAAAACGAGAAGAAGGCGAACGAGAAGAAAGCCGCCCGGACTCTGAGCGCCATCCTCCTGGCCTTCATCACCACCTGGTTACCCTACAACATCATGGTGCTGGTCAACACCTTCTGCCAGGACTGTATCCCTGAAACGCTGTGGGCGCTGGGCTACTGGTTGTGTTACGTGAACAGCACCGTCAACCCCATGTGTTACGCTTTGTGCAACAAGACCTTCAGAACCACTTTCAGGGATATTTTAATGTGCCAGTGGAATCAGAGGAAGAACAAGGCACAGATTCACCAGAGGAAGGCGGTGGCGTTCAGGAAATCAGACCCCATGTAGACAACGACAGCGAAATTCAACGGGTCCGGTTTTTACGAATGCAGTTCCAATAACTACATTCAAAGTTGGAACGCTTCGAGCAGTGATCATCCAATGGTCGTTTTCAGGGAGAAGATGCAGGACTGAACAAAAAAGAAAAGGAGACTACGTTCAAGATATCATGACCGCTATCGGCTAAAACTGAAATGATCCCCACAGGAGGACAATCCCTGGTAACGTGGTGAATCTTTGAGCACCATGACCAGATCTTCACTGTGGTCAATGACACCATCAGAATTCCAAAAACCAGCTGCTGTACTAATGTGGATTGTCTTGATTCAAAGGGAAAACCGTACTCTGGACTTTGTGGGGCGATGAACCTGTTAATCTCTTAGACGTCGACCCGTATCTAGGTCCAGATGAGGACCACCACCAATTTGACCATCACCCTAAAGTGGTTTTATCAGCTGTGGAAACACCTTGCATCTACAGTATATGTTGATTTTTATCTGAAATTTGGGAGAAAAGTCTCTCCAAACCCATTTCTCTGTGGGGGATGAAGCCATTACACTGATAAAATCCTTTACTCTGATTCCACCCTCAGGATTTTTACCCACGTGCTGATGAAAATGTCTTATTGTGGGGTTTAATGAACGTTGAGGACTTGTTCGTAGTGTGCAGTGCATTAGTGCAGAATGATAGACGCACAATATTATATAGTTTGTGAAGAAAAAAAATAGGTTTGGTTTTGTTTGTTGAATGTATTCTTAGAAGTTTAATGAAATGTCTGCGTTGAAGTTGTGGCAAAAGCACTAGTTTAGTAAAAGGCTAAGTGGACGCCGGCCATCACATACAGTACTGTACATTTCTGCTGCAGTTAAAATCCACTACGTCAGTGGAGACCGATTTAATGATTGTATTGTTTATCTGTATTTTAAGCAGGTGAAATCCTCGCTAAAGTTAAAAATATATTTTCAAGAGTGAGTGAAACCAAGAGAGAAGCATCGACATTCTTATAATAATGAATGAAAAAAAAAACAAGCATTGCAAATAAATAAATAAATGCAATCTAGTTATATATAAAAAAAGGTCAAGATTCATAAAAAAACAACTTCAGGAATTATTTAAGTGCCAATTTAGAAGACTAGTATTAGTATTAATAGGGTTTTCTTTAAGCCAAATGGAGATTAAGTTGAGTTTTAGCCAAATGTTAAACAGAAACTAGAAATATGCCAATTCATATTAAATCTTTTGTTACACTTTGAAATTAATTTTCATCTGTATCTAACCTTTCATTAGCAAGTTACAGCCCTTTATTGAGTCATATGAATTATAATATATATATATGATATATATATATGATATATTATAATGAATCGATGCTAATGCTTAAACACAGTCACTACAGAACCTCAGTGGGCCGAGATAAGACACATGTGGCACCCCTGGAAAGCTGAGAAACTACACTTAACTTTATTTTTTAGCATATGGATAGGATTAACAATTATAAAGTAATCTACAAACGTCCCAGTTTCTCAGGGTTAATAGACAGTAGTGTACATGCTGTGGTCACTACTTCCCATAATGCATTGTGGGATACTTTGGGCCAGTGGAGAAAGTATAAAGAAAGTACTAAATCATTCTTAAATCGCTCAACACTCTTCTGTAACGCAGAATGTGTTCAGAGCCGGTGGTTTGGACACAGAGTGAATAAAATCAACAATAGGAGACTGATCCCACATCAGCCCTGGTTGAGTCCCTCTTAAATAGTTTAATAAACTCCCTTAAATCCCCAAAGCAGTACTGTTACTTTGACTTAAGTATAATAAAAATGCCCTAGATCTATGACCAAATGGCAGATTCACATGTTAGACTTAAATATTGTATATGGTGTTTAAGCAAAAAGTGAAAACTGTGCACTTTTGTATTTATTAATGTTTACTTGAGTGTTTCTGCAATATTGTCAGTTTTCACTTTTAATGCTCACTTATTCCTATATATTATGAGGTGAACAAGAATAAAACATGGATAACCTTTAATGTTTATGGACATTAGTTCCTGTTCCATGGCTGTTCCTCTGATCCGTTGTTTGGTTCAGTAGCTCCATCAAGTGGCTTTAGCATGAAGGTGCAGCCTGTAGTTTGAACAAACAATATGGTCATGATACCACTCATATTTGGTATCATATGTGATGATTTTCACATCAATTTATTATTCTAAATCAATACAAATAAATGCTATGATGTTATTTTTACAAGATAAAAAGCCTTTTTGTGCTGCTGATGGTTTTTCCTCTTGAGAATAAATAAATACAATGATTCATTTTGCCACAAATTAAGTATATTCATGAACAGAAGTGAATATTCTGCTCACTAATGGTTTTTTAGTCTGACCTTTGATGCTTTTATTTTTTGGTTTTCTGAATATAATGATGTGAATATAAATTCAGGCTGAACTACAACAGTAGTTTTTATGCTGTTGTGTATTCGTGCACGCTGTACCACATTTGTCCAGCAGTCTCCGCCAAAGCGTTCTGTCCATAGCAACGTGATTATAAGGCTATTGTGTTCCAACATTACTAATATCTTCCAAAATATTGGTCTTATCAACCTGCCGTTTTCCCTAGTCTGTTCCTTGCCTGAAAATACATAAGTATGCCAAAGTACTGCAGTCAGCTCCTTCTGGATTTTGTGTGATGCCCAAGACACACACACACACACACACACACACACACACACAGAAGCCACTTGGCTTTTAATATATAGATATATTAACCAGATAACAATCAGATTTATCACACAGACATTAACGCTATGAAATTCAGATATAATAATTGTTCTTTTTTTCTACTTACTTTTTTATATGATGATGTGACATTAATGTAAGATTTTGGGGAATATAATAATACATTATAATTGAAATTAGTCATAAGAATCCAACTTCCATTGGAATTTTTATAAAAAATAAACAAATATCAGATATTCCAATATTCACTTTAAGTGCTCCTTCTTCTCCTTAAATAACATTCAGAATGAAGATTTATGTGATTTTTCTACTAATATGCAAGCACAGACTGAAAATTTTAAAAGAAGCTTGATTGCAAGAAATTACTCTCAATGTGATAAATAATGATAATTTTAACCAAAAGCAAGAAAGTTATGGTAAACATTGGCATCGGCACTCAGTTGCAAAACATAAATAAAAAATAAAACATGTGCAAAAAGGCGTCATCGTGCAGGTTGACTGGAGGTCCCTTTAGAGACAAACTGGAGACTGTGACACTTTGCACTATGGGTAATGTATGCAGGAGTCTGGGAATGATGGGAAATGTAGTGAGGAAGTGGGTAATTAGCTGCAGTGACAGACACCATCCAGCAAAGACCCTCGTTCCCCCCAACCCCCCTAGCCGACCCGCCAACCTCCCCCCAGCCTCACGGCGGCCAGCAGCATCTTTATTCCCCTCAGGTCTGTGTGGCCGTTTTCCCAGCAGCCTTTGCCTTTGTGCGTCCATCCCAGTCTGAGCAGGCAGTGTGTGCGTCACTCCCATCAGCAGATGGAGAGGAGGGGGTGGGGAAGGTAAGGCAGAGAGGGGGGTGGAGGAAACGGGAGCTGCATGTTTCTCCTGCATCAGCGTCAACATCACTGCCACGCCAGCCTTCGTCACCGGAAAACACAGACTGAGACAGAGCGATAAAACACACCGATACCAGCAGCTCCTCCTCCTCCAGCAGACTCGCATCCATTGATCAGGCCAAGACGCTTCCACACCTTCCCCTGGCATCTCGGCGAGCCCCCCCCCACGTCACAAGGAGCCCTCCCAGGCATGACCTGAGAGGAGAGGCTGCTGTCAGACGCTTTGCATCGACATGGGCAACCAGGAGGCGAAGCAGAAAAAAGCTGCAGCAGCGTCGGGTAATGGAAGCTACCCTTCACTGGATGAGGGATGGAAGGAGGGAGGAGGGGACGTGAGTAAGAAAGGAGGAAAGAAACTCCACGGTAAGCATGGAGGTAAAGGAGCAGGCAGCGGTGGAGGAGGAGGAGGGGGGATGCATGGCACAGGACCAGGCAAGAAGAAAAACAAATCTGAGTCCAAGTCCTCCGTGTTCTCCATCCGGAAGAAAAAGAGCAACCTGAAAGGGAAGGGAGACACATGTTCATCGGTGACGGGTTCCAAGGAGGACGTTCTAGCATCTCAACATGACGAACTGGACACAAAAACACCTGATCTGTCTGCAGACGAGCTCGGACAGTCAGACACTGAGGCTTTCACAGAGAAGAAGAAGAAGCCAGAGCAAGGGAAGAAGGATAAAGATGGAGGAGGCCTGGAAAAGAAGCAGGAGGTGCAACGCAAACCATCGACGGCGGCAACGTCTCCTGCAGAAGACGGAGGGCCCAAGGGGGGGAGTTCAGGTTCGGACACCGATATCTACAGCTTCCACTCGGCGGCGGACCACGAGGATCTGCTTGCGGACATCCAGCTGGCCATCAGGCTCCAGCACCAGCAGCAGCAGCAGCAGCAGCATGGGGGGGTTAGTTCCACTGTGGAGAGGGAGCTAAGCTGGGGAGCAGAGGGGAGGAGGAAGCAGAGCAACGGCGGAGTCAAATTAACTCCTCCAGAGGTGCTTGACCTGACCCCAGAGTTGGAACTGGGCTCTGACGCTCTGTCGTTCCTAGAGACGGGGGCTCTGTCGGGGTCCGTCAAGCCCCCGGTCCAGGGTCCGGGTCTCCAGCTGCACCTCCGACCAGAGGAACCCGCAAAGACCGAGGAGAAGCAGGAGGAAGTGGAACATCCAGCACGAACCCTGACACTAACCCAGGAGAAAGAAGCCCCTCTTTGTGTGGATACAGGCACAAAAGACCAGCATGCCCGGGTTCAGCAGCCCCCCCACGCAGATATCACCATGGCTACTGCAGGGGGGGCGGCCGTCAGCCCAGTTGCCACGACAACCAGTGGTAACAGCTTCCCCGATCTCACATTTGACAGCACTTGGAGAGCCACAGGGGAGCAGGAGGAGGCAGGACGGGGGAGCCATCATGAGGAGGAGGAGGAGGAGGAGGTGGGGGAGGAGGGGGAGCAGGAGGAGGAGGAGGAGGTGGTGGAGATGGAGGTGGAGGTGGATGTCAGTCCTCCAGCTGCAGACTCGTGTCCAGAACCCGCCGAGGGCCCGAGCTCAGGGGCCGGGTTCGATGAAGGTGAGGGTCTCCTGGGCTCGGGTACCAGCGCCGAGTCCCTGGAGGACTGCCTGAGCGCCGGGTCCGAACCCAACCAGTCCACCCCGCCCAGCACCAGGGCCTCCCCCTCCGGTCCGTGCAGGAGGAGCAGCTTTGGCTTGACCCCGATGCCCCCCCCCCAGGAGAGCCCCATGCTGGCCAAACGGCTCCTCAGGTCCAACCACTCATCCACCTCCTCCGGTCCCACGGTGAAACCCTACCCCCCCATCTTCCCCTCCTACATCAAGACCACCACC
This sequence comes from Apogon talboti, assembly GCA_037367365.1. Taxonomy (NCBI): domain Eukaryota; kingdom Metazoa; phylum Chordata; class Actinopteri; order Kurtiformes; family Apogonidae; genus Apogon; species Apogon talboti. Next base: position 142,073 of record JAPQRQ010000012.1, read on the forward strand.
AGACAGCTGAGTTCCCCCGGACACTCGCCCTCCCACAGCCCCCTGTCCCCCCGCAAAGCCCACCACCACCTCCACAGGTACATGCCACATATGACCCACCTCTGTGGGTTTTCCACTGGAGTCCGTTTTTCTACTCATCACTGGGATGTTACAGGAAAAAAAGTCTGTTTTTATGGATAAAGACATTTTTTTATACTCTTTTTAATGTTTGTTTCTCAAGAACAGCAAGAGGCAGTAAAGGCATTATGGGATGCACTGGGGAACCTCACCAATTCACAGTGTCAGTTTAGATATAAGATATAAAGACATAACCAACTTAACATCCAACAGCATAGAAAACAGAGTACAAAAAACCAGAGTGGGCAGGTCAATGTAAGGTGTGGACCAGACGACCCGGTCTGAAATCTGCTTTTTAACCCTTAAAGACCCAAACATCCACCTTTAACCTAAACCATCTACTGATCTAAACTGTTTAATACCTGTTGATCCACTAATCCTATCAAT
>JAPQRQ010000012.1:190991-202150 GCA_037367365.1 Apogon talboti
GAAGGAGGAGGAGAAGACAGAGGAGGAAAATAAGGTGGAGGTGGTAAAGAAGGAGGAGAAGAAGAAGGAGAGAAGGAGGAAAAGAAGGAAGAGAAGAAGGAGGAGGAAGAAAAGGAGAAGAAGGAGGAGGAGGAGGAGGAGAAGAAGAAGGAGGAGGAGGAGGAAAAGAAGGAGGAGAAGGAGGAGGAGGAAGAAAAGGAGGAGAAGAAGAAGGAGGAGAAGAAGAAGGAGGAGGAGGAAGAGAAGGAGGAGAAGGAGGAGGAGGAAGAAGAGGAGGAGGAGGAGAAGAAGATAATGAACTATAGTGTTAGTGACAGATTCCTTTCTTTATCTCTAAAATAAAACTGTAACAGTGTTGAATGATTTTAAGAACAAATTCAGCCTGTTTGTATTTTTCATGGGTTTGTAGATTCATGTTGATTTAAAGTCCATCTGTTTGTGGTTGATTATTTTTGAATAATGGTGACTTTTATTTACGTCTTTGCGTCATGTGACGTCCAGGTCATGTGACGTCGTGGTCATGTGACATGGTCATGTGACGTGGTCATGTGTGGCGTCTTGTACTTACTTTGTGGTTGAGGGCGGGCTGACAGTCCTCCAGGCGGACGCCGAAGGCCTTGGGGGCGCCGCTCTTCTTGGTCTTCTTCATGATGTTGATGCCCCACAGTGCCTTGTTGTCGTCTGAACAGACACGGTTCATGAGACTCTGGGTTGATTTGTTTTGATTGATTGATTTATTTTTATGGCGTTTCCAGCGTGCGTCGGTACTGACCTGTTCTGGAGCCGCGGTTAACCGACGTGTTGTCGGTTTTGGCGAGGAGGAAGGGCGGCATCATGCGGTGGGTTCTGGGAGACGTATCCGGTTTGTTTCCTGTCAAACTGAGACATGAGGACAAAACACAATATGTCCATTTAAACCAATGCCATGACTGAAGACATGAACATGTCCACCTTTATCTGGTCTCTGGGTTTCATTTGTCCATGTTGTCGAGTTTAACAGTTAGAAAATGTTCCAATATTTTCCTGTTGTTGAATAAGAACAAAGATTAGATTTTCTATTCTATTCTTCATTTTATTTATTTATTTATTTTTTTACATAATTTGTATGTTTTTTTTTCACATTTTCTGCATAGTGTTTTTGTTTTTGGCTTGTTTACAATGTTTACAATTTTCCATCATTTTTTTTTTTGCAGAACCTATGCAATATTTATTCAAACATAAATGCATTATTTTTACAGACTTATTTATAGATATACAAACGGTTAATATTGTGTCTATTCATATTTTATGTCTACCTTTATTTTTTCTACTTTCAACTCAATTCTTATTTTACTTTTTATAATTTTATATTCGCTCTATTCTGATTTTGTTACGTATTATTATTTTTACTCATATTGTTTCACTGACTGGAGCAGCGTCCTCATTTCATTGCACAAACAATGATATTAAAGTCTATTCTGATTCTTATCGTTTTTGCATCTTTTTCCTTGTTTTTGCGCCTTTTTGTGTCTAACATAATATTCTCCTTTCATTTCATCTTGATCTTGTTGCATCTTTTACATCATTTTTTTCTTTTTGCATCTTTTACAAATAATTTAAAACCACAAATAAACATCTGTTTTTAACTGAGGACCAAAAATCTACCTTCAATTTTGATGATTCAACTTGCTCTAAATCCAAACTTGATTTTTTGCGGCGTATCAGAAGAAAAACAGTCGAGCTACATCTGAAACACTATGTCCACGAGAACTGAAGGGACAAACAAACACTCATCACCAAAACGTCTTTGCCTCCGGTCCTTGCTGCTGCCGCCACTTTATAAAACAGATGACTACGTTGTTGTTCACGTTGCTTGTTTAAGTCATCGATTGTGACGGACGAAGCCTGAAGCTACACTGACCGGTAATTACGCAAAGACTAAGAGACAGATCCAGCACAAACCTTTGTCTAAATATAAAATAGAAGTAAAAAACAGACGTAACCTGACGCTGACCTCTGTTTTCTGTAGTCGTTCAACTTCTTGTTGATGAGAGCTTGTCTGGAAAAACCGATCTCCTACAGCAAAAAGAAAAGAAGAATGAGGTCGGTTTGTACAAATACTGAAGTGAAACTGACTTACACTTAATGTCTATGATATTCAGTAAGGTTTTTGGTTTGAAAAATGTCAGATAATGATGAAAAATGACGCCCAGAACCCAAAGACATTCAGTCAGTGTCACACAAGAAAGAAACCAGAAAACACTGACATTTAACAAGAATTAAGGACAATGACAGCGATATACGGAAGTACATTTAGTCTCATCACATCGACTTCACATGAGCTTTTATTTTCTCCTCCAGCTAAAGAAACTGAAGAAAACAAGCAAAAAAAATAACGAAACTGAACGAAAAGAAAAAAGTTACAAAATGAGCAACAAAAATCAACAAAAATAGATAAACGCAATCAAGAAATAAGCAAAAAAGAATAATCAACAAAACGATCAAAAATTAAGAACAAGAAGAAAATTAGTGACAAAATAAACAAAAAAGTGAAAAATAAACAAGACAATGATAAAACATTTTAAAAACAAAGAAAATTAACACCAAAAAAGTAATAAAAATAATTTTTTTTTAAAAAGACAACAAAATGAACCAAATAATATTTTAAAAAAGAAGAAAATTAACAACAAAATGTACAACAAACAGTAAAAATAATGAACAAAATCATTAAATCTTATATAACTAAGAAAACGAAGAGATACCACCAAATTGAACAAAAAACTACATCAACACTCAACAAAATGATAAAAGTTTAAAGAAAGAAGAAAATTAACCCCAAAATGAACCAAAAAAGGAACCATAATCCACCCTGGGATTGGAAGGTGTGAGAGTGGGCGTGGCCTGACCTCGTTGTCCGTCTTGCTGTTCTCGCGGATTACTCGTATCCATGCCAACATGTCATCGCGGTCCTCCGCCTGCAGCAGGTATTCGCAGAAGTCCTGCGTGGTCAGCCTCAGAGTGTGCTTGCGTTTGGTTTCACTGTAGGCGATGTCGATGAGGCAGCCGCGGATGCTGATGGGCGGGTGCTCATCCTGGCCGGGACCCGCCCCTGCCCCGTGAAGCACTGCCTCTCGCTTGTCCTTGTAGAGGAAGAGCGAATGGGAGCGGAGGACAGAGAAGACGCGTTTCCATGGTCGCATGCCACCTCCGACTTTCTATAGAAAGAAATGACACAAACGAGGAGTCAACGTGAACCGTATCCCGGACGAGCCCCCACATTGTCTTTTGAGCCGAGCTGTGACACTGTTGATTATCTACAAAAACAGAGCAGATCTTATCTAATTAAGCATCTCTGGAAGTCTGATCCATGGAGGTCCCATGTTACACCTTATAGCCACAGTTCTGTCTGTGTTGCCATGGTAACACTATGGGATGCTTATATCAATATACACATGCTATGCATCTAGGTAACCAGAAGAACGCCAGCTGTATTTCAAATCATCATGAACAGGACATCTTACAGCTGTAGACATGATGCGTCCGTGGGAACCCTGAATGTATTAAAGCTATTGTTTCATGCTTAAATCATCCAACAAATAAATAGAACGCACACTTAAAGTACAGTGTTTTGTCTACCTTTCCCTTCTCGGTTAGAATCTGTTTGTAGTGCAACCATCCCTCCTTGCGAACGTCACTGAAGGTGATGGTTCCCAGTTCGGAGGTGGAGTGACGTTTGGACCGGGCCTCCTCCTGGGCTCTCAGGCTTTCCAGAGACTAAAACACACAGAACAGGTCCAGTACAAGACAGGATACAACTTGGTCCAGTCTAGTTGTTACAGATCTATGCCAGTACTCACCCCGTCTATGAAAAAGCTCTTGACCCTTTTTGGTAGTTTACTGTGGAGAAGAGGAACAGGAGTTAAAAGACGGAGCTGTACCGTGGACGCCTGCTGTCAGGACGGCCTTTGGATTGACTCAGTATCCAGATTAAATCCACATCGGAGGTCCAGACTTACGAGAAGACCCGTCCTTCTTCCCTGAAGGTGTTCAGACCCTCGTCGCAGGACTTGGACCTCTCGGTGGTGATAGCCAACAGGTACGATGAACGACGACTTTTAATGCTGCCTGGTTCAGAGAAACAATGTTATTACACAGAAAAAAGAAGGCGAAAGAAGAAAAAAAACAAAAGTAAAAATGAAATGAACACTGGTGATATGAGAAATGATAAAAGGTGGATGACAACATAACTGTGAGTTCATGGTTCCTGTGACTGAGTGATTAGTATGACATGATCCTGGTGAATTAAAGGGTTAAAGTTTAGGTTTTAGTACATTCACTTTATTGTATTTGTTATTGAATTATAGGAGACAACAGCCCGGATTCTGCAACGTTCCCAAAATGAGGCATTGTTCTATTAGGGTTGAAGTTAGATTTTAGCATCTTTCTGATTATTAGCTTTGTTGAAAATTTTGTTTTAGTGATGCCACTGAAAATACCTTAAAAGGTTCAATGTACAGACTTTAAAGGATCAAAATGTAAAGTTTAAAGGTTCAATATGTTCCCTTTAAAGGTCCAAAATGACAATTTCAAGGTTCTGCTTTTCTGCATGAAAATATAGTCCTGGGTGAAAACATGATACACATTCAAAATTATTTTTGTGAATGTCCTTTACAGTAGACAGCTTCTTCTTCTTTTTTTTTTCCAATAAATATGTGAAACTCTTGACTCTTCTCCCCACGTATAACTCATAGCTTGGTTTCAGGAGGTAAAATGTTCAATATATCAACTTTAAAGGTTTAATACAAACCTTATGTGAATACTAGTGGCTAACGTGGATGTTAGCTAACTCCAGTTTTAACCTATGAAACCAATGAAACAATATAATTACTTAGATAACATTAGAAAACAATGTCATGTTAATGCTCTCTCAACTTGTGGTTCGTGGCCCAGAGGTGGTTTGCAGATTCATTCTACGTGAGTCATTATAAGTTTGGGTTTAAACATGAATTTACGGAATAAAAATTAGATTAAATTACTTTATGGGCCCATTTTTGGAAAATCTGTTTTCCTGGTCCTCTGATCACTTATCAATACTTGCTTTAAAGTTCTCTTCTGGCAAAAGAGGTTTAGCGTTCAGAACAAACTAGCATAAACACAACTAACATAAACTTAGGAACCTTCAAATCTGCACATTGAACCTTTAATCTGAGGCGTAGGCAGGACAAATGTATCCAAATCCAAATCCAGGATCAGTATCATGTTCTTTAGTGGGTGAGTGGGACTCACTGCAGTCCTGAGAACGTAGTCGGACAAAGGGGGAGATGGAGGAGGGGGTGGGGGAGACAGAGGTGGAGGTGAGGGAGACCACAGTGGAGGCCCGGTGACTGGACACCACAGAGCAGGCTGGGACATAGCAGGCCTGTAGGTCAGTACTAGGACTGGAGGGGTCATCTGCAACCAGGCCAGCAACCGGGGGTGAGAGACGACCAATTAAACACGACAAGACAACACAGCCTCAAACTGACCTCAGAATGGACCGCATTCACAGGCGTTTTTTTTATGAGGGTTTGGTGCGCAAAGGATAATGATCACCCTGCTGTGTTCAAATGTTATAATTTCATCTCTCTTGTGAAAACATGGATGGTCACGGGTCTATATTTCAAAATAAAACACTTTATGTAACACATACCATCTCTAAGTGCTAACGCTAAACTCCAACACTCATGCTAATGACCTGTCCATAATGCTGACAGAGATCAGGAGCTATTCTCCAAGTGTCTTCAGTGGCAGATCATTGCTCCAATTGTATGCTAAGTGCTAATGCTAACTGCTAGAGCTAATGCTAATGACAAGACCACAATGCTGGTGAAGATCTGGAGTTAGTCTCCAAGTGCAAGTGCTTGAATAGTGATTAAATGCTACATGCTAATGCTAACTGCTAATGCTATTAGGATGGATAAAATGCAGAAATGGAATTTTTCGACATTGCCAATAAAAGAGTTAACCTTAAATTTTAACATTTACTAGCTAACATTACCATTTGATATTGCTGTAAGGGTTAGCATGATGCCGCATTATTGACTTAACCGGAACATTTTTGAGTGTTTTTGAATGAAATACAGCAAGAATTATTTCACATCTTTCCTGTTGTATCATTGTAACTCAATTGAACATGAGCTGTTGTAGTTAATGGTTGTTTTGTCAGACGTGACCACAGCAGAACATTAATAATTTTGCTAACAGTGTTTTTAATTTCAACCCTTAGCCTGATTACAACAAAATGTTGTAACATCAAACGTGTGAATTCAGACCATGAGGTGCTTTAGTTGCTGAAACATTTCTCTGAGGCTGAGCTGCTCTGGATTCAGAAATGTTCTGTTTTTAGCCAATATTCCACAAAATAAATGATTTGGTTATTTACTTACTAGCACCTATTACTTCAATATCAGCTTGAGTTTTATCTTGGAGGCTACTCTAAAATTTGAGACAGATTTGTTCAAATATTGACTGTAAATGTGCAAGTGTGAAAGAACTGGTGACTAAAAATCATTTCTTTTATCGGAATAAACTGACTTTTCTGTTGTATTGTAGGAAGATGATTATTGAGGCTTTTATAAATTTATGACAATGTGCATTAATATTAATTTATTTTAACTTATTAACTTAAATATACAAGTTTTTTGGGGGATTTTTAACTGATGGACTTCTAAATTAATTGTGTCTTGTTTGCTGTGTGGGTTATATTTTGAGTATCTTTTCTGGAGGTGCAACCAAATGTCACTGTATGGAAATAAAATGACAATAAAGTATATTACCTTAATTTATCTTTGCTAATCTTATCTTAATTTATCTTATCTTATCTAAACTTTTTTAAATTTATCTTATCTTTTCATAATTGATCTTATATATCAGTTTTATACTACATTACAGTGATATTCAGTGATACAGTGTATGTAATATAAAGTATACTACATTATAAATAAGTAATGACAAATTAGAGTGATAAATTGTGGATGAAGCTTACAGTATCATATTTTAGTCTACTGTGTGTTCTATTTCCAGAGCAGCTCTTATTCAGTGAAACGTCAGAACTTTAACTCAATCTAACATTGATTTGCACAAAACATTATCTGTACAGAACAGATACCAGTAAAGGTTCAAAAACATACAAAACACAATAAAGGTAGTATAAAACACACAAAAACTACATGAAGTGAAGATAGAAGAGGTTATGGGAGTATATGTCATACATGTTTAAAGGGAAAAATTAACACTTAGACTAAACACAATTAAATGTGAAACTAAAGAGGCCAGAGCAGCTGTTGATTTGATCATCCCATATGGAAATGTAATATATGACATATAAGGACATTGATCAGTGATGTTATTTATACAGAGAACAACAGTAGATGGTGAACGCAACAGCAGACAGTGAACACAGAGTCTGGATGAAAACATCACATGTATGTGTATATACGTGTATGTGACGTATGTTTTCACACATCTGTTAATATTTCATACTGTTTGTACAAAACATTCATATATGTACAAATATTACATCTGCATATGGGAATGACATGAGCAGAGAAATACTGTATGAAGAACCTCAAGGATCACTTCATGAATTTGACACTACTGGCCCTCGTTTAGAAACGTGTCTTCCATATTCCGTTGTGTTATGGAAGTGTTCATGCTCCACAGAGGAGATCACTCACCTATGAATGGAATGGAGGACAGGGAGTCGTAGGCGTGCTGAGCCAGGCTCCCATTGGCCCTCCGGTTGGGGCCAGGTCCTCCAGAACCAGAGGAGGGGGTCCCACCCGGTGAGGGCGTCAGCCCCGGAGGCTCAGGAGACTCGATGGGGGTTGCATAGTTAGGATGTCGAAGAGCCTGACTGGGCGTCCGACGTCCTGGGGGAGGCTTCTGCCTCAGCACCACCTCCTGGTTCAGGGACACCGGGGAGAGGACCTCTCTGTCCTCCCCGAGCCTGGACCTGTCGTCTTCTGGGGCCGGCATGGCAGGGGTGGACTGGGGCCTCGGGGATGGCCCCCCCTCGCCGTCCGAGGGGCTGCTCCTGCTGCCGGGGCTCCAGCTGTGGGTGGGGTCCCTGAAGGAGTGGGCCTGTTGAAGGAGGTGACCGGCTTTATGGGAGAAGGAGGGGCTGTAGCTCCTGTAACCAACCAGCTCCTCCTCTTTGACCCGCCTCGTCTGAGGTTCGGCCACCTGCTGACCTGGCTGTCGGCTGCTAGGAGGCACCGTGGAGGATGACGTGACCGGACACGTCATCGCGGGCTGGTGCTGATGACCCGCTGAGTCCTTGTGCTCGCTGAATTTGGCGGTTTGAGGATGTGGAGTGTGTTCGTAGTGTGGTTTGACTAGTGCAGATGCTTGTGCCAGAGTTTCCACCGAGCGGCCATAGTTGTGCTCGTACTCAGCGTAGGCGGCGAGTAAACTCTCAGAGCATGACTTGCTTCCTGGTCCGGAGACTCCGCCCCAACCTCCGAGCCAATAGGAGTCGTGGGATGCAGCAGCCGCCTGGTGGTGGTACATGAGGATTTCTCGTCTGCGTTGCTCGGCGGCGGCAGGTCCAGGTCCAGGTCCGAGCGCCAACCCCAGCCCCAGCTCTGCCAAGCGATCCTGAGATATGCTGCGGTGGCGAGGGGACATGCGCTCCGCCGCCTCTGCCTGGCTGTAGTACCAGTCCGACAGCGCCTGGTGGCACAGGGCATCAGCGTGTGCTCGAGCTGAGGCTGGCAGGCTGCTCTTCCGCGGCGGGGGCAGCGTTGCCGAGGCGATGGCGGTGTTGTGGTTAGTGAAATGGAAGTCCAACGCACTAATGGCCGATGAGGAGCGACCTCGGTGACGCCCCTGTGGACCAAAGTGACCGCTGGAATCCTCGGGACCCCCGGACCAGCCGGAGGTCGGGGTCGAAGCGGCGGGCGGGCGGTTGTCCAAAGGCGAGGTGGCAGGGGCAGGGCGGCACTGCCAGTTGTCCAGGGAGCTGTGGAGGGCATGGCCAGGCTGGGGGGCGGGGCCAGGCTTGGCGGTGGGGTAGCAGAGGGGCGGAGGCTCAGGGAGGCTCTGGGCCTCACCTGTGTACGGCTTATTGCCTTTCAGGTAGGCGTCTTGGGAGTACGCCTGAGGACGGACACGTGAAGACGCCAAGTAAGACAAGACCAACGACAAAAACAAGCAGGAACAGATGAAGGACTGAGCGAGGAGGACGCCGCATGCAGCTGTTTGTCAACCAAAACATAACGTCTTCATCCTAGATCTTGATTATTCAAATTTTTACTATTTTTATCATATCTTGTATTTTGACCTTAACCTTTGCTGTCGTTTTAAATGGGCTATAGAAACAAACTTGACCTTGACCTAAAACAGCAGCTGTGGTTCCATGTAACTGTAACTAAGAAATTGAAGACATTTTTAAAAATTAGACATCAGCCTCAAACATTTATTCATTGCTGCTTTAACCCATACAGACCCAGGGCTACTTTCATGGCAGGTCCAAAATAGTTTTTTCTCTATATTTAACTTTTCTTGATTGATCACTTGATTGATTTGATCTAATATTATCCTTTGCATTTTGTGGTTTTTCAGTGAACAAAATGTATTTTCCTGTATTCAATTCACTGATCATGTAGATGTTTGTAACAGCTCAGATCAAAGTTGAGGACTATTATATCAGAAAACTCAGAAAAAGTGACTTTTTCAGCAAAGATATCAGCAACTGAACGTAAAAACAAGTATTTCCATCCACTGTCACTGACCTACTGTAACTTCATGGGTTTTGCTGGTGAATCAGTTTTGTAGAAGATGAGGGTGTATGATCTGTAACTGGACTAAGCAGAATAAACTCTACATTAAGTCATATTAAACAGGCCTGTGTTGAAACGCTCTAGTGTTTCCAGCCTTTTCATGGCTCAGTTTCAAGTCCAAGCCTCTAAAAGGAGGAAGTAACACATTTGTTGGTAACGTCGGTGCATTAATCCACGTCGGATGTGTGTTTGTGGCAGCAGGGGTCCAAACACACCACAATGTGTACGACGGAACATGTCACCCAGCATTACCGTGTGGCCCGCTGATGTGTTTTTAATAGTTTTCGGAGACAATAGAGCTCTGTGGCCCAGAGGAATAATGTTGGGTTTGTTCTGTTGTTGACAGTAAGCACGAGAAACACACTGAGCTTGAAAAGAAAAACACAGTCAGTAAATATTGTTCTTTGATTGTTATTCGTCCCATTAAATCTCGGCAGAAAACTGAAAAGTAGCTGGTGTTTATTCTAGACATGTGTCGGCTGATTACATGAGGTAATAAAAACACATGAAAAACGCTGCATTTATGAAGTTACATACATGACTGGGTATATAATGTCCTATCTCAGCCTGGCTACATGTAGATCACACGGGAACGAGGACAAAAGAAGGAAAGAAGAGAAAAAAGAAGAAAGACAATACTCACACTTACCAACTGCAACACATCCTCATCTTTTGGCATGATGGACAGTTCCAGGATGTTTTCACTGCAGAGACAAGACGTTGATGTGGACGAAGATATTTAATACAAATCCATATCTACATGTATATCCGTATAAACATCCTTCTCTGTATCTGTGTCCACACCAATACCCATGTCCAATGGTCTTTTACCTGTTTTGTATGAGTGCGATGACCTGAGAGTAGGTTTTTCCCAGAATGCTCTCCCCGTTCACCTTCACCAGTCTGTCCCCTGGAGAACCAACATTCACAGAAGAACAAAGAAGACCAGGGTTCAAGGTCAAGGTCTGGAATTATCGCGATAAATGTCAAAAGATTATACAACAAAAAGTCTACAGGGTAAAGTTTTTGGCCCTGAGTGAAAATGTGAAGTGAAGAAACTAGATGATTATTTATAGTTTTAAATTTTATATGTGTGTGTATATATATGTATATATATATATATACACACACACATAATTTTCTAGGTTCTAAGTCTGGTTCTGGTACCTGTACACAGTCCTGCCATCTGGGCCGGACCGTTTTCTTTTACACTTTTTACAAAGATGGTGTCCATCGGCTCCAGACGGGACCGCGGACAACCTGCAGATACATGAACACGAAGGGTTAAATGAATGGAAACACTGAGTTCATCAATGTCCAACACGCCCTCAACATCCACACAACATAAAGAGATACACA
>JAPQRQ010000012.1:213503-228327 GCA_037367365.1 Apogon talboti
GTAGTGGGTGGTACTTTCACTGGAGGAGAACTCAACTCATTCAATCCCAGTCCATATATGACTTCTATCAGTGATCAGTAGGAACTAGATTGATATGTGGAACCATGTACATGTTCTGAACCATCAACATATGGACCAGTAGAAGGAAAGGAACAGTTAGAATATTTAAATAATTCTAAAATAAAAATTTCTCAAAACTTTGAACACATTTTCTAGACATTGTGGTGGTGACATGGCTGGTGATACGCTATAAAACTATAAAACTGGCTCTAGTTCTGTCCACTTCTGAGTCCAGTCGTCACAACACGTCATTTTAGACCTGTTTAGATGATAGGCTGAGGTTGGTTTTGTCTCTTTCTTCCATTAACTTTGTTAAAACTGTCATCGTTGTGGTTTTACCTCAGAGATTAGAAGACGGACACACTGTTATAGTGGTTTACAGTAACTCAGAACATTCACATCAATGAATCTCATCGGTCAAATGTTTATATTATATTCTGCTTTCAGAAATCTGTACAAATCTAGGTACTGAATAGGTTTTCCACATCAATTCTTGGGTGTAGAAGCAAAACATTTACATGAACATCTGGGGTTTTTATCAGACGCCTTTAAGCGAATAATAAAACACTGTATGTGATCTAAGTGGAATGTACCATGTTGACTATATTATGAACATTAGTCTTTGTTAGAATTTGTTTCATACTCATATCTATACTTCGTCTTATTTAATACAAGCTGCTACGTCAGATTCAACAGACGCTCAACTTCAGATACAAGTATAAAAGAATGAATGAACCTCCATCACCAGAGGCAAACAACGCAGACACATTATGAACACAGAGGTGTTTATACCCAAAATAATACCAGCCAATCGGACTGTGTTTGCTCCTAAAAGAAAATTGAAAACAGAAAAAAAAATGGTGAACACAACAGGCATTAATATGTAGAATTAAAAAGAAAACAACAAATAGCCATCTCCTCTGTTATCTTGTTTAATAAGCACAGACTGAACTCATTTTCTATATTTTGATTTAATGCTGTGAAGATCAGCACATACAGTACATAGAAAAATCCTCTATATTGGGAAATCACAGACTACAGATGGGTTTTTGTCTGGATAGTCATTTATGAATAATTCATAGCCATAAATAACCTTCTGGACTCTTCAACTTTATTTCAGAACCAAAAATCAGACTTTAAACGATTTGACATCTATTGGGATTCTTATTCTTATAGCTATATTATCTGTATGTATCCATTATATATCCTATATTATCTGTATGTATCCATTACATATCCTATATTATCTGTATGTATCCATTATATATCCTATATTATCTGTATGTATCCATTATATATCCTATATTATCTGTATATATCCATTATATATCCTATATTATCTGTATATATCTATTATATATCCTATATTAACTGTATATATCCATTATATGTGGTACATAGTTCTTCCTTCTATATTATAGAGTTGGCTTTTTGTATATTTTAGTATTTCTTTGTAGTTTAGTATATTGTTACTATATTTTTTTTTACAATTTAAATGTTTGCTGCCAAAAAGAAAGAGAGCCTCTAAACTGATTTTCATTGTTCCAGTAACAGTGACAGTAAAGTTCTATTCTATTCTATTCTGTTGTTTTCCCCTGCTCTGGGTCTAATAAATACATTTTTGTCCTATTGTTATAAACCTTGTCCTTTCAGGTTCCACTAAAATCTTCCTACCACATCAAACTTCAGGTGTACCTCCTCTTCCTGTCTTACCCAGGTCAAGCGATGGCGCTGTATGACCCTCTGGGAGCCCCGTCTCCGTGGCGATGCAATAGGGGTCGGTCGTGGCGAGGAGCGAGGCGAGACCCCCCTTAAAACTGCCAGCCAGATGCAGCGAGGCTCGGCGTCGCTACAGTCCACGCCGACGGAGCACTGGAAGCGCCACTCGTGGCCCGACGGAGCTGGAGCGACACCCGACACCCTCAGCATAGCACGTCCACATCCGAACACGCATCAACGCCAGGGCTACGAGGGTCCGCTACCCACCAATCACATCCACCCACACCTACGCCCAACCTGAAGCCCAAGCATCGCAGGAAGAGAACGGGATGACAGGGAAATAGAAGCCAATGACGCTAAAGTCAAACAGAAGTCACGTTTAATCCATGTCAAGTTGGTTTCGTAGTTCTTTCGTAGATTCCTCTGGTCAACTCTTTACATTTGCGTTTTTTCTAGGTGTCTTATTGGTGCTCATTAATTCCAACAAGTTACCATCAGAGGACTATTTTGTTTAAGTCCACTTGTTTATTACAGATTATGGTGTATATTCAAGGTAATAATTTAACTCATTTTTAAAACAGACGACCAGGAAACGTAACCTGATACTAATGTCACAGTCACATCAAAGTGAATTTTAATCCAAGTTGAGTTTATGTCCTTGTGCAGTCGTAGCTTCCTCTGGTCGACTCATTGCATTTGCCTTTTTTCTGATACAAGTATCTTTTTTTTTTCTTATTTCACAGACTAGATCATCAGACGACTAATTTGTTGAATTTGTTCTGTATTTGATTACAGAACATGTGATACCAGAGGGTTACGTCCACTCGTTGAATACAGATTATGTTGCACGTACTTTTAAAACAGACGACTAGGAAACGCAATCTGAGGCTGAGGTCACAGACAAACTGATGTGAATTTTAATCCGTGTTGAGTTTATTTCGTTGTTCGGTTGTAGATTCCTCCAGTCAACTCATTACTTTTGTGTTTTTTCTGATAAAGGAGTATTTGGAAGATCCTGAAGGTAGTTCCTCAGGCCATGACGGCGCTCCAACCGATTCCGATCAGACTTTCATCAAATTTCCCACTGCGTCTCAAACTCATGGTCCTCATAGTCGGACCTCGGCGTCGTTTTCCCAGTTTCTCCCTATGTTCAGTTATAGAAGAAAAGTGTCTGGTCCTTAGATGATCCGGTTGGTGATGTTATGACACTGGAGCCGTTAGCTAATAGCATTTGTCCTCCATAGACTCAACTGGTAGGATGTTGTCACTGGCAGTAGAGCTGATGTTACAGCTGAGTCCGTCCATGAGTTGGAGGTTTGTTGTTGAGGATGTGAACCCCACGCTGCTGCTGCTCACCGATGCGTTGCGTCCCCCTCCACGCTGGCGCTGGTTGTGTCTGACTATCTTTATTGCCGTCTAAGTATAGTCCTGCCTCCTCTGCCTCTCTCCCCCTTTCATTCTCTCTCTCTCTCTCTCTCTCTCCCTTGGGTGTATTTGCTGACATCCTGGTGCTCGCTCGCCCGCTCTTTTTCTCTCCGTCACATTCCTCTCATCCTTTAACTCCACGGTCCGGCCTCCTGGTGGAGCTCCATCGTTCTCTGCTGGGTCCAACTGTCGCCTCCTTTTACACTCACAGCCCAACGGCTGCTGCTTTAGTCCATCCAACTACAGAACATTGGCTTTGTTTGTCTTTTTAAGGTTATTGTGCTGTGACATTATTCCAAAGACCCTTTAGAACCCCTACAAAACTCTAAAAGTCATACTTATTAGAGCTGGAAGCTGTGTTTCATTGGGTTTGAACATTGTTGGCAGAGAAATCAAGTGGTTTCAAGTGGAAATGTCGGAGGAAAATTAGATGTATTATTTTTAGTAAATGGTTTATTAAAACTGGTTTATTTAAGGTTCCCGAAAACCACCATTTGACCCAAAACAGCCTCAATTTTGTAACGTTTACAGCACTGCTACAAAAGTATGCATTTTTTTAATATTTAAATCATTCTTTTGGGATCATTTGAGGAAAATCATCCAATTTCAGGGTAAAAAAAAAAAAAAAAAAAAAAGAGTCTCAAACTCATTTTAGTTCAGGTTCCACATTCAGCCCAATACAATCTCAAGTGGCCCGGAACAGTAAAGGCATAGAAAAACAGCCTGTAAATATTGACAATTCCAAATTCTTCTCTGTGTTTTAGTGCAAAAAAGTTAAATTAAGAAAATGTAAAAAAAAATGGCTACATTTACAAACATCCCTTAATCTGTGAGGTTTTTAGAGCGTTTTTCGGACGTTTGTGTCCTGAAAGATTGCAGAGGGTTTAACTGAAAGCAGATTTGACTTTTATTTTCTGTTTTTGTTGACTCTAATCTTGCTGACTTTATTCTGTAAACACGCCGCGGTTCATCCACGTGTCTGCGGTAACTGTCAGCCTCTCGACCCTCGCGTCATCGACACCTAATCGTAGCCACGGCGACAGGCGGCGAGAGAACGGGCGAGCGAAGATAAAGAGGGAGAAGTGAGATGTGAGGACGATAAAAGAGGGTGACGTCTACGCAAACATCACCCAGAATCCCCTGCATCTTTCATCTCCTGTTCCTGCTGTTTGCGTCTTATTCCTGGTTGTCGTCTTATACATCTTTTATTACAGTCTGCTGTTTCTGTTCGTCGCCGCTGTTCAACTGTCTGACACTTTCACACAGAGCGTTAATTTGCTGTACATGGCACTGTGAGCCGTGGTGGTTGTTGGGAAGCGCTGTGACCAATCCGGGCTCTTATATAGTTCTGTTTTCCTGACGGCGACGACTCATAATCGTGGTGGAGTCGAGCTAGAGCAAAAATAATATTATGTGATGTGTGACTCAGAGCAGAATATGCATCTGTTCTGCCCTGATTCTTTGAGTCTCGGTTCTACGAGGAGGCATGAATGTATGAAAACCAAGCACCTATTATTAATACTTTTAACTCCTTATGGGGTTTATTGTCAAACTCATTTTACTTCAGTTTCCACATTCAGACCAGTCTGATCTGAAGTGGCCTGAACTAGAAAAATAATAACATAATAACCTAGAAATAATGCCAACTCCAACATAATCTCTGTTTTAGAGTGAAAATAGTAAAATTACATTATGAAATTGTTTACATCTGCAGAGTATACTTTACAAATATGAACAATCTGAAATTTCTTAAGAAAAATAAGTGACATTATAACAATATTCTGTCTCAGTTTATAATTTACACGTGTGCATTACAACTTACAGATCACAGTGGATCTACAAATACATTAAATATTTAATAACAGACAGAATGTTGGTAGAATTACGCTTATTTCTCTTTAGATATTTCACATTGTTCATATTTTTTCAGGTTATTCACTTTTTTTATGAAAGGATAGTTTGTAAATGTACACATTTTAATGTCATTTTACTTTTTTACACTAGAACAAAGAGAAACATTTGTAGTTGTCATTATTTATAGGTTATTGTGATAGTCTGGTCTTTACCTTAGATCATATTAGTCTGAATAAGGAACCTGAAGTAATATAACTTAATATCTTCAGTGTGATTTTTAGGTTCCACTAATTCATCCCATAGGCCGGACTGGACCCTTTGGTGGCCAGTTTTGGTCCACGGGCCGTATGTTTGACACCCCTGATTTTGGCCAACGGGCATAAAAGTGACACAATAAAATAATATATATATATATATATAAAACCACTTAAATATCAGTAGAGAAATCAATAAGTCTGAGTACTGTCACACCCATAACAAATATTTATATGATAATTAATTCATTATTTTATCAGTCATGTGAAAATGCTTCAAAGACTGAGTTGTATTTGTATCTCAGATAGATTATGGTCCAGATTATCGTCTCTGTCGTCACTTTCGGTCTTAAACTGACGAAGCTCCTGTGTGTTTGGCTGTTTTTCATTCCTCTCCCAAATGAAACTCACCCACTTCAGTTACATAATGTCTAAACTTATAAATGACCCACAGTCGGGTTCAGAAGAAGAGTCCTCAAGTTCTGAGCGAGTGGGAAGAAGAGGAACAAAGCAGCAGAGAACGAGGTAAATAAAGAGCTGTCACCCGGAATCTGAATCCGAGAGGAAAGAGAGACACAGCGAGACGGAAAAGTCAGAGCAGACACAGGAACTGGGGGAATCAGAGACAAGATAAAAACCCCGAGGACCCACAACTAACCACCAACGGGAACAAGTGTGAAAACAGGAAAATACTATTCAGAGGAAAGAATGACCTGCACCAACCAGACAACCACTAGACCCTATTAATATACACCATGTGGACAAAAGTATGTGGACATGTTGAATCCAGGGGTTTCTTTTCTACCAGGGGTCTGGGAAACAAAACAATAACGACTAATGTCAGAATATAGTTTTATATTGGAACAAACATTGGTTAGTTTGGTCCAGATTCGCGCATGAAACATGGGAGCAAAAACAAAAGTGCTGCGTTTCTATGAATCTGAGGTTGTTTATTATGGTTCTCATCCTCAACACTTTAATGATTATTTTAGCTCAAATGTGACAAGACAGCTATTTTATGTATTCTCATCCTGGACTCCGCCGTCACCATGTTAGACCTGCAGAGTGACTCACTACTCCCTCTAGTGGTCACATAAATCTACCAAACGGTCACTGTAAATAAACTCCCTTCATATCTCTACAGTTCAATACACTGGCATCGATTATTACAGCTAAACCAGCAGAACTCAGGGATATATGCAACAGCTCAAAAAATAATAATTATATTTCAGACTGAGACCAAAACAAGACAAACGTTTTTAATGAACCCCTTCAGTTTGTTTATTGTAATAGAGAACTGAGAGCGACAGAGTCAGAGTGGAAATAAACAACGGGACGAGAGAGAAGCGACAGAGACGAGCACAAAGAGAGACAGGCCGAACGGGATAAAGAGGAGGCTGCAGGCGACGGCTGAACTAAACGCTCAAGCACGGCTCAATGGACACGACCATGACCGCACGAGGACGGAGCACGGACACGACACGCAAGAGCGGAACGCCACAAGAACACACAAGGAAAGAAACGACAAAAACACACAAGGATATAAACGACAAAAACACACCAGGATATAAACGACATAAACACACCAGGATATAAACGACGAAAACACACAAGGATATAAACGACATAAACACACCAGGATATAAACGACATAAACACACCAGGATATAAACGACATAAACACACCAGGATATAAACGACGAAAACACACAAGGATATAAATGACAAAAACACACAAGGAAAGAAACGACAAAAACACACCAGGATATAAACGACATAAACACAAGGATATAAATGACATAAACACACCAGGATATAAATGACAAAAACACACCAGTAAAGAAAGGACATAAACACACCAGGATATAAACGACATAAACACACCAGGATATAAACGACATAAACACAGGCTGAAACCATCTGTGGGTGTGATGAGGTCAACCCCTGGTCCAGAGTTACAGACAGTTGACTACAGACATGGACAGTGTGTTTTCAGTATTACATTATAATGAGATGATCATCAATTAACCACCGTTTTTCTGCTCTAAACTATTATTACACTATATGGACAAAAGTATTGGGACATAGAAATGTTTCTTTACCAAACAATAACGACAAATGTGTATTTACGTCCATACAGTTTACACATATCAGTATTTCCTTCCAGTTTAATGGTAGATTTTTCTTCCTCAGTGAGATGTGATGAAGGTAGATGGTTAGATGTAGTCTAAAAACCAAACTCTTTCTGCCTTTTTTCAGTTTTACATAGTTTAATCTTTTAAAGTTAACATTTTTATCGATTTATGTCCACTCTCATACACTTTAAGACAAATATTCTTCTTCTTAACCATCACTCTGTATAAATAACAACCTTTTTTATGTATAATTTCAACGTATTCCTTCAGATGTTCTGCAGTGAAAATGACTGTGACCGTTTACCGGCTGTGACTTAAAGCAGTAAAACACACACGGATTAGACTCAACCCCTGAATGGATCCGACTGATTCCAGTTTCTGTCCACCAGTGGGCAGCACCGCATCACAGAGGGCTGATGGGAACTGAGGATGTGCATGGGCTGACTCTGGATCAGTACGACCCATGGAAACCAGCTGCCTCTACTGTCACTGCTCCCACATGCCAGTTTGAACCCACCGTTCACTGTCAGGTTTGTTTGATGACTAGACTTTAACATGTGATATACGTGGTTTTTGTTCTTCTATGCATCGTCTGTAGGGTTTAAGCCGAGGCTCGTCCTCCTCGACAGCAGTCAGTGCCATCTGAAGAGGGCAGGGGTCGCACCGGAGACATGAATGAACGTAAACCCACTCCTAATCACTGGCTACATGACCTATTTTTAGTCGAGTGAAGATGATTCGGAGCTAAAAATATCCACAAATTAACATGAACTGAACTGTTTCCTATGATGCGAGCGATCGTGTCTCTGAGGAGACTCTGATGGGTCGGATTTGTTGAATTATGACAAATTATCTTATAATTCACAGAGCAGAGAAAGGCAAAAACCCCCAGTGGAGTGATGTGAAGCCTGCATCTGAATAATATTAACACCGAGTAGTTTATAAATAATACAGCAGTATATGCTGTGTATCTGAGGTGGAGCATTGACTTACTTTAATATCAACTGATTAATAACAGGATGTAATGTAACCAAACAGCATCAAGTCCCTTTAGAACAGGGGTGTCAAACATATGACCCGCGGACCAAAACTGGCCACCAAAGAGTCCAATCCATGAGTCCATGGGATGAATGTGTTAATGCAAAAATTACACTGAAGATATTTAACTGTCAAGGATGTTAAAGTCATCATAGTTCAGAGGTAACATACAGAACAATATGATCTCAAGTAAAATAGTAACATAATAACCTATTAATAATGATAACTCCAAAAATGTTCTCTTTGTTTTAGTTTAAAAGGCAAAATTACATGAAAATATTGACATTTATAAACTATCCTTTCATAAAAAATGTGAATAACCGGAACAAATATGAACCTGAAATGTCTGAAGAAAAATAAGTGCAACATTAAAAATATTCTGCCTGTTATTAAATGTTTTGTGTCTGTGTAGATCCACTGTAATGATAAACTAAGACATAATACTGTTCTGTTAATCACAACCAAAACAGCAACTTGCACTCAGTTACTAAACTAGTTAGTGTGTTTGTGCCAGTCAAACTGTTAATAAAAAGCCTTCTATCAACTGGGTTCGGCTCTGTAAATATCAGATTGTGTGTGAGATGAGAGATGAGTTAGTTGAACGTCGTTAATACATTTTTCACGTCGAGTGAATGAGTTTCTAGATTAAATAACCCAAAGTGGCATTTTCCAGCTCCGGGTTAAAGTGGCCAAACGATGATTCACGGTCAGTCACATGACCAAACTGAGCCCCAGAGGAGTTGATACCACGTGACGGACAGAACCGGACACCCCTGCAACCAATACTTACATCACCCCTCCAAATAAATAAAATAAAGATACGATACATGTAGGAGCTTTATAAACTATGTGGACAAAAGTATGTGGACAGGTTGAATCCAGGTGTTTGTTTTCTAACAGGGATCTGGGATCCAAAAGAATAATGACTAATGTCAGAATATAGTTTTATATTGGATCAATATCATTACATTGGTTAGTTTGGTTGACATTGGTATCTTTGTTTCCAAAATGCCTTACAGATGGTTTGGACTTCATTTATATCAACACTGATTTTGTTATTTTTATCCATGACCCTGATTTTAAATGTTCTACCTTTAAATTTCTAAAATATTTTTCCTGCTCTGACTGTAAATAATAATTTTCTGTCAACTAAACCATCTACTTTCATCACATCTCAATGAGGAAGAAAAATCTCCCATTAACTTTAAGGAAATATTGATGTTTTTATGTCCAATCCTCATCAACAGGACATCTGACAGCTGTAGACATGGTGTGTCCCAATACTTTTGTCCATATAGTTTATAAAACCAGACTCATCTACTCATCAGTCACTGCAGCCAATTCAACAACTATTCAGCATTTCAGCTCAATAAACCAGTGGGTGACTGCTTCGTTTAGTCCTCCAGGTGGAAACTCTGAGTTGTTAAGGCCTTGTGGCGTCAAAAACCACTGGTCTCCTTCTGTTTCCTTAATGAAAACCATCGGTGAATTCGTCCTCAAATGCCACCGTCCAACCACGTCCAGATTCGTCTTTGCATCACATTCCACAACCTGAGCAGAGGAGGTCAGAAAAGGCTGAAGATGCTGAATGAGACCCTGTCATGAGCAGAGGACACCGTGGACACTGGGACGGTCCGTAAACACAGACCTCCACAGAGTCTTTGTTTTTACTCCCAGACTCCACAGCTGGTCTTGGATCAGCCAACCTTTAGCAGACGCTCTATACCCAGGAGCAGAACTGATCCTGAATCAGCCCGGGTGGATGTATGAGACCTTTGTTCTGGATTAGACAGAGGCTCTGTGTACTTCAGACGGCAACGGGACTAAACAGTTTGGGTTTCTGTTTGTTTCAAAGAATGAAGGAAGGAAACAACAGCAGATACGACGCTGACAGACCACCTCCACAAAGACACGGTGCTACTACAGAGCTCTACATTCAGCACTTATTCAGCGTTAATTCATCTTACATGACCTTAGACTCCTTTAACTCCACTGGAAATGAGTTTCCATTATGACTTCATTACCCACAATACACTACCTGGTGTGTTATGTTAGTAGTAGTTGTTTCCCAGGACTCATTCTGATCTCATTCGGTTTATTTGGACTCTATAATATGTGTTGTCCTGGTACTTTTGTAAATTATTGCTCTATTATCAGATTATAAGGTGTTCATATCTGTCATGTGGGTGTTAATTGACAAACAGAACTTATGTTTATTGAATGAAACACTTTTTCCAGACAGTTCAACTAGCTGTGCTTAAGAAGTTGACTCCTGTTTGCATAGCTACATTAGCTCATCTTAGCACTGCTACTGTTCGAAATGTTCTGTCAGCTAAGGCTAATTATACATTATGTAAAAATACATTAATTATTTCAGATAGAACACACATTTAGCAGGTACCTTTATGTACTGTGTTATGATTAACACAACATTCCCAAGTTAGCAGCAAAGTCAACGTCTACAGGGAGTTAGCGGTAATGTTAGCTTGGCAAGGTTTTACCTAGAACCCCCCTACTCTTCCCTAAATTTACATGGTCACTTCCAGATCCAAAAGGTCAAAATGCAAACTTTTTACAGACACTTTAGCTAGTTGTGTTTAAGAAGTTGACTCCTGTTATTACGGCTACATTAGCTGATGTTAGCACTTAGCTGTTCTGTCAGCTACACTGCAAATTCAGCGAGGGGTCATTACTTTTGTCAGACTGCAGCATCATAACTATAACATTTAGCAGTAGCTTCAAGTATTCTGTTGTTATTAACTTATTGTGGTATGATTAATGTAACATTTCTCAGTTAGCAGCACTTTCAATGTGTATAATAAGTTAGTGGTAATGTTAGCTTGGCAAACCCCTCACTCTCCCCGAAATTTATACAGTCACTTCCAGGTCCAAAAAGCCAAGTATGCAAATGCACACACAAGGCCTCACAACTATGAGCTTTTTAGGTTTTTTTTTTTTTTTTTTTTAGCCCTAACCATGTTTGCCAAATCTAAATCTTTTCCGTGGCACTGTCACATCTGAAATTCTCCACTAAAGCAGTTATGTCACTTTGAGAACTACTATTCTCTGAGGGTCTTAGGTTTAAGAACATGTTGGAAAAGGCCCTAAATATCCTGTTAAACAGGTAGTAATCACTTAAACCATTATTGATTGAATATAAATGTGTGAACCTATAGAGGAATGGAGTCCTAAAACTGAGCGTCTTGTGACCAAACCGTCCCTGACAGGACGACAAAGCCGTCGCTTCCTGTGTTGTGAATCTGGTTAGTCGCTTTAGTCGCTTCGCCTTCCACTGACCTGGCAACTCTGACAGCGTTCAGTCTATTTTAGGAAGGCGCTTTTGCTTAGAAACATGTAGAAATGATGAAATCTGTGGATAAGAGACAGACTTTATCTTTGATGCTGCCTGTCTGAGAAACTGACGCGCTGAGAGTTGATGCTTTTCAAGATTTTACAACCAAAATACAGCTGCACTGGAAGTAAGACGCTGTAAAGAGTAGACTGAGATACATTTACCACAGCTGTGAACGGCATCA
This sequence comes from Apogon talboti, assembly GCA_037367365.1. NCBI lineage: Eukaryota > Metazoa > Chordata > Actinopteri > Kurtiformes > Apogonidae > Apogon > Apogon talboti. Next base: position 225,525 of record JAPQRQ010000012.1, read on the forward strand.
GTTTATAGATTAATTAAGAAGCAGCGGGTGTTTGTGAAAGTCAGATTTTAAGAGGATTGAGTCCGAAGATGCTTCTGTGGACAGTGCATCCTTGTTTTATCTTCTCATAATCACCTCATATAACCTGATACCCCATGTGTTGCATATAACACCTATTATATGCTGTTTTCACAAGTTGTTTCACTTTCTTTCAAATCTGAATTTCAATGTTTCAGCTTCAGGGCCCAAAATTTTCATCCCAGCGTTCCAGTACAGATGAGTCTTTATCCTGCAAATAGCTGAGATTGTTCTGTACATGATGATGCAACACATGTGGTATCAAGTTATAGGAAATGCCTAAAAAGGTGATTATTAGCAGGCATGGCAACAACAGACATTTATACTACAGACTCCTAAGGGTTAATGAAGACGCATGAACACAAATATGGCTCTAAACCCACCCCGTTTTTCCTGCAGCTCCACCCCTTTTGTCCAAATATCGTCACTTCCCGCTCCAAACAGCCAAACTGAAGACTATTAGCCATTCAGAAACCAATCCATCAACTAATTAACCCATAAAGACCCAGCACTGCTTTTGTGACAGTTCGCAAATTAATTTTTTTTCTCTATATTTAACCTTTCCTAAGTGATTTATTACCATTTACTCTAATATTGTCCTCTGTATTTTGCATTTCTAAGTGAAAATCAGGTATTTCCCCATATTTATTGTACTAATTATGTAGATGTTCGTTAAAGCTCAGATTAAAGATGAGGGTTATTATATCCAAAAGATCCAACTCTATGGGCTTTGCTGGTGAATCAATGTTAGAGAAGATGACGGTGTTACCACGGTAACTACGGAGCCTCTGAACGTCCAAATGGGTCATATCTGATGACCATGAAAAGGTAACTAAACAGTTTATGTCAGTGAATGACTTTGGATTTTTGGGTTTTTATGGGTTAAACACAGTCCATTATTTTGCTGCTTGATGTGACACGATTAACGGTGTAACAGATGTTGGGGCTAGCTTGGCTCTGGGTTTGTGTTTCCTTTGTGATGTCGGAGATTTGGCGTGTTGTGACGGTGCCAAACACTGGGCGTCTGGTGCCAGTTGGACACCTTTGGCCCAGTTCCACCACAATGAAGCCAATTAGAGCAGTGACAGCAGCTGAGGCTCGCAGGTGAACGGCAGCTGGATGGAGATGCAACCACGCCGCTTTTAGCAACACCCCCACCCCCCTATTCGTTGGTTTGATTGGACGCTTTGGCATCTGTGAAGCCCGTCTACAGCAGGACATCCTGTACTTACAGAGGCAGAGCTGGGTTTTCAACATGAGTACGTGCATTTCTTTAATTTTTTTTTTTTTTGGTAACTTTGGTTTCTGATCCCTGTAGATCAGAGCAGCAGCTGGATGCCCAGATGGGACCCCCCCCACCCCCCAAACCCCCCTTCAGAGATCCAGCTGGAGCAATCTGGATTGGTGGATAAAAGTCAACCACCGACAAACAACTGCAGCTACTGACTGAACTTGATGTCTCCGGAGTCGTACTAGTCGTGTTGTCACTTGTTCTGATGCTTGTCCATTGATCTATTTCTGTTTGGCAGGAAACTTAGACCTCCAGCAAAATACAAAAAGTACAGAAAAGACAGGCAGAAACTGTGAAATATGAAACAGATATGAAATATAAGGAGAAATATTTACAGTGCAGCTGCACAATCATGCATAGTGAGTTTGCTCATATACCTATCTATCCATCTATCTTGAAGGTGCATCAAAGGGTTAATAAATATAACTGTAAATGAGGATAAATAAACCAAATAGATGTAAACAGCAACTGCTTTGGTTGCCCCCGGTTACGTGGCCTGTCCAAAGCCGTCCACATCCCAGTTCGCTGTCGTCTATAATCATCACCCTCAGCCTTTCATTGACACATTCCTGAGCGTCCCACCTGTTTGCAGAAGAATGGCCCAGTGTGTGGACAGCCCCGCCCCCTTTAGGTGGGAACCACCGCTGTCACTCAATGGGCCTCGCGTCCGACCTCTCAACCTTGACCCACACGGCCTCGACCCACATCATTCCACTCTCACACAAACCCACTAACAGAGCTCCATTGTCACAGCAGGCTGTCATATCCCACATACATTACCCCCCCCCCCCAATCTACACCATACAGTACAGCCAAGCCTCCATTAAAACTCCAAATAAACACAACACTACGAGTCCCATCAGCCCCTCCCCCATCACACACACACATACACACACACTCTGATGTAAAAGTTAGCAGACACTTCATCACACTAACGATGCTCTTAGTGGAATTGGATTTTCACATCCAGCAGCTTCATCCGACAGAACTGAACTGATTTATGACAAACTGAGTCGCATTCGATGGAGAAAACAGCAGCAGCAGACCACACTGTCACCATAAGAGATGACCACAGAGTTTTCTGCAGCATTTATGCAGCAGACACCACAAATTCACCTCAAATCAATGCACGGAGTATTAAAACGAACCAACGTGACTTTTTTTCCAGATCTAATGGATATAGTTTGTTCCAATGTACGTTCTGTTTTCAAGCTTTTGCAAAGGATTTTTCACTATAAACATGGTTTCCTTAAACACTTAAACCCAAACCTATGGGAAATGAAATTAGTGACAGGCAGATGTGAACAATATATACATTTTTTGCTTCCTAAAAAAAGTACAAAAATAAATAACACCAGTGTCCCTGTATGTCAGGTTGTGTTCTATTGAATCAATCCCAGTTGAATGTGTGAGGTTGTCAGGTTCTGTTCTCTGTTCCAGTCCTGTGGTCTGGAT
>JAPQRQ010000012.1:256459-266593 GCA_037367365.1 Apogon talboti
TTACAGTGTTGTCTCATTTTTGTCACTTCACATCTTTTACAGTGTTGTGTCATTTTTGTCTCTTCACATCTTTTACAGTGTTGTCTCATTTTTGTCACTTCACATCTTTTACAGTGTTGTGTCATTTTTGTCTCTTCACATCTTTTACACTGTTGTCTCATTTTTGTCACTTCACATCTTTTACAGTGTTGTGTCATTTTTGTTTACATTTTTTTGCATCTTTTCTGGCCTTTTTTTCATCTTGTTGTGTCTCTTTTACATCTTTTATTCCATTTGTTGCAGCTTTTTGCCTCATTTTTGTCATGTTTTGTCTTTTACTTCATTTTCGTCCCGTATGTTAACATCTTCATCTTGTCGTATCCTCTATTAATAAATAAAAACCACAAATATTATTCCACTTAAGACTGAAAATCAACCACCAAATGTGAAATAAACAACAACTTGATGCTTATTGTGGAAATGATCAATATCAGCTCATGAATACTTCTATTAAAACCAGGTTTAGTCGTATCGCCACCCATAAACCAACACACTGCAGAGACATTCAGCACAAGAAAATGGTGATAATGTCGACAGCATTAAGGACGCCTTCTCCACATGCAGCTTGTCCTCTAATTACGCCTTCACATTTTAGGCATTTTCAGTACACACAAAGGTTCAGTGGTGGCATTTGGCTAAAACAGAAAAGGTTAAGTGAGAGTATTTGTCAGGGAGGAATGCTGTGAACTCTGTGGCCGACCGCCGTCAATCTGCCCATGATGGAGGGAGGCATTTACCAATCTGAGCTGCTCCGAGGCCGGGCCGGGGTGAGACGAGGCGGCAAAGCAGCAACTGAACAAATGAGATGCTTCCCAAGATGAATAATGACAAATAACCTTTAAATGCATCTAAATATGTGCAGAAACAAGGCCTGGTTCAGCAGCTCCATGTGCAGATTCAGACTGAACGGAACTGTGAGGACGCATCCATGCAACTGATGCTCATGATTCTTCCATAAACGTATGTGATTCTTCAGAGATTTGGGTGAAAGTGAAGGTTTCTTTGTTTCTCTGACACAAAAGAGAGGATAAATAACAACAAAAACCCTGCACTGACACAGACTATCAGCCATATTATTGTTTTAAACACCTGCATCACTGACTTTCACAATCACTGCAGCAAACACTGGCTGATTGAATACCAGTTAAGTGGTTGTGTGTCTGCTTTTGTGTTGATGAGACCACACATGAACACTGATATTCAACCATTTACAGTGACGTGTTCAGCAGGACATTCAGCGGTTGGATATCGATCTTGAACTTTTAGGACAAAATGACCAGAATGTGCTGCTTCTGACCTGCACAAACCTGCTGTTTTTCCCTCATTTCTTATCAAATATCAATGGGTTTTCAGCTTTGATTCAACACTTTGAATCATTTTCCTTTCGGTTTTTCCCAAAATGTGGAGATGACCTGAGGATTTAGCAGACAGATATGATAAATAATGCATTGTACTGGTAGTTGCGGCCTTAAATAACACCCAGCTCTGCTTCCCACAGGCGCAACATGCAAGATATTATGTTTTTCAAGCACACAATCGATCAGCTGTTTCTGCAACTAGGCCTTTCTTTGTTTATTCACTTTCCTTCACCTCAAAAAACCTGATCTGGCTGAAATGAAGGGTGGATGCAGTCATCCGAGCCACATACCCAGTCTTCATAGTGGCGGGTCCCGTTCTGCAGCAGGTCCTCCAGCTGGATGGTGCAGTTGGCCACGAAGTCATCATATCCGATGGGCGCATCGTGGAACACGGACAGCTCCAGACTCCGACCCTCGCGGACCTCGGTGCAGAACTCCTGGTGCCAGGCGGGGCTGTTGGTCTTGGTCCTGGTGGCGGTCTGGCCCAAGCGGGTCTGGTCCAGATTCAGAGCCAGGTATGGATCCAGGAGGAAGGAGCCGCTCTTTCCGACGGCGTGACGCAGGGCCCATGGAGTGGGCTTCAGGTCCACCGCCTCACACACTCGCACCTTCAGCAGCCCACTGAACACGGGCATGGCTGCAGGGGAGTGTGTGTCCGTGGACGGGTGAGGGGGTGTGCGGCTCTGGGAGTGTGTGTGTCTGGGCCGGGCTGGCTGTTCCTGCTCCTGTGCACAGACTGTTTCCTTCCAATGAGCGGGGTCACTGCACAGTCCTGCTACATCCCATAATGCCGCTGGCTCCGTGGACTCTCAGTCTAATACAGCCATATCAGAACACAGCGTTATAAGCACACACACACACACCGATGACGGATCCCCACAGGGCTGGAAAAACGCAGCGAACACGCACACTCCCACCCTTCAGAGGTCGGCGGCTGTTCGCTCTCCAAGCCGAGCCTTGTTTGTTTACGGTCGGTCCCAGATTTCGACGGAAACAGGCCGGGATATGAACGCCTCTGAGGGGGGAAGGCGGCTTAGCGGGCTCTGCTCCGGATCATGTGAAGCCCCCGGTGCGTCCCCGCGGCGCTGGTGCGTGTCTCTCCCGGGTCAGGGTGGGAGAGAGAGCGAGCAGCCGCGCCTAGCCATCCGGGATTGGTGCTCGGTCTCCAGCCTGTCTCGGCTCGCGCTTCTCCGGGATAATCTCTTCGCTTCTTCGAACTCACGGCGCAGAGATATTTGCGCGTGCTCTCGGTTCCTCTCGGTTCTGTTTTTTCCCCTGGCGGACCCTCTGCGGTGTTTTCGGGTTCACATCACGGTCGGTTCTCCGCTCCCGTTTGCTTTTCTCTCCGTTTCGGTCCTCGCGCGCGTCCCCAGCTTCCCGTCCTCTATCTCTCTCCTGGATCCGCGAGGGAGCGCGAGCTGCAGGAAATGCGCAAAACGCGTCACACGCGCCGCCGGGCTCTTGCGCCGGATGAGTGAAAATAGAGAGAGGGTGTGTGTGTGTGTGTGTGTGTGTGTGTGTGTGTGTGTGTGTGTGTGTGTGTGTGTGTGTGTGTGTGTGTGTGCGCAGATGGGAGAGGTGTTCTTGAGCGCGAGAGGGGGATGGAATTCACCCGCAGGCATCGGCTGTGCGTGCGTTTTTGCGCTGATGTGTGCGTGATGTGCAGACAGCCAATAGAGTCAATCAGTCCGTCCGTATGCACAGGCACAGGCTGCTTTTTCTCACGCAAACTCACACAAAAGTCTAAACAAAACAGACGCCACATTAGTGAATCTGTGACTTAATGGAATAAATCTGTGATGGATGATTGTGTTGCTACAGGTGCTACACAAGTCCGTTTATATTTCCAACAGTCGCCATGAGGATGTATGGTTTGTACTGAAGCCTAATTAATCTAGAAATCAACAGAATCTGGAATAAGAACAATCAAATCAGATTTCCTGTATCTCATAGTTGCTGTGTGGGTGTTATGATCTGTTTTAATTAAAAAACTTCAGCACAAATACTTGGATGTGTGATTATTATTATTATTATTATTATTATTATTATTATTATTATTATTATTAGTCGTAGTAGTAGTAGTATCCATGTAGAGCTCGGGCTGTAAAGTCAGAACATCCCCAATCCTTATAGATTTGGGAATTATATAATCAAAATATAGAATAAAACAATAAAATCTCACTTCCTGCATCTCATGGTTGCTATTGCCGCTTGTTCTTTTCTATGTAATGTCAACATTTCAGCATAAATACATGATGATGATTATTATTACATTTATTTATTTATTTATTTATTTATTTATTTATTTAATGTTTTAAATTAACTTCTAAAACCCCTAAAAGTCTACAACAAACTATAACTGAAACATCGAATACTAGATTTCAGTCATAACATCTATGGGACCTATATCATCTCCTGCGTCCTGGAAAGTCCTGATTCTGGAAACTGATCCAAAGTGGGGTCGATTATAGCATATGGAGGTCTTGCTCCTTCTTCAAAGAAACAATAATGCATATATTCAATAACGGATTACTTTAAAACTTCATTGAATCTTGATAAATCTAAATATTTTCATGAATAAGCTGTAATTCTTTGTTTTTTGGCATTATTTTTACAGTAAAATACCCTAAGATCTACAATACAGTTTTCCTAACACATTTTACATAAGCGTATACTGTAGGATTTTAGAGTGAGTAAAAAGAAAATAAATATAGTAACATGACCTGTGATAATGAAGGTCTATTAACGGTATGCAGAAGATGACCGGGACAGGGGCGCCACCTGCTGGTCAACTGGAAATATTACACTTCCAGGATGTGACCTCAACATGTGCTGTGTTCAAGTGTTCCTTGTACATCCATTCGTACTTGTACTAAAGTGTTTCCATTTTATATAACTTCAACCCTCATAGACCTGAACAGAACAAAAGCTTCTACCGATATAAAATAGACTGGAACTTTAAGTATCAGGATAAACCCCTGAGATGTAGAGGATCCAACATGTACCACAAACAACAACAGACTGAAGGACAGACAAACAAAAGACAGAAAGAAAAGACAGAAAACACAACAAGAAAACTGGTGTATCCATATGATGTTACGGTTAGTAAAAAAAGAAAATAAAAGAAATGAGACTCAACACCAAATCACTGATTCTTCTGTATCAGTAACTTTTTTTTTTTTTTTTTATCACTGATGGAGTATTTTTACATCCAATTTGCTATTACTAAAGTAAAGGCTCTGGAGTTTAGTCGTAGAAGAAATACATCTTCATATGTAGATTTAATAATAAATATAATTCCATATGTGCATGAAAGAACAAAAAAGTTAAGACTCCATCCAGTGTTTTAGACATTTTAGTTAAATGTGATCATAGGGCTTATAATTGAGTATCATGATGATGATGATGATGATTATTATTATTATTTTTATTATTATTATTATTATTATTATTATTCCTCCTGTGTTTTCTCTATAACTGTGTTTCTTTGCTGTGAATCAAGACATCATGACATAATTTTAACATAAGATAAAAATCTATAGATGTGTTTCACTGATTGTGTTCACACACTTGGTGTGTGTAGTATTTCAACATTAAAATATTCCAAAATTACCCTGAGTATCATTAGATTGTTCAGAAAAAAGAGCTGTGAAGTTCTGCCAAAGAAGCCAATGTGTTGGATTATGGAGACATGAAGGGCATTTATGTGACCACTAGAGGGAGTAGTGAGTCACTCCGTCCGTCTCCCATGGTGAAGAAAACAAACACACACTAAGGCTGAGTCAAGAATAAGAACCAATAAGAAACAGCTTTCTTGCTAAAAATATTACTAGTGTTGGGATGAGAACCATAATAAACAACTTTCAATCAAAGAAAAGAGGTGATAAAAATAGAAGCTGTTGTTTTCTCCACTGGACTCAGCTGTAAATGAAAACTATGGAGTTTGGTGGTTAAATGTCAGCGTTTCTTCTACACGGATGACTTTGATTCTGAGCCTTATGGAGGTATTAAGTTATCATGGGATGTTCTTATCTTTGCTAACAGTTCAGACTAAACTGTGACAGCTCTGACCTTGTTTGTTGGATTCCAGAGTTTTAGTTCAGCTATTGACAACACAAACCCAAGAGAAAAAAGAGGTGATTTGTGGTTTTGCTGTGGCTGTTTTCAGTCTGAAAACACAGCTAAGCTAACAGAGCTATAATGTAAACTATTAGCTGAATGCATTCTAGAGCCAGACTTCTCTCTGCTATTGATATTTAGATTAATTTATTATCATTAATACTTCACATATTTAAGTTCTTAATCAGTTTTAATCAAAGACTGAAAAATACAAGTCAATGTTCCAGATCAATATGTGTGTGCAGTGTTTGAGTTTAGCCACTAGATGGTGCTATAAACACAGCCAAACAGAATGATTCCACTCAATGAACTGAAGACTATTAAACTGTCCTACCTCCAAGTAAAACGTCAACAAATATTTACACTGAAAATATATATGGTTGTGTAATAACTGCTGAACCTCTTATTAAATCAATGTGGCATTACACTGCATTTTGACTCATTTGGGTGTCCAGAGGCCCAAACAGATAACCCTGATTGTTTAGTTTAGTTGACAGTATAATTCTTTTCTCACACTTGTACATTGTCAGTTAAATAAATAGAAATAAACTACCCTGAAAAACACCCACAACAATATTAAAATGAAGGGTCTTAACTTGAAAAATACTAATGTGGAAGCTGAAAGCAGTGATTTCTTTTAGTGTTTACAGAGAAAATTCCATGGTTTTGTTGTAATTTCAGTAAAATGATTCCATTCTTAGATAACAAAAACGTAAAATCTGGGAGTTAAGGGAACCAGATGAAACTTCTAAACCAATGACAACTGATGCAGACTGATAGAAAATGATAGAAAAACCGAATAAAAACAGGAGAAGCAGAGGTTTGGAACACTGATCTGGGCCTTTGAGGGTTAAAAATGCATTTGTCGTGCATGATATATGTGTGTGTGTGTAGATTTCAAAGGTGATTAATTTCCTCCAGTATATAGATCATGTGCATTTTTAAAGGGTAAAAGCATGAAATTAGTAGAGGAATTTTGTGATCCCACAGTAAAACACACATAAGTGGACAGAAGAGGGGGATAAATAAGTAAAAGTGAATTGACATCCAATGCCTGGAAGCCGATTACATGAATTTTATCCTTTACTTTACACAAATAAAGACATTTCAACCAGAAATTTGGCACAAATTGGTGCATTTAACTCCATAGGATACCAAGAATCAAGAGGAGACTCTGTCATCCATGACTCCGTGAATATTTTCTGCAGTTATTCACCAATTAGGCTTTAATAGAGTTCTTGGAAAACCCCTGAAGGAAACACTGAGTAACTTTTCCATGGAATTATGCCACTGAATGTAAAAATTTCCTTAAAACGTACAAATTTACATGAGTCCATCACAGCCAGATCAGACCACACTGTAAAGCCGGGTTTATTTTTTGTTGCGTCGCTGTTTCTGTGTGTTTTTCTTCATAAAAACCTTTAAAACCTAAACTTTAATGCACTTTGGATCTATGTGGCTGTTTTTTTTTTCTTTTTTCTTATTAATCATAAATTATCACCATAAAATATGACGAATTCCCTGCAAAGAGACTTGGCACAAAACAGTTCTACATTAAATACTTTTATTTATACAAAATATGGACACATTTACTCCAGTTTAACATAAAGTCGTCTACAAACCAACATGACACAGACTGCACGTTGTTGACATTAAATAAATGTAGCTATGAGTGAAAATAAAGGTTATAAAAGTACATTTCCAGACAGGGAGGTAGCTTCAGTCAGTGCATATCGATTGTCTACAGCAGTGTTGGTCAGAGTGCAGAGGGGGATGAAGAGAAGACCACGGCTGCAACGGTCATCTCAAAAACAACATGTGGACAATAAATGATCTGAAGACACTCAGCCTGATCACAGTCACAGTCCTCACAGTGCAGACCTTCTCCAAAAACAGGTCAAAATGAGGCGGACGATGCACGTCTGAGCCTTCAGAAGTGCAGATAAACACCGGCCTAGTGATGTGACGGAATAATAACCACTGGTAGAGTCTTGTCTGCAGCAAAAACATAAAGTCATCTCTTCTCGTGGAACAGGATTACAGGTTTTTCTGATTGCTGTGGCACTATCTTTGAAACCGTGGCTTGTTTTTACACCAAAACAGCAAAGAAACTATGCATCTCTTATAAAGGTAAACAAATCCCGCAGAGGTCTTATGAAAAAAACAGCATTTATGGATTTTTCTGTGTGTGCAGAGGAGTTTTTGCGACAAAATTTCGTCATATACATAGTAAACTCGACCACACACAAACAGGAATCCAAATGTGTAAATTATAGATGTGAGTATAAATAAGGAGAAATTGATTTTCTCAAATAGAAGCAGAAAAACAACAGAAACATTACCTTAAAATCACTATTTTTGTGAAGATTTATCAAATGAAATAAAATTCCAAATGTGCATTCACTTTGGCACTTTCCATATGTGAATGGGTTTAAAGACAGTGCTTCAGCAGTCAGAAAAAAACGGATGAAATGGGTAAAAAAAAAAAAAGGATTTTCAGGATGAAGCTGCGCTAGAACGTGGACATTTATTGAGAATCAAACCCGCTGAGCTCCGTTACAGATCCCGTAAAGTCCGTTTGGTGTTTGTAAACTTTTACACATCCAGGTCAGAGTCACTGTCCGTTACCGACAGATGCGTCTCCTCATCCGCGCGCCCTGCGCTGCCTCCGGGGCTGCACTCTCCTCCGAGGAGCGCACGCGCACTGTCCGCGCACAATCTGTGATGCTGCGACCTGTGAACGGCAAGAAAAACAGTATTAAATCAATGAAACATAATAAGGAAAATAGAGTTAAAGAATTTTTTAAATGTGTCATGTGCGTAATAATAATAATAAAGAGGAAGAACAAGAAGAAGACTCATTATCACCATCATCATCATGTTTCTACCAAGTGTCAGCTGAGCTTCTGTCATACAAATGCAAATGCCCAAATTGCGCCCACTCCTGCACATCCACATAGTTTGCCTCCACCAGCGGGATAATTGACCCATTCCACCCACACACTGACCCTGAACTGAATTGGAGTCAGAAAATAGAAGACATGTCTCCATCAGGTCAGACCCGCAGGAGGAAAACAAAAACCTACAAGCTGAAAGGCCGTGCGCTTTTACGCATGAATGGCTCTTTTTTACACACGACCATGTGCGCCTGGGGCGAAACAATGAGCCGAGTGACTGAGAGATCAATTAAAATACAACATTTTATGATGAAAACTCCACCCCTCTGGCCGCAGACACCTTTAAGCTCCTCGTGACCGAACTGAAGGTAGAAGGTGAAGGTGCGCGTGCCCTGTCTGAAGCCACTCACCTGTTTTTCGCCGCCGCCGCCCGGTCTCTCTGTCTCCGGTTTTTAAACCAGTTTCCAACTTGAGTGGGTGTGAGTCCGGTGGCGTGGGCCAGTTCCCGTTTCTTGCCGGGGTTCGGGTACGGGTCCTGCAGGTACCACTCTCTGAGCAGCCCCCGCGTGCGCTCTTTGAAGCAGTGCGTCTTCTGCTCCCCGTCCCAGATGGTCCTCGGCAACGGGAACTTCTTCCTCACTCGGTACTTGTCTACGGGGCCCAGAGGACGCCCACGGAGCTTCTCTGCTTCCCGGTAGTGAGCCTCCAGCCACATCGCCTGCAGTTTACCGTGAGAAGCGCGCGTGAACCGGTGCGTCTCCAGGATGTGGTACAGTTCTCTGAAACTCCCGGTGTGGAACGCCACCACTGCGCGAGCCCGCTGCACCGACTCGTGCTCGGAGATGGAGTCCCGGCCGTCCGCGGTCACCGGCAGGGACCAGAGGAACCGGGCCAGCCGCTCGATGTCCCCGGTCTCCTCCAGAGTCTCGCACACGCTGGCGATCTGCGCCGCGGAGAAGCACAGCCCGGGGAGCGCGAGCGGAGGGCAGGCGGCGGGAGGCTCCTCTGGGGACCGGGAGCGGGCTAGGAGCGGGGGCCCCTCCGGGATGTGGGGCAGGAGGAGACGGGAGGCGGAGAAGAAGTCCAGCGGCGACCTGAACACCATGTCGACGGAATAAACTGAAGAAAAGTGTGGAACGGACTGAAGGACAGATGCCGAAGTCTGTCCCTTAAGTTCACCTGGACGTCAGGGAGGGACCGGAGATCTGCGTCCTCATTGGACACACGGGAGATGATGCAGGGTTGTCATGATGCCACTGTCAATCAAACACTGTTCGACGCAGAGGATGGAGCTGGGTCACAGTCCAGTCCACAGGAGATGGATTTATGATGTGAAACCAAGAGGAAGGATGCTCCAACGATGGACAGAGAAATACCAGGAGTTTATTTCCAACCATGCACTGTCCACCAGCCTCTTCATCATCCAAAAATGTCAAAACTAAATGTATGCAGACGATGCATGGCCAAGAACCTCCAACATGTTAAATGCAGCTCTGTATTCGACTCTGTTTTTGCTAAATCTTACAATAAACGCAGACAAACCCTCTATAATGTTGTTGGCATGTGAGCACCACACTTTATGGACATTTATCTGACAGTGTCATATCTGGTCTCTTAACCCATGAAGACCCAAACAGCCACTGGCAACCAAAACCATCTACTGATCTAAACTGTTTAATACCTGTTGATCCACTAATCCTATCAATACATGTAAATAATTG
>JAPQRQ010000012.1:305580-318004 GCA_037367365.1 Apogon talboti
CACAACGGCCGTGAAAATATATACAAATGAACTTTATTGATCTCCGGGAAAGAAAGAAAGAAAGAAAGAAAGAAAGAAAGAAAGAAAGAAAGAAAGAAAGAAAGAGGGAAAATAACTAAATAATTATTTGTTGTAAATGTATTATTTCTTTTTCATCATCTTTGTTTGTTTATTTTCCTTTGGACCGAGTTGAGAATCACACTCAATCACACTAACCCTGTTTTACATCCAGCCTCACGGCATCCCAGTCCACCCTCTGGATCACAATTTCCTCAAATTTGTTGGAGGTTTTAATCTGTGTGTGATGAATTTTGTTGTTGCATCTGACAAGAAACTCTACATTTTTGCATCACTTTGCACTGACCGTATTACCAGGTTTTGACCAAATGTACATGCAGTACACATTGGTCCAGATTTTCCTCTCCATACAGCTGTGGTGTTTCCATTAATTTCTCAGACTGTGGTCTAATTTATATTGCTGGAGTTTAATAATGAATAAAATATATTTTTACGCTCTGAAGTAGCTGTAAAGCATTTGTGTAAATCAGACTGACTGCAGGTCAGCGTTCAGCTGTTGACGGACCGACAATCATTCGTCATCATTATTTCTGCATCAACCGCAAAACAACACAAAGTCTGTGAGTTAATGCAGACTAAAAGTGAACAGACACTGATGTTTTACTACAAACTCACTGGACTACAGACATTCATTCATTCATCTTCTGAAGGCGGGATATACCCTGGATGAGTCTCCAGTCTGGACTAGAGACAGTAATACTTCAAATCCATTTGTAAAACCTGAAAAATAATGTAATTACACAGATAAACAGGACATTTAGCATTAATGTAAATTGAATAGGAAAGTACTGATAGTGTTGTTGACTATTGTTTAATGACACAATCCCTCTATAAAGTAGAAAATACGACAAATTAAGATCATGATCTAAAATGGTGCTGATCAGTGACACCATATATACAACACATAATCATGCAAGATGCTGTTGATTTTTGTAACACAAAGACTATCTCCTCTAGCTTTCCAATCCAATTTCTTTGCTAAATGTACCTGCAGAACCGAAAAGCTGCTTTAAGATATTTTGATGCTATATTTTCCTACTAAGGATCATTAAATGGAAAGTTGTTCATTGCAGATTTTGCATAATTCCTTCACAACAGTGCAAGTCAGCAAGTTCGCAGAGAATGACCTTCGATTTTGTTTTTACACTGGTCAGACACTTCCATCACTGCACAGCGAAGGCCTTTAAGATCTTTCAGCCTCTAAAATAAGCCTGTTACCTGTGTCAATCTGCCACTGACGCCGGGTTTCATCTGCTCCTTGGTCTTTACACAGTGACTGCTGACTCAGATAAGATTATCAGCTCATGAACTCCTCCCGTATCTGGCTATGGCAGGGCACCAGCCCAGCACCAAGTCATGGCATACGCTGCTCACCTTTGCACATTATCACCATCTGATACACTAGAAAAGGTGAGCGGGACGGCTGCCAGGACAGATTTCAACACCGCGAGATAAAAATCTGAATGTAGCACAAACACTGACACATCTCTGCAATAATGGAGAGCAGTCTGAAAAGGCTAAATCAACTATCAGTATGGAAGACTGTACACATTTAACAGTCAGTCACTGTGTACCCGAGGAGATTTATGCATATCTTAAAGGTTCCAGCATTTTCTATGAGTCTGTGGAAGACCCAGATGCACATGTGCAGAGTTTACAGGTCCTACTTCAGGACAGTTTCACATTTGCACCATTATTGCCACAAAGTCTGTCTACAAAAACTATAATAAACTGACATCTGAAAAGGTTAGGAAAAGGTCTTGCTAAAGAAACCACTGGATTTTGGAAAATCATTTCGTTGTGATGCTCTTCATGGTGATTTTAAATACATCTAAGCATTACAAAGCTGAGGAAAAGTTGGCTGTTCGGTTCAACAGTTTGTAAGAAAGTCAACAATCACTCATTTCCAATTCCAAACTAAAACACAACTGTTGATCAACCTTTAGAATTAACAGCCAAACCTTCAAGTAGGACTGTATACATAGTCTGACTATTTATTCACATTAATAGTATGTGTGATCATTTCAACAACCTACAGCAGGGGTGTCAAACATACGGACCGTGGGCTAAAACCGGCCCACCGCAGATTCCAATCCAGCCCATGGGATGAATTTGCAAAGTGCAAAATTTACACTGAAAACATTAACAGTCAATAGTATCAAACTTATTTTAGGCCAATTTAATCACAAGTTGGTAAGACCAGGAAAATTATAGCAGAATAACCTATAAATAATGGCAACTCTGTATTCCAAACTGCAAAATTTTAACAATATTCTACTTGTTACCAAATGTGCTGTGCCTTTGTAGATGCACTGTCATCTGTCAGTTTTAATGCACATATATAAATGATAAGTTGAGACAGAATATTGTTAAATTTGCATGTATTTTTCTCAGGTTCTTCATTATATTTTGCGAAAGGAATGTTTATCAATGTAGACATTTTAACATTATCATAATTTAATTGTACTTTTTTGCATTAAAAAAAAGAGAAACATTTGGAATTGTCAGTATTTGTATTTTTCTCTTATCTTACTGGTCCGGCCCACTTGAGGTCATATTGGGCTGAATGTGGCCCCTGAACTAAAATAACTTTGATATCCCTGACCTATGGGACTTAATTTTAACATCTCATTATCTAAAATACATTTTGCTTTGTCATATTGCTTTGTGACAATCATAGTCAGCTTCCACAACAGCTTATACAAACCAAACCTCAACACCCTCACCCACTTGGTGACATGTGCTAGTGAAGGCTTGCGCTGTATATGTACTGTGTATCTACTGTAAACTTAGGAGTTCCCAGTTTTATGGTCAGGACAAACCCTGCACATTTACACAGCTGTCCTGAACCTATGGACCTGCCACTGACATGTGAGGTGTGAAATATATACAGACCTGGTTACAAATCAAGAAAAAATCCAACATGAAGTGTCTTAAGAAGGAGGTGCTTTGGAGATTCTCCAAGTCTTTGAACACCACCCTTACGGAGGATACTCCTGTACTCTGTGTTTTGATGATCGTGGTGGACAACGCTATCTAACATGCTGGTCTGAAATCTGCCATAGGTGTTCAGTAAGGGTTGAGATCTGATGAGTGTGAGGGCCACAGCATATGATTCACACTGTTTTCTTCATGCCCTATGGATGGAGTCATTATCACCATGGAAGAGACAACTCCCTTTAGTCCTCCTTGGGACTGCCGCCCATCTGTACAATATGAGTCTATCTCAATGCAAATTTTCTACCGGAATAAGGCACAATATTTCAGTCATGCAGTGGCAAGACTGTCACTCTCCATCCTCCCACTACCTGTGCATTATCATTCTTAAAGTCCTGCTTGTCATGTTGAAAGGCACAAATACCCCCTGAAAATGACAACTTCAGACAGTCATTGTGATACCATGGTATTCCTTACCAACACCAAATGCACTATTGTTGCATCCTGCGTTCAGCACCGTAAAAAAACACTAACCACCCAGATAACTTTGACCCTACTCGATAGTGGACGTCAGGCCCATCTACTGCACTGACACAGAGCTAACAACGTGTGGAGGTAGATCTGGATATGCATGACTAATAAAACATTATAAGAAACAGCATACATAACAGCTGCAACTCTGACCGACTGAATCACAACTCAGAGCAATAAAACTGCATGGTAGTTGGTAAATACATCCGTCACGCTCAATAACTGTGACTGATGTACTTATTTCTGCTACTTTTGGTGATGCAATCTATAATTTAGTTAAGGCAGCCCTTATAGAATGAAGTTATGTTGCCATTATTTCAGTGACAGAAAAAAAACTTACCAGTTCAACCAAGAAATTTCCAGTTCTCATGGCTCTATATTATTTTACTTTTTCCTATATCCTTCTTCACTACATTTCAGTGGGAAATCTGGTTCATATTACTCCAACTTGTCTACATCTATTTGACACTTAAGATCTGGTAATATACTACTAATCTACCCAATTCTCTACAAAGTCTCAACTTCACTCCACACTGAAGAATTAGATGATTATACAATTATTAGTGACTGAAAAAAAATATTCAACAAAATATAATACTATGATCAGAGCCATAGGGAATACTTTACTTTTGATACTTGATTATTGTGCTGTTTATATTTATCACAATAAACATTTTTCTTTTGTATTTATGGTTTATTTTGTTTGCATTTCCTGCTGAAACACTTCAATCGTCCCAATGTTCAAAGCTTATCCTTCATTTCTGTTTTTAATGTACCTCTTTTTTGTGAAATGTTCTTCCATGTGGTGTTTGTCACGTGAAGAAAGAGTTTAAAACCACAAATAACTGACTTTTATTTCCTTCTTTCGTTTACAGTAGTCAAGCTGGGCACTAAATCACAGACCACAAAAGTGTTACATCTCATGTCTTTTCACAAATTACTGAGATAAAAATGTTTAGCATGATAACATTTTCTGGCCGTATCACCCAGATCTACTGTAGGGTGTATTTTTCTGATAGTACCTCTGAACTTCAACATGAACTATAATGGAGTATTTCGACTTTATTATTATTGTCTACCTTTTTATTTAAGGTGTAGGAATCAGAAAGGCGTTTGGAGGAGCAGCACTACTACATGGCACATTTCTAAACAAACGTTTAATGTGAGCAGTGTCAGGTTAATTTTCATATGAGTTGAGGTGTTATCTGGTTATAATTACTTAAGAAGTCGACACAAATACACACACAAAACAATGTAAATGTCCTGCTGTACGTACATTTTTGCTTATCTGGTACAATATCTAACTGTATGCTTTATTTTAAAGGGGGTTGGTAACGTCAGGTAGTGATTCTGGATGTAAAATTTAAGACCGTAACGTTAGAAATACCATTGGACTGACAAGCTAACATTGCATAGCTAACCATTGACACCCATATGACAAAGTCCGCTAAGCTGTCATTAGCTAGTTATGGCGAGTGCAGCTCATCTATGCTGCTAGATTAGCCCGATGTGGATCAGAGTAAGAACTGGAGGCCAGCGTATCGTCTTCAACCATTAAATATTAACACCGTTGTTTGCTTCATTCAGATTTTGCTTCATTAGCTCTTAACGTTACGGGTGACTCACTTTTAAACTTCAGCTCAGGGGACAGTCTTTCATTTTGGCAACGGTCCGTGTGTAAGCTAACGTTATTGCTCAACACAGTTCGTGTAGCATGAGCGTCTGGCTGCTTTTGGAAATGCGTTTCTGTGTTAAATACCAATCTACTGACCACATGCTGAACTCCATGCCACTTCACACTGGTCCCTCTGCGGAAAGGCCTAGTTTGCTAGTGTTGATTTAAGCTAACTTCACAGCTAGCTGCCGTTCCCTCAGCTTGTCAAACTCTAGCTAGCTAATGACGTTAGCGCATATACTAGCATGCTACTTACGTTTTCCTGCTGTTATGCGAATGTAGATCCAATCTTGATTTTCTGCTGGATTCTGCTCTTGAGTGAAGAGGTGCCGTTAACCTAGCTATCTACGGAGCTAACGTTAGCTAGCTAACTATGTTATGTTTCCTTATTTGACAAAAATAATCGAGATTGGCCTCAGATGAGTGGCGATAATTCCTTTCTCGGTGGTTCCCTGCTTGGATAGCGTTGATTTTTACGCATGATTGACGCCAGTTCTGTCTCTCACATTAAATGCAGGCAATTCCGATCGCTCCAAAACAAATATGGACACTGAGAATTGGTTATATTACACAACACTGACAAATCTAGCACTTTCGTCCATTGAAAGGCCAGAGCTTTCCTTCGACTTTGGGTGCTGAACAAGAGGAGGTGCTATTTTTGGCATATGTTAGCTGATTGGTCAAAATGTCAGGTCAAAGCGTCGGTTAATTGGCTGCTCCTGTTGTCAATTAGCTCTGCCCCTGTCCAAAACTAGCTGTCGATTGGTCCGTTCCCAAATGTATGTGATGTATTAGATCTGTTAGAATCACTCGTTATGCTTACCAGCGAACACCGAAATAGAACTCAATAAGCAAAATAAGGCCTAAACAAAGTTCTTCAACTACGTAACAAGCAACGGTTTGAACTATTTCTATCTAATGATATAAAACAGAGAAACAGATACAGAAAATACGGAACATAGGCAAGTCTCAGGTGTTTTACTATCACTGATGTTTAAAGGGGAAAACGTTACGTGGCGGGGCGGTCTGGACCATAAAAGAAGCGCTTCCCTAATTATTCCGCCACACACGTTTCAAGATGTGCCAACGAGTCTTTCATTACAATTACTTGTTTTAGAATGTTTAATTTCACTGTACCAAAAAAGGTTTGTTTTTGTGTAATTATTACCTTATTTTGGCATGCATATTTATTATCATGTTAACAGTATGTCCTGAAATGAAAGCCTGTACAGATTATGACAATGAAATAAATGTGCATAATTAGCACAAAAATTAGGATTAAAGTCGTTTATGATAATTAAATAATCCGATTACTATGTTCATTTTCACACACAGTTTATTAATCCACCTATAATAAAGGTCCTACATATGATGTTTTGATGTTCAGTTCTGTAATTGTTTCAAAATTAAATTAAATTATGTTTCACGTTATTGAGAAAATCTGGTTTTGGTTATAATTAATTAAAATATACTATTATTTCTTAACTAAATGTGTACATCTTCCTTCAGATTTGCACACCAAAAATCCTGATGGTTAAACAAGTTACATTTATTGACCTTTCACAATTAAAGCCTCTTACAGTAACACACAACATATACTGTACATAACTCATTGGGCGTGGCAGTTGTGATTGACAGATGAGTCTGCTGGCTTTGATTGACAGCTAGCATTAGCTCAGCCGATGAGTCAGATATCCAGAGCTCTTGTTTATTGAATAAAACTTATTTTTATCCCTGACAGGCAACTCTGCTGTAGTTGTGCTAACAGAACAGTCACAGCATCTATCTATCTATACTAATGTTTTTAGTCAAATTCCTGTCCAACTATGATGTCACACAGGGTTAATGCACTATTAATATCAGACTGTGTTTTTAATGTGTATTTAATTTAATTAAGGGGATACTGACTCAAAATTAGCCAGAGATTCATCTTAACACTGGATGCACCTGCTGGAATATATATAAAAAAAAAAGAACCACTGTAGGAACATAGAAGACATGGCTCCCTCTGCAGACATAAAGACCTCATTGTAAAGTAGCAAAGACATTTTTCCTGCAACTGCACACTTATAGAAATATAATTATGAATATAGTATTTAATCATTGTAAGTATTAGATCCCCTGTAATCTGCTGGACTGACAAAATGCAATTGAAAATACCCTTGGTAGCGTATTTGTCAAACATAAAGTTGCAGAAATATGCTCAGTGTGCTTCCCTTCTGTTTCTGGAGGCAGGGCCTGACATTTTATGAGACAAAATACATAATGAGGGAAACGTGTGCAGTGTATGTCTATGTAATTCCTCAACATTTCACCTGTGTTTCAACATGTGATTGCACTTCATCTCAGACAAACACAGAGGCCTGAACTTCAGCCTCTGTGTCATCCTATAGATGGACTTTCCTCTGTATACGTCCAAACAAATTACACAGTTACATAAGAACACCACATGTCTACTACCCAGCAGAGACACTGGATCTAAATCTGTACTGGCTTTATTTTACTCCCAAGTGGTGCAGCTTCCCCCAGAGTGGTATTAAATTGTTACTTTCCTATAATAAAATAACAGCAAAAACATTTTACAGCAAATATATTTTTAATCCTTAGGGACCCCTCAGGCCATTTTGTACATTTTTATCATTTTTCTTTTCTGATTACATCTGTGTTCCAGCTTATGGCATCAGTTTCTACATGAATGTTTCTTTTTTTACTTATTTTTTAATCTAACATCAGTTACTCTTATAGGTCTAATGCACCACTCCAGTCAACTTTCTAACTTACAAAAAACTACAAAATGTAATCAACATATAACTCAACAAAATGAAGGAAAATATTTTCAATGTTTGTGTGAAAGCTTAAATGTTTAAAGGAGTAAGTGATGAAGAAAAGTGGACATATAGACATTTTTTCTGCCTTTTTGTCTTTGTCTCTTATGTTTTTTGTGTTGATCCTGGTGTCATGTGCATCACAATAAGCGTCTGTGTGAAACACAACAATGGAACCAATGTTTAGTGGCAGCAAAATTAAGGAAACAAAGCTTTGATTAAAGAAAACTGTATTCAAATATTTTTTTACTTGATTCGAATCAATTAATCAATTGTTTCAACTCTATTGGAGTGTTCGCATTAAGACAATTACAAGAAATAGCTGTTTTTTACTTGCATGTATAACCTTAGTCAAATAAAAATCTTTCATAATGTTCCCAAGGTACATCACCAAGCAGGTATGTGGAATTTCATATCCCAAAATGATTTTAATATTCAAATTAACACTTTGACAATATGGTCTCATTTTTATACAGTTCCAGAGAATATGTGAATGTTCGGCCTAAAATCATTTATGAAAATTAAATTCATTTTCACATAAAGTTTATTAATCCACCTATAATAATGGTCCTTTGTATGACGTTTTGATATTCAGCTCTAGAAATATTGTTTCTAAATGAAATTAAATGATGTTATATCATATGTTATTGAGAAAATCTGGTTTTGTCATTAATTAAATTACATTATTATATCTTAATTAAATGTGTGCCTTTTCTTTCACATTTGCACACAAAAAATCCTGATGGTTTCACCCTTTACACTTCTTGACTTTTCACAACTAAAGCCTTGTACATTTATACATAACATACACATAACCCATTGGTTGGGGCAGTTGTGATTGACAGATGAGTGTCAGCTTTGATTGAGCTACGTACGCAGAGAATATGTGAATGTTCGGCCTCCGTCGTCCCACAGCCTCTGATAGTGTCATTGTGTAGTGAGTTCCCTATGTTTTATACAGAAGCAGGTTAATACATGTATATGTTTTGTATGTTAATGTTAATTTGTTAATATTACAGAATGTGTAGATGTAGTTTATGTCTCACATATTTGATGCTGAAGTTTGGATCTTTAGTTTTTGTTTCCTATTTTGGCTTTTCATATAGACTTTATTTATCCCAAAATGGGAAATAGCAGCATGAGACACAGTAAAAGTAGAATTATGCCCCCAAGCCCCTAATTAAAGATAGAACACAGGAGTAAACATACTATACATAATAATGTAGAAGTATAAAAACAGAACCGGACAATCAAACACTAAGGTGCAACAATAAATTGTAATGTGCAAAGTAAAATGGGATGTTTCAGTGGGATGAAGGTGCATAAATAACATTAAAGTACATAGTGTAGATAGGTTTAAACATCAGTTACGTTTAGTTAGATTCATGATAAACCATTGTCTTATATGACCTGAGATCACTGAGTGTTTCAGAGGTTTGAGTTCATGTACTAACGGTACCAAGACGACTGGAAAAGCGGATTTGGAACATGTTAGCAAATAAATATACGCTCCTTATACCATTCTTAATCTTCAGATCAGATTTGGACATAAACTAAAAGAGGGCTTGTATCATTCTTATTTAGAAATGTAGCCAAAGGATTACACAAAGAAAAAATAAATAAATAAATACTAGCAAGCCCAGCTCTGTGCACAAACCCAGAATACACAGAAAAGTGATATTTCATTCATTTAATTATCATCAGACATGAGAGGGAATGACATGTAGGCTGGAGTGACTAAACCCAGGGTGGAGATTGAAACACAAACATGAGTATGAGCATGTATGAAGATATTTAGTGAGATGGTGTGTGTGTTTGTGTGTATGTGTGTGCTGTGGCTTATCCGTTGTCATTTTGTGTTTCTCCCTCTGGATTAGACTTGTGTCTTATTAATGAAAAACTCATCAGATATCAGAACAGCTCCCTAAGGAACCGGCAGGGGTGATGAGACTCAGGTCGGATTGTGTGTGTGTGTGTGTGTGTGTGTGTGTGTGTGTGTGTGTGTGTGTGAGCAGCCGAAGACAGGGAGCAGAGTGGTATTTAATTTTCCAAGATGAGGGATTATCACTGGCAGAATTTGATCATTCTGCTCTGATCTGAGGATGTTCAATCACAGCTTATCCCAAATATTAAACTCTTTTGTCCTGTATTCCCTTCAATCCGTCGCACACACACAATTCTATGCACCCAAACGGAGCGTCTCATTGAATAAAGTGGCCCACTGAGCCTAAAGCGGCACGGTGGGGTGTGATTGTCCACTGGCCTTTTCCCCCTCAGGCGATGGGAGAAGGAGGGAGGCAGGGTGGGCCGGGCTGGGCTTGATTTTAGCGTCTTATGGAAGCAGCTGAGAAGAGTAAATTAAAAAACTGTTACATCTAATCCACAAGAACAAGTGGCGCACACTCCAAAATCTGATCCCTTGTGTTTACACGGGTAAGATAAGCTTAAACACACACACACACACACACACACACACACACATATACATAAAGAGAGTCTGTCAAATTAGAAAGTATATACAGAGACATGCATATACGATGTTGCCTGCTGTTAAAGTCCCTGTGATTGTGTCCCAGGAGGAGGAGGAGGAGGAGGAGGAGGAGGAGGAGGAGGGAGGTGACTGAAGGGGCAGTGTCTCTGATCCACACTCTCATTTTCAGCCTGAAGATCTGCACCCGGGACATCTGGGTCACATCAAGACTGCAATCTTCTGCTTGTTCATTCCCAGCTTACACAGCTTACAGTGACAGACCTGCACACACACACACACACACACACACACACACACACACACACACACACACACACACACTCTGTATAGACAAGAACACACACACACACAGCAGCATCCAGCATATAATCAGGTTAGGGTTGGTGTGGAGGAGGTTGAATATTTCGTCTTACCAGATGTGGAAGGGGGTACATGTGGAGTTTGTACTTTCAAATATTGAAAATAACCTAAAATTGTCATTATAGTTTTTAAAATAAAGAGCTGTGAAGTTCTGCCAGAGATACCGATGTGTTGGATTGTACAGATATGAACTGAATGTATTTCCAGTAACAGGCTGAAGACCACGGAGCCTTTGACCGAAGCATCAGAAACTTAATGCAATGAAAACCACTAAGAAACAACTTTTAGAATCAGTGGAAGTAACTCGGTGATAAAAGTTAGAATCACTGTTGTTTTCTCCACTGGACTCAGCTGTAAATGTAAAGAATGAAGTTTCATACTGAAATGTCAGCATTTCTTCTACATGGGTGAGTTTGTTTCAGAGGTTTATGGAGGTATATCTAGTCTGAATGTTAACACATTTACAGAAAATAACTACATTAGAACGATTCAGTCAACTTTCTGGTACTGGACTCTGATTGGCTAATAAAGTCACATGGTAAGTCGGAGCCCGGAAGTGTCTTTGTGATTGCTATGGCAACCACTCACCGTAGTAAACGCGTGAAACTGCCCAGTAAAAATATACATAAAAAGATGATCCGTATAAATAATACAGGTTGTTTTGATCCAAAATGATCCACCACCACCTATTGAACAGCCACCTTACATTTGGTGACGGATCAATCGATTTCCACCGATACGCCACTAAACACACGACAAATAGTCTTTACTTTCGATGTATTTAGTGTTCTAAACGTGAATTTATTTGTTTATTTCATCCTTGTCGATTTTTTTTAATTAAACGGTAAACCAATGTAAACACATGACAACGTAACGTCTAAATAAATGGTTTGAATAGAAGCAGATCATTTGATGCGCTGACACCGCCCTCTAGTGGCCACAAGTTCAACTCACAGTGGGGTTTAGTTTATTACATGTGATGTTATGGAATCAGAACGCGACACTGATGGGGTTAATATGTAGGTTTGTGTCTGATTTTATTGCTTACACTCTCCTTTAATTATTTCACTTATTATTTTGATCATTTTGTCAATTACCTTGTTAATGTTTTTATTTTTCTTCATTATAATGAATATTTTGAACATCTAAGTGATTATTTTATTCTTTTCACTATTTCTTTCATACTTTGACTTACATACTTATTTGCATCAATTTTGTGAATCATTGTTCATCTTTTTCTATTTGCTAATCATTTTTGATGCAGTTTTTTTCCATTTCTGTTCATTTTGTTGATGAATCTGTACATGATTTTTAATTGTGTTGACTTTACTGGTCATTTTTATTTCTGTTGCTGTTTAGTCTGTCCATTACTTATTGTCGAATTTCATTTCGTTGATCACTTTATTGATGTATGTTGGTGGTTTTGGTCAATTTAATTCATTTCATTTCATTTATTTTGTTTGTGTCATGTTTTTTAACGTATGCATTTTCATTATTTTGTCATCTGTTGTACGTTTTTTGGCATAT
>JAPQRQ010000012.1:365757-375825 GCA_037367365.1 Apogon talboti
TTTTTTCAAGAGTCTGGTTACATTGAAACTTAATGTGTATACTTTCCAAATCTTTTAATGTATTCTCTAATTCATTACGTTGTTTTCCCCTTGATTTCTTAATAGCTGTACTCAACGATATGAATTTACCTCCTATAACAGCCTTCAATGTGTCCCATACAAATTTCATCTTTTTAAATCTTTTACATTATTTTCATTCTTTTCTTTTCTTCTGTTTTGTAATTTTATGTTTTACATAATTATAATCATGTTTCATCTTATTACATCTTTTCTTTTTGTCGCATAGATTCTTGAATTTTTAAACTGTACTTGAATGCAACATTTTCTCTGTCACTGCAAAAACGACATATGTCCAAAGCTTATCATTTTCATCTAGTCGCATCTTTTACATGATGTTGTGACATTTTTCTCACTGTTTGGATTTTTTCCAAGTAACTTTTCATGTTTTTGTCTTGTTATGCCTTTCCTCCCTTACATTTTTACACAATAACCCTCACGTTTCATCATTACATCTTTTCCCAGCATAGATTCCTGAATTTTTAAGGTGGACTTCAATGCAACATTTTCTGTCCGTGCCTACATCATTAAAAGGAGAACTGTAGAGCTTTTATGTCATTTCCATCATGTTGCATCTTCTACATCATGTGACCTTATTCTCACTGTTTTTAAAGTCCTCTGTTGAATCTTTTACAGTGTTATTCATGTTTTTGTCTTGTTATTCCTTCTACATTCATATGTAATAACCCTCATGTTTCATCTTGTTGCATCTTTTGGCATATTTTGTGTCCTGTTCCTGTTTTTCCCTTTTGCGTGATAGATTCCTGAATTTTTAAGGTGTACTTGAATACAACATTTTCTGTCATTGCCTACATGGTCGAAAAAGGACAAATGTTCAAAGCTTATCATCATGTTGCATCTTTTATGTGATGATGTGACATTTTCTCAGTTTGTTTTTTTTTTTACATCTTTTGTTGAGTCTTTTATGTAATTTTCCATGTATTGGTCTTGTTATATCTTTTACAACATTCTTCTTTCATTTTTACATAATAACCGTCATGTTTCACCTTGATGCACACTTTCCATCCTGTTCCTGTTTTTAGAATTTTTGTGGCACAGATTCCTGAATTTTTAATGTGTACTTGAATGCAACATTTTCTCTGTCAGTGTTTACACACGGTTGAAAAAGAGAAATGTCCAAAGTTTATTAATGTAAATTTTATCCTGATCAGGTTTTGTGATTGCTTTATTGCCCAGTCCTAATGTATATACATAAATATATATATAACTGCCCAGTGTGCTTTTATAAAACACAATCTTTATTTTAAAACACAATCTTTATTTTTAAATTACCACATTTAAGAATGTAAAAATTACTTCAACTGCTCAATCAACACATACATACATAAAACGCCAGAGAAAATCTGTAGATACATGAACAGTTGTAGTTACTTATTTATTCTATGATTTTCTTTGCCTGTGTTTCTGGTGTGGTGAAACCAAAAGCTAAGTGTGATTCATGTGTGCACAGATGATGAGGTGGAGTTGTCGCTTAGTGTCATGTTACAAGCCCACTAAAACGTCTCCTTGGAGCCTTGTTACAGCAAACATGCAGACAGGAAAGCATCGACGAGCCTTTAAATTATGCAAAAATAAAGAAATCCACAGCGGCTTGTACCTGATGTGTGTTGCAGGTAGACTCTCATACTGCCGGGACAGGAAGAGCTCTCTGTGGCGAAGCTGGTGTTTTTGTTTTTCTGTTAGCTCTGTCTCTGTTGGGTTTTCCTTCTCCTCTTCCAATTCCTCTGCAGACGCACAAACACAAACTGGATTATAAAAACCTCAGAAAGATGCGTGTTCCAGGTGCCTGGAGATGAGAATAACAGTTACGTTAAGATTTCCTGAATATCCAATGATCAAAGTTGAACTCAGATTTAACACATGGCCATTTACTGCTACACTACATGGACAAAAGTATGTGGACACATTGAGCTCAGGTGTTTCTTTTCTAACAGGGGTCTGGGATACAAAACAATAATGACTAATGTCAGAATATATTTTTATATTGGGATAAATATCATTACAGTCAGAGCATGAAAAATATTTTAGAAATTTAGAGGTAGAACATTTAAAATCAGAGTCACGGATGAAAAACATGTTGAGAGAAATAAAGCAAAAACCATCTCAGTCATTTTGGAAACAAAGATAACAATTTAACCCAAACTAACCAATGCAACGATATTTATCCCTATATAAAACTATATTATGACATTTGTCATTGTTTTGTATCCCAGACCTGTTAGAAAAGAAACACCTGAATTCAACGTGTCCACATACTTTTGTCCACATAGTCTATTTCACCCTAGTGTTGTGTTCAGTTATGAGGACAGCGCAGCAGTTCTCCAGAGCTTTGCAATAACAAAGTATAGCTGCCATCGATTAGAGAAGCACATCATTGTCCAGGTCCGTTACTACAAATTAAATTTTGAAGAACACAGCGCTCGTCCAATAAATACTGGATTAGATGTTGAGCTGAGTCAGCGCTCGGTGCCAGGCAGCACATCTTTAAAAACAAATTACAGCACAAGTAAATGCATGACTGTTCACACTTTTCAGATACATCATCATCTGCCACTCACAGCCCTCTGTTATTTCATTAATTTTTTAAAGCACAGCATTGACTGGCATCGGATCAGATTTCTGAGCGGGTAACGCCCCTTCTGCATCCGCCGGCCAATCGCTGCTCATCATCCCACACATGAATGAAAAAACAGAAGGTGACCGAGCATTTTCAGTCATTAGCCCAACACTGCAAAACAGAGTGTTATGAACAGTCAGATTTTCATTTCCTCTGGTGTTTTTAAGCCACATCTAAAGATCCACCTCTTCCCTTCAGCGTCTTCATTTTTATCGATTTTAATGATTCTACTCAGATGGTCTTCGCTCTTATTAATGTTTTCCCTTATCTATGTCTGTCTTTTACCCAATCAGTCATGTCTTTATGATTGATTTCTGCATTTGTTTATGACAGGGATGTCAAACATAGGGCCCGCAGGCCAAAACCGGCCGCCAAAGGGTCCAATCCGGCCCCTGGGGTGAATATGTGAAATGTAAATTACACTTTAGTTATCAATCAATTATTTTAGTTCAGGGGCCACATAAAGTTCTCTGTTGGTCTAAAGTGGATCAAATGGGTAAAATACTATCATTATAACCTATAAATACTGACAACCCCAAATTTTCCCTCTTTGTTTTAGTGTAAAAAGAGTGAAATTACATGAAAATGTGTAAATTTACAATCTATCCTTTCACAAAAAATGTGAATAACCTGAAAAAATATGAACCTGAAATGTCTTGAGAGAAGTAAGAGGAATTCTAACAATATTATGCCTGTTAGTATACATTTTGTGCATTTATAGATCCAGTGCAATATATAAATTGTAATGTACATGTGTAAATGATAAGCAGAGGCAGAATTTTGTTCAAACTGCACATATTTTTCTTAAGAAATCTCAGGTTGTTCATGTTGTTCACATTTTTTAAAGGATAGTTTGTAAATTTTAGTAAATGTAAATATTTTCATAATGTAATTGTACTTTTTTCACTGTTATTATGTTACTGGTCCAGCCAACTTTAAACCATATTGGGCTGAAAATGGAACTGAACAGCCCTGGTTTATATATGAAAAAAAAATATTATGAACTAATAATTCTCAAAAGGGATATGATTATAGACAATTTAGAACCAGTTCTCAAACCACATCAGTAGTCTGATTATTAATTTAGTAACCCTTTGACTGAGAGTGGGTCTGAACAATTAAACAAATAACAATTCCTTAGCCTCATAGCATAATTGCCCGAGTCATATTTTTGGCAAAAATGTGAAATCTGCATAAAATGAATCAGCGGTGTTAGGAAAGTAAAGTTACACAAATATCACAATATGGAATTTGAGAAAACAAAATAATAATAACAATAATATCAGCCTGTGCAATTATAATAGTACAAAGATTGCAGCCATAAACTACAATTTTTGTGTACTCTAACTAGAAATGGAAAAAATAAGCCCATCTCTGATTTCAGACTCAATGACACTGAGCAGTTTACGTTTTAGTGTGACCTGAGAAGGTCAGAGCACTCATTCAGAAATGAGTCATTTGTGCATTTTCCATGATTAACCCATGTCTGAAGAGCCGCCTCTCTTTCAGCCTCTTCATTTCACCAAGATCAAACACTTCTCCTCATTATGGCTTTTTATTTGTTGCATCATTGCTTATGTTATGATTCTACTGTTCTATAGGGTGTCCATGTCTCTTTACAATTTAAAACATTTCTACAGGGTTTGTGCATATTTTTCAAGGTCATATTCAAGCACTTTTAAGGGTCATTTTCACCTTATCGCTGGGTTCAAATGCATATGTACATGTACTCAGGATTATTTATTTCACTCTTTAACACAATGATGTACACTGTATTATGGCATAAACATCTAAAATGATGTTTCATAATAGCAAAAAGTTTAGAAATGAAAGGAGAACACAAAGTTTTATCCAAAAAAAAAGGGAAGCCACTTGGCTTTCTTCAGACACACTCACACCGAGACAAAGATTAAGAACATAACGTGCTGTGCACTAAGACCCTCGGCCGGAATGGAGCTGTTTTCAATAGGCTTATGCTCCATGCCAAGGTGCATCCAAAGAATACTAGAAATGCAAGCAGTTATCAACTGCGGGTTGTAGATGTGGTATAAATATTGGTGTAATAAACTTACCTCCAAGTTCCCAGTTTATTCCTTTACTGTCTTGGTAAATTCCACTGGCATTTTCAGTTGAATAACCTCTCGGCTGGCATGTCTGTTTCTGCACACGACATCTGACACCATGGCAACGTGGCCCTATTGTTTATCTGTTGCTAGGTAACCCATTTCCGTGGGAATATCATTCATATATTCACATATATTCAAATACATACCTGAATATTTTCAATAGGCTTCTTTTCCATGGAACGATGCATCCACAGTATAAATTTGATGCAGATATCTCAATGCATTCTTCAGATAATGATAATCTTTTCACAAAAAAAGACATTTGACCTTGTAAATGTATGTCAAGGTCACCCATTTTCAATAGGCTTCTGCTCCATACCAAGATGCATCTACAGAATAAATTTAGTGCAGATATCTCAATGCATTCTACAGATAATGTCGTTACATCGTTGAATAGACAGACAGACAGACGACCAAGCAATTACAATACCCCTCGGCGGAGGGGTAATAAAAGCTGTACCTGGAGTCGACCTGGGAACACCCAGGAATTTTCTTTTTTGATGTAAAGTTTTATTTTTCTCAATGTATCACCTCTCTGTGAGTAGCTTTGGCTTGGCATCTAACCTGGCAGAGTTAATATTAGAAATATATAAATAAAATCACATCACAAAGCTGGAATTCGAAGCACTTTCAAGCACTTAAACTAAAAATCAAGCACTTTTCAAGCCATGAAAACACAACACTGAAATTCAGACATTTTCAAGGACTTCAAGCACCCATACAACCCCTGTTCATCACAAAAGCAATTGATGAGATATATCAGATTTTAGACTTTCAGACTTTCAATCATGTTGTATTTGTGTATTTTAGGTACCCTGTTGATGAAATAGATTCTGTTGAATAAACTCTGAAAATGGCAACTCCTCCAGAAAAGGCACAATGTGTATCATGGTTTATTGAAACAAACTGTCTTTCTACGCAGTTATGTTAAAGATATGGTGTCTTGAACAAAGATAAGGGACATCAACGACCTGAAGCTAAAAATCACTGATGCCATTGACGTCATTGATGAGTCTGTGCTACAGCCAACATGGAAACAAATCCAGTACCGTCTGGATGTGCTTCATGGAACTAATGGTGCTCATATAGAGGTGGATTAAATGAGGCAAAAAACTTCAATATCTACACTTCATGTTGTAATAATTTCCATACATTTGTCTATTCATTTGCTTTTGTAATGAATGTGTTAAATTGTAGACAGACTTTATGGACACCCTGTATTTTCCCTTATTTATCTGTTTTACATGTTCATTTCTGATCATTTGCTTTTTAATGTACTTTACGAATACATTGGTTTCACCGTTTCATTTCATTTCGGCAGATGCATCACTGTGACACTGCAATTCTGCTCTGGAGAACCGACAATCCTGAACCTCTTCAATTTCAGACTAGTTTAACGCAGGGTCATAAAAGCGCTGAAAGAATAAGGACTGCCTTCAAGTGACTCACACTTTTAGTAGTTCCACAATCAAGCCTTTTCTTACTTTTCGTGATTTGGACTTTCTTGAACATTCAGATGTGTAATTTCTAAACTGAGGGAGTTTCATAAAGTCATATATCAGCTGCTTTACGCCAGTGAGTCACTGAAAAGACTTTATTATGAAGGAGACGTATGAGGCGTAGCTTTCCTCATGGCAGAGTTAACCGTCTGTAAACTGCAGGTAGATGAGACTGGGGTTTGTTAGTGGATGGTTTCAAATACTGCAGAGGATGATGACGTACATACAGTATCTCTAAGACAGGCTGCACGGAAACAACTGAATGCTCATTTTCAGCCGCGATCCTGTCAGTATTTCATTAACCCTCCAGTATCCAGGTTAGGATATTACACACACTTTGCGCTTTATGTTAAAAAAGGTCATTATTTTTCACAGTTTGTTTTATGACAGAATTCAACAGTTGCTCATTTTTGCAGGATTTTCAAAATTCTGACCCAGTCACTAAAATCAGCACACTGTAAACGAGTTGTTTGCCTCAGGACATAGTCTCCAGATTTATGGAACCTTATTTCTGACCAACCTCATCTATAAAACTGGTCCCATGTCCCTGTTTCGTTGCACAGCAGCAGAGGTCTCACTAATGTCTTGCAGAACATGTCTGCACTGTCCAAACCAACACTGATGTGCTGGTAAATATAAACACAATCAGGGCAGCTGTAAACTCACATTTTACCTTCACTCGTCTGCTGTAAGTCACATTCCCTGCATGTCCTTTTGTTTAGTCGCCGGCATAAACTCAGTGAATTCTTCTACTGCGGTGTGGTAAGCAGCGTTACATTTTAGGGCTATATCTGTCTGTTCTGCTCTCCAGCTGGTAGATGCTCCAAGTCTAAACTGTTTGAGGTGTTGGTTCTGCGTTTTCATCAGCGAATACATGTCCACATACGGTACGGTCTGTGTTTCTAAGACGCTGAGGTCATGACCCCACCACATGACACTGTGGTTCAATCATATTCTATTTGTGAGAGCCAATCTTGTTGGAAAGATGAATGTTTGTCGTGGTCTTTTTGTTGGTTCCCTGCTGTGGCCTTCTCACCTGAGCACCCCTCTCAATAAGCTGTTTCAATTAGTTCTGGACAGGGAAGAGTTTCATTTCATGAAATAAATCAATATTTTGTTTTATTGTGTTGAAAGGAGCTGGAAACAGGTCGCACACTTCCCACGCAGATCAGAGCAGGGCTCCTCATCCTTATAAACAGTCACATGTTCTCCTGGTGGTAAGTTAATGTTAGATAATGTTAATGTGATATAAAAATGTAAACAGATATAACTGTGAAAGTCGCATCAGGACCATCGTTAACCCTTTCAGTGCCAGAGTTTTTCTAAAAATACATTCAATTTTGATATTAAGATTTGGTTAGAGATAAAGTCATACTGTAAATGAGGAAATGTACTAATCTAATTTGCATATTGTGATGTCACAGGGCGGCGGCCATATTAGATTGCGTAATTTCAGTAAAATTTAACTTTGAACATATTTACATGGAAGTTTTCTTTGAGTTTTTGTTTTTTGTCATCTTATCCTTAAAATAAACAAACTTAAATATTAGTATATAGTAAAATGCATAAGGTGTTAGAATTGAAGGGGTACATGTCCGCCATCTACTGGTGGGAGGTGGTAACAAGATTTGGCAACTCTATCTGGAGCTATGGTCTGTTTCATTCAGTTATGTTACGACTTTGGCACTTAAAGGGTTAACGTGTTTGAGTCGCACCAAAGCAGCTGTAAAGGGATGATAAAGCTGTTCAAGAGCCGTTTCTGTAAAAGGAAAGCTGGTAATAACTCAGTGAGGAAATACCTGGCAGGTTCTTCACCATATAAAGACAGACCGCGGTGCATTTGGATTAAATAAGTATTACACTGGTTCTAACAAATAGTGCTTTATAACATTAGTTTGAGAGGAACCTGACAGTTAGTGCTTCACATGCCTTCAAAGCCAACAGTATGACGGCGCTAATACTGACTTGCATGTTTGTCTGCGAGCTGGATGAGGCTGTGGGAAATGTCTCTCCTTCTGTAGAAGCAAACCACCTTGGCCTCCACATTCCCGCTGGCGGTCTGAAACAGAAAAAGCAGAGCATCCAGGTTGACTGAAGGAGGTGGTGACACCTTCCAGAACAAACCACTAATTTCCCAAGAGACCCGACTGCTTTCCACGCTCTTCAGACTCCGCTGCTATGACAGAATGGACAAGGCGGCAGCAGCTCTTTTGACTAGATGATTGATTGATTGTCTTGCTGTATAATTAAACTAACATGCATCAAGACTCTGTATTAAAGGCTTTGACTGATGGAGAGAGAATGAACAGAGGCCAAAGCTGTGAGCTACGACAATAGACAAACTTATATCGTCTCATATTATGCGCCGTTGTGTCGCACAATACACTCTTTATGTGGATGTATTCCTTGTGTTCTTCTACGAGGTGCAGACGGCAACGCAAACAAACACAGGACAGCCAAAAAATACCTGAAGCATGACCAATAAACCACTATAGACTAGCCTTACCTTGTGTATATATATCCTATAATGCCTATATATATATATATATATATACAGGCATATCCTTATTTTTTGTGCATATTCTCTGTAGTAGAGTGAGCTTTTGTATATTTCAGTAGTTTTAGTAGTAAATTTAATATTTTATTTTGTAGATTTTTGCACATTCTTACATTTTTCTTAGTATTTTGTGCGATATTTTTATACAGTTCTTTTTGCACACAGTGTTTTTGCTGCTAAACAGATTTTCATTGTTCCTGTGACAGTGACAAGATCTATTGTATTACAGATGTTGGAAACACTGACCCACAGAACAATGTGATCTCAAGTAAAATAATAACATAATGACCTATAAATAATGACTCCAAATTTTCTTCTTGGTTTAATGTGAAAAAAATATTATATTATGCCTATAAATAATGTCAACTCCAAATTTTTCTTTGTTTTAGTGCAAAAAAAAATAATTATGAAAATAATTACATCAACAATCGTTTAACAACGAAATATGAACAACCTGAAACGTTTAAATACAATACAGTGATATTTTGGCAATATTCTTCCTGTAACTAAATATTTTATGCCTTTTGTTTAAATGATAAGTTTAAGCAGAATATTGTTATGTTGGGGGGGGGGGGGTCTGGGGACCGGCGGAGTGGAACTGGGCCACAGTCAGAACCAGACCGACTCTGTTAGTGTCTGATCACAGCTGGTCCTGGTTCTCCCGTCGCTTGGGTTTGCTGTTGCAAACATCTCTATTATGACAGAAGGATGAAGGGGACATTTAAAAAAGAAAAAGGGACACAAAGCATATGTATTTACTGATGTTTGTTTCTATGGTGTCTCTGTAAATAAAAATATAAGAAATGCATACTGGACACAATGTGTTTGATAAATAGATGAGATTCACTCTGGTTTATTCTTCAGTATTAACCATCATGTGCCGCTCTAATATAAAACCTGTCTGTTTCAGCATCTCATATTCCTGTAGATTTAACAAACGACATTTGAATCATGTGATGTTAATGCTACAGAGGCTTCTGTCCACCCTGGTTATGCACTTAGTAGGAGCAGCTCCTTACATTTTCCATCAGTTTATCATCTTAAAATGCCTTTCTCAGACTCGGTGTGAACACGCTATGATGGGAATTTATCGTCCTAAAATAAATACAACAAGAACTAGTAACTGCGAGCAGTTATGACGGGCCCTCGCGCACCTACGCAACTCGGGGTGGGTCAATCCATTTAAATGAA
>JAPQRQ010000012.1:375925-391417 GCA_037367365.1 Apogon talboti
TAATAATAATAATAAACATTACAATTACAATAGGGCCTTCGCGGCCATTGCATGGCCACTGCTCGGGCCCTAATAAGAGCATTCCATTTACTATGACGGTGTTTTCAGGCTATTCAAATTAAATTGATCGGTCATGTTTTTTGTGTTTATTAGCTAGTGTGTCTTGCTGGTTCATAACTAGTGAGATATTCAGTAGTTCATGTCCGAAGTAGTTGCTGATGTTGCTATTTGCGATGACATTCCCTGACACTTAATGGGGATTAGGCAGCAAAGTGGTTTGAATTGTGGGAGAAATGTGAACATAATGGTGATTGTTAATGTAGCTTTATAAGTTTGGGCTCCAGGGAGACAGATTTTTCCTTTTTGGCTTTCAAGCTAGCACAGTTTGGGAACCCCTGGTCTTAGTCTTTTGTAACTTTTGAGGCATTTTTCATCCACAAAGTAAATAGGAATCAACACCCACATGACATTCATTACACATAACTTGCAGCTAAGGTTAACTCGCTTTACAATCCAGCTAGGGAAATTCAGTCTCTGCATTTTACTCATCTTAATGCACCCAGCAATTAGCATTAGCATCAGTGCATTAGTAGCAGTGAGCTGCCATAGAGGGCACTCAGGGTCCAACTCCAGACCTTCATCAGGACCTTGGTCTAGGACACTGACTCAAATTGTTGATGCCTGATGAAGATCACAGCTTCTGATCTTCATCTAACACTTAACCGTTTAATTGTTCTGTTGTCTTTGTCCCTGTTTACATGCAAAAGAGTATAACTGAATTCTTGTTGAAATAATTCAATTATTTGCTACAATAGGTGGCAATATTCACTCTTTCAGCTTTTTAAACCTACAGTCACAGAACACAACAAGTCAATAGTAAACTAGTAAGTCAATAACATAGAGGTAAACTGGCACCACAATGGACCACGCTGAAAATTTGGACATATCGCACACTTTTTGTGCAGATGAGATGCTTAATGCTTGACTTCCAGGCCAGGATTTGGGTCAGAACACCTGGTCCTGTTCCAGTCCACCCGGTCTATTGAAGGCCCATTCATGCTCGCTTTACATATAAAAATAGCTATTTCCCTTTTGGTGTCAAGCATCACTGCCTTCATACTTAGAGGCGTCCATTGTGTTGGAATGAGCGTTTGTCAACCAATCCACCAGACGGCGCCGCCCTTAATTAACATGTTGGCTGAATATCATGAAGACAAGTAAAGTTTTTTGAGAAGAATGCGAAGAAAGTCAATAAGAACAAACATGTTGATGTCAGTGGAGGTATTACTAATGTTGTTATTAAGAAAGGTAGTTGTAAATTTGTCGCTAACTTTTCACCAACTCTGAGTCGCTCTTTGAAAAGTTCTGCCATTTCTGAAAATCATTCTCTTTAAATCTCAACACTGCCCGCTGTGGCTCCTGCTCCATATTCTCTGTTTGGGTTCGCATCAGCAAACTCCCAGAGGACAGACAGAAATACGGACATAATGAACACAGAGGACGGACAGAGGGCTCTGTCTGTATACGTCTTTAGCGTAGAGCATAAATGGGCCTTTACATGCAAGAGTAGATCCACTTTCAAATCGCAGTACCTGGGTGTGTTAGTCCGACTAGTAGCACTTCAAATTCAGTCCAGCCAACGCACTTATATGTACTTATAAATCCCAGTTTTAGTCGGACTAATGCAATAATTTGTTTGTTTTAAGCATCATGCAAACTCATTGATTCTCTGCCTGCCAGGGTTCCATGGATCCACACAAGTACAGTCACAAGTTAGACTTTAGGATAGAAAAATACAACAATGGGAGTGTCTTCCACCCTGGGGTGTCTGCTAGACCCAACTCGCACATCTGTTTAACAAAACAAGACTCAACAGCTGTAAATGGGTGAAGTAACAGGGGCTGTGGAGTGAGTTGGCTTCTCATGCGAATTAAGGTGTGATTCCAACAAAAGGCCCTTCCTGTTGCTTTTTAATTAATGTAAAACAGGCTGTTACAGGAAGGCAGACATCTTGGCATCTACAGCCATAAAAAACAATTCACAGCTACTCAACAGAAGGTGAAATAAAACTGAGATTATTCACTTCCACGCTTCTTTCATGGTGCGAAAACCTCAGGAGAAAAAGATGTGTATGACATATGCATTCTGTGTAAGAAAATACTGTAATTATAATGTAAAGTGGTTCATAAAAATGTAAAACATGTAATACTTCTGTCTAATGGGCGACATCTGATTGAAACCTATGACACATACATGAAAACTGTAGTCTGTGTTGCAATTATAAGTCAAATGAACTTCTATTTTTCTTTGATATATCCTGTATTGATGTTATATTTTGGTTCGCAGCTAACTGAAAATTGCAAACTTCCAAGGAGAAAACCAACCAAATATAGGTAAATAAAGAAAGATAAGTACATTTTATTTGAGGATTATTATTTCTAATTGTATGTGGTCATTTATATCAACTATACGGTGTTACTCTGATCTTAACTTGTTCTTTTGCTTTTACTGGAATTGTATTTATTTAGAACTGTTTTTATTTATTTTATTGAATCTGTTTTTATTGTGCTCTTACTCTTTCATTGTTGCCGTGTTGTACAGCACTCTGATTGAAAGCACTACATAAATAACATTTATTATTACAATTTATCATAACTGTCTTTACAGAAAATCTGCTACGTGAAATTATCTATATCAGAAATAAGATTCTGGTCATATTGCACAGCCAGGGAGTCTGCACAAAATAACAGCAACACCTCACAACATTTCATCAACATACTGTAACTGACCAGCACCACAAGCGCCTGCTGCAAAATGGCCATCAACTTTAATTTAACTGCTTTCTTTCAGCCTCTAAGTTTCATAAAGTCTGTATTTGTTGCAGGATTGTTGTACTGCATTGCATCACACTGCATCACACTTTTGTCCAGCTCGTTTTTAACAATTAGGAACTAAAAGATTGAGCCTTTTCCAAGTTCTGATGGTTACTTTTAGGCAAACCCCAACGTTTTCTTAGTCGTAATGTTCCGACAAAGACATATTTGTTTGAGAATCTCTGTATAAATGCAGGTTTATCCCAGGTAACAGTTTCTGACAAGTCAAATCTGACTTCTTTCTGCTCGAACTTGACAGAAAAATAGCTTAGAACTGGTTGATTTACAATCTTCCAACACTTCCTTGGAGACTCAAGATAATCATAACGTAGTTTTTATGTAATTTACAGATGTGTTCTTTACAAAAGCTTCCCCTGCCTACAGGTGCACACTCCCACAGGTGTGTCCCTGCCCTGTGTCGGTTGAACATCTCAACAGGACAAAAACTCAAATTAAGCTCCTCTAAAGACAAAATGCAAACACATACATTGTTTAGAAGGGGGGTGGGACAGAGAAGAATCCAAGCTATTCACCCTAAGGCAGAGGACGCACAAACAAAACACCTCCGTACCTTATTGAGTTCTTCTATCCGGCGGATCAGGTAAGGGTTACTGGAGGAGTTCTCGAAGAATACATAATCTGCAACAGAAAACACACAATGATCACTGGGATGGCTTAGACGATGACCCAAATGTGATATATAATATAATTTTAAGCAAAATCGAGTCATGAAAATGTAATTCAAGGAGGGTGAACTGAGAAGTTTACTGCATTATTTTCCTTCAAATGTGACACATTCCCATTGAAACCCAATTTTCCACTGCGACAAGTAGTGTCGAGTTATCTAAGAAAGTCGGGACGGAAAATGAGCATTCATTAATCAGCAATTTGCTTTTCCTTTGGGGGAAACTTAGATTAATTTAAGCGGCACAAGGAAGACCATTACTGCAGTTACCACACTCTTCTGACTTTGTAAATGATAGACAATAGAGGAGTAGGATTAGGATACGGCAAAGTCATACCAGCTGAGTCTCCTCTTCACATTCTAATAAATAGATATCAGCAGAAAATCGCCTTCTCCACCTGCACCTGAGCAGAATGCACAGTAACTCTCTGCCTACTGCAAATGAAATGCTGCATTTTAACAAACCAAAAGGTGAATCTTCCCAGGCTGTCGAGGTGCAGCCTTCATTAAAGTTAGGATGCTGACTGTATGCAGAAATACCACCTAAATTTGACAGGTAAACTCATACATGCTGTTCAGTTGTTTAAGTGTTGATGAATAACTTAGCAGCTAATTCTTAACTACTTCCTGCATGTGTTTGACAGTAAATGCTATTTAAAATGAAGGAAGGGCTGTGATGTTAGTGTGAATCAGTTCACATCTGTAGTATGCAAAAGTTTAGGTTTTCCTTTAACTGTTTTTAACCCATAAAGACCCAAACAGCCAGCAGCAACCAAAAGCATTGGGTGATATAAAATGTTTAATAACTTCTGATCCACTAATCCTATCAATACATGTAAATAATTGGTGTAAATACATTTATTCATCTTTTCATGGTCATCAGATATGTCCCATTTGGATGTTCAGAAGCTCCATAGTTACCATGGAAACACTGCCATCTTCTACAACATTGATTCACCAATAAAACCCATGGAGATGGATCAATGACAGTGAATGGAAACGCATGTTTTACATTCATTTAATGATAAATTTTGATGAAAAAGATTATTTTTCTTCAGTTCTCCGTTTTTGATATAATAACCCTCAACTTTAATCTGAGCTTTATGAACACCTACATGATAGTGATTGAAATATAGGAAAATACATGATTTTCACTGAAAAAAGCAAAACACAGAATAACATTATGATAAATGGTGATAAATCACTTTGGGAAGGTTAAAGACAGAAAAATCATTTGGGAACTGCCACAAAAATAACA
Organism: Apogon talboti; assembly: GCA_037367365.1. Classification (NCBI taxonomy): domain Eukaryota; kingdom Metazoa; phylum Chordata; class Actinopteri; order Kurtiformes; family Apogonidae; genus Apogon; species Apogon talboti. Next base: position 380,742 of record JAPQRQ010000012.1, read on the forward strand.
CTGGGTCTTTATGGGTTAATATATGATTGGCATATATGATATGATTGGTCTGCCTCCCAGACCTCCGCCAAGGCAGCTCAGTTCTCCACCATGCTGCTATAATACCCTTGAAGTGGGTTACCTAGCAACAGATAAACAATAGGGCCACACTGACATGGTGTCAAATGTCATGTGCAGAAACAGACATGCCAGCTGAGAGGTTATTCAACTGAAAATGCCATAAAAAAAATACTGGCTCACCCCCAAAACCAACTCGCCTGTTCCTTGTCCCATTTCGGACATTTCCTGAAAATTTCATTAAAATCTGTCTATAACTTTTGGCGTTATGTTGCTAACACACAAACAGACGGACGGACGGACAGACAGACAGACAAACCCTGGTGAATACATAAACTCCTTGGCGGAGGTAATGAAAGAGCTGTTAGCAAATGGACTTAAATCACCAGTGTGGGCACAATAAAGGTTCAGGTCTTGTAGTGAAGCTGCAGATACACACTGAATCAGCCTCACCTCACCCTAACTATGACACAGAACCAGGTCAATTTCCAGTTTTTCCAGTCTAGTCCAGTGTAGGAGCCTAAACCGGTTTGATTTATCTAAAGCCGCTGAACTTAAATTTTGACATGTGTCTAATTAAAAAGTATCAGTGTCAAATCCAACCTGTTCTGAATTAGTAATAAGCAACATGGTGAACTTAATATTCAGTGTGTTCTAAATAGATTAATGAAGCCATGAGTGAAAAGTATAAAGTCAAGACAAGACTGAAAAGAAAATCATTGTAAAGGGAGGGAAATATGAACACGTTTTCAAGTAAGTTTGTGTGTTTTGATGATAAGAGACAGACGTCAGATGGCCAAAAAGCAAAAAACCCACATAGACGAGGTAAAAGATAAGCAGAAGAAAATTAATGGGAAAGCTGATAACGCTGGTGCTTTAGTCCTGTTTCCAACTTATGTCCAAACTTTATCAGAGCCGTGCAAGCAGCGGAGATGAGGCTGCTCTTCTCATTATTTCATGTTTACTGGCAGCTATCAAATCACAGTAGAGCTGCATTATCGAACATCTGCTGGGTGGAAGCGCAGTCCTACTGGTATAATTCAGTATACCAATTTGGTCCAGCGTTTCGATTCCTATCAAGTCAGTTTGCACAGTTTTACTCCACTTCACCCCTACTATGGTGGCGGCAAAAAAAATCCCTGTTTTATTTCTATCTTCTAGGGGATAACTCTGATCCACACTGTAGTACTGTAGGTGACAGGAATGCATTTTAACACTTGATGCCACCTGCTATAAAATGGAAAAAGGAGTTATCATCCATTTTGTGCATAATGTAGAAATATGATGGTAAAACATGGTAGAGACAAACTCTCTCAGTACATACAAACAACTTGTTCTCCTCTAACAATGACATAACTACAAATATTATATTCCATTTCAGTGATTTGACCCCCTCCCAAATCTTGCACACAGAATCTATAGGCATAATGGAAGTTGAATATATCCCAAATCATCACAGTACAGATATTAGATGTTAAGTTCAGTGCATGCAGCAGAGAAGAAAATATGAAGAACCAAGTTTCACAAGATTGGGCACCAGTTAAAGAACCTCAACTTGAAACCTTTAGCAACTAGTCAGCATCTTTCAAGTAAACATTAAAAATAACTTGTGTAACACATTTCAACACTGCTCCTAAAGCCAACATTTTAAGTTACAACTCATTTTATGTTGTATTTTATGACATAAGAGACAACTTTCAGTTTTGCAGCTGGTTGTGACCTGTTACCTTTCTTCTATCTTTTGTAAAATCAGCCCTATATAAAAACAAGACCTATGTATGAGTTTCTGATTCACTGTTTACATTTTTCATCTCACAGGCTTTGCCAACCACCTCAGGGAACTTTTAACATTAGGTGGAACAAACTGTAGCTTGTACGAGTCTGTTAAAAATACAGTGAATAAAAAGAAACACAGCCTTCTGCATTTGAGTTCTTTTGTTATTTTTTTTCCCTCATTGTACTGAATCTTCACATCCACACACCATTAAACCCCTAGTAATACAGTGTTCACAAAGTTCTACCAGAATATATCTTTCATCATATCAAAATAATTGTTGTTTTTTTACAGCCGTTTATAGACTGACTTTAACAGATGTGTATTGAACAGCACAACACAGTAAGTAAGCAGTTGGTATTACATGTAGCAATACTATAACAGGGTTTTCAGAAAAGTGGTGCTTTTTCCAAAGTAGATTTTCCCTAGGTTTGTATAAAACTTGCATTTTTAATTATTCAGTTAAAAAAAAAACATATGATTTAACATAATTCTGCAGCATTTCTACCGTCATACCTGTTAACAGGAATTCGGAAATGCATGCAAAACATCCCAAAAACTTACTGAAGGGCAGTCAACAAATTAGAGCAAAGTCATTTTAGTTCATTTTGTTGCTTTCTACATTGAGTTTATATGAGTTTGGCAAAATGGCTTAAGTGCCTCCTTTAAACCTTACAATACTATGGAAAACCCCCGAGTAAGAGTGACGACCCTGAATGCACCTTTAGGAGTTGAAGTTTACAAAGGGCATTTAAAGGCAGCAGGAGAGCTGTACCAGAGGTGTCCATATGTTCACCAACAAACACATAGGTTGAAACTAAACACTAATAATACACACTATTAGGTAAAGATAGTAAAGGTTTGTGCTACGGGGCAGGCATATATGTGATCGAGGCTGATTTGCAGTCTTAACAGAGGATTGCAGTTCACGTATGTGTGAACAGAGGGTGTTAGGTTTAATCCTCCCGACGCAACGACGCCATGAAAAGAGACAATAATTTGATGGTGAATTCCTGCAGACTGCTAACGAGCTAGCTAGCTTTGGAAGCCGTTTTGTTAATTAAGTGACCTTATGGTGTTTGTATATGGACTGTGCAGTTGTACCCGGCGTTTAATGTTACCAGGATTATTAGATGCATTCATGAAATAGAGTAAATCAAGCAGCGACGCTGCAATAATGGTAATGAGTGGAGCCACCGCTGGTGCTAACGTTAGCTAAATAAGGACTCGTACTAATGGCTGCATGCCAGAGGAGGCAAATACAAAGGCAGCCTCAGACAGCCCGTGGTAACATTTTAACAGCCTTCCAACACATGTCTAGTCCAAAACGTCCCACTGTGTATCACTGCCCGAATAGCTGGTCCAACGATCCGAAAAGCAGGGCGCAGCAAAGGTGCCGACTATTGAAAAATGTTTACATTGTGAGCTAGCCGTTTAGCAACCTGGCGGCTAGCTGCTGTGGCCACGACAGACGCGAGGCCTGACCCATTTTGAAGCCCAAATATTTAGAAATTCCCACCTTCTTACAACAACTTATCGCGGCTGAGCTATTGTACCACAGCTGTATCTCTCTACTAAACACAAACGAGCGGAAATATCGCCACAAAACTACAACAAAATGCTAATGTGGAGAGGTTTCTGTTTGATAAAAAAAGATCCACATTGACATACATACCTCCGACCCGGTACATGTTGGCCGCCATTTCTGCCCTCCCGGAGTGTAAAACATAAACTAAGAAAAATAGAATAAATTAATAAAAACAATAAAAGTCAGCTCTATAAAGGGTAAAAGGTGCGATAAGTTATGATCGTCGAGACTCCGGACGTGAAGCTAGTCGGGAGATTTTGGTAAATTCAACCCCCCTCCTCCTCCGAGGATCCACGGTACCCTTTACAATACAGTGAACTCACAGCAGCCAAAAGAGTCCGATCAGCCCGAAAACCACTGCCGTGACGTAGTGGCCGCGCACGCGTAGAGGCGCGCACTACACCTCTGGACGGTCATACCTGTAACATGAACACAACACCTACAGCAAAAACACACCGCAACACAAATATACACTTTGGATTAATTTTACCCTTGAAGAAACACATCATTAATCAGGTTTAAATGGATTCACCTGCAGATATTTACAAATTTCAAAAATGTTTACAAATTTACAAAATGCGTTTTCTTATCAGTATACTGTTATTATTTATTCCATTGACGCATTAATTCATAGATCATCACAACTTGATAGCTAAATATTCAGTGCATACATCAAACTTTGTCACATGTAATTATAGTACGGTGTACAATGAAATCCTGCCACGTGCTATTTCAGAATCAGAATCAGAATACTTCATTAATCCCAGAGAAAACTGTTGTGTGTTACAGTTGCTCACTGTACAATAACTTACCTTTGATGTTTAAACTTATGTCAGAAATCTAATGTCACTGCACTTAAATGTAATTTTGTACCTTCATCTATCTATCTAAGAACCTAAGGACAAAAGGAATTTAATTGTCAGTGCCGTTTCCCACAACAAAATTATTTCCAGCATTCTCATTGAAAAGGTGCAGCATGTTACATAAATTAAAACAGCAATATAAAATAGTACAAACTGTGAAAGCAGACAGTAAAAACAGTACCAACAGTAGCATGGCAAAGGAGCAGCATGGCATGACTGAATCAGATTAGTCTCTGTGTGTCTTTTGGGGGGTTTGAGAGTCACTATTGCATAGGTAAGACATCAGCTGTCAGTCCATATGTGTGTGCTTATTTGGGTTGTCTACAATAAAAACATATAGCAGTACGCACTGTGTTGAGATGTGGGATGTGGTATTTACACTGTTGCCCATGAAGTTGGAATACTTTTGTTTTCAGACACATTCCTCTGTGTGTTCTTATTTAGACACACCAGTTATTGCCTTTGACCATGTACAATGATTACATACTGAATCCTAGTTACACTTTATCAAGAATAAATTACATTGTCGCAATCATTTCATGAGAAGAGGTAAAAATATTTTATTCCAACTTCATGGGCAACAGTGTATGTGCATGACCGTGTCATATACGTTACATTTATTAAATATAAGTTAAATATGGCAGTGACATATGTTTCTAGAAATGCAAAACGAACATTTGTACATAATAGGCCTATAAATAAAAACGGTATGTACAGTAGCAAACTGAATTGGCTTGACTTTGGCAGTATAATAACAGAAATAGAACAAAAAACTGATAATAGTTCACCCAACACAGGCTTTCACTAAATACACTCATTATCATTAGTTTATCATTGGCTTATAATAAATATTGAGTAGACTGAAATAGAAAATAAAGGCTTTCACCCTCGTTTAAAATCCTTTAAAGACTGCGTTGTGAATGCAGGGGCTGCGTAACGACAGAACCACCCACTGACATGTATTCTATTTTAGCCTGTGTCTGTGGGAATTGGATATAAATGTGCGTAAAATGAGCTTTTCTCAGTTTTAGTTCCTCTCCGTCCGTGCGTGCGTCGGTGCGCGCGCGTGTGACATCACAGATGGGACTGGCTCACCCTGACTGGGGTGGAGAGTCTCCTCCACAGGCTACAGAGGGAGAAGAGGAGAGTCAGGGACAGGAGTAGTTTAGTGTTCGCCAGCGCAGGGCCACCTCCACTCACGGCGAACCACGCCCCGGGGACCCCCGCGTGTCCAAAGTCCTGTTATGGAAGGGGTCCAGAATCTGAAGGGGAGTTTTCGTTAGGCTACAGGTTGACGACATGAAGTTCGGTAAGAGCATCTGCGTGCTGAACGTAGGGGGAACCCGGTACGCCTTCACCCGTGAGGTGATCAGGGATTTCCCTCTCAGACGCGTCAGTCGCTTACATGCCTGCGCAACAGAGAAAGAGGTCCTCGAACTGTGCGACGACTACGACCGGGACAGGAACGAGTTCTTCTTCGACCGACACGCGCAGGCTTTCGTGTTCATCATGCTGTACGTGCGCTCCGGCAAACTCCGCTTCGTTCCCGGAGTGTGTGAGCTCTCCTTCTACACGGAGATGCTCTACTGGGGGCTGGAGAGCGCGCACTTGGACTCCTGTTGCCAGAAGCGCCTGGACGATAGGATGTCTGAAATCGGGCTGGACAGTTTGTCTGAGTCGGGGGAAGAGCCCCAGAGTCCAGACGAGTCGGTGCAAAGGACTGCGCTCTCGGGCCGGGCCAGATGGCTCGAGAAGATGCGCAAAACATTTGAGGAGCCCAACTCGTCTGTGGCGGCGCAGCTTTTGGCTTCAGTGTCAGTTATCTTCGTGATCGTGTCTATGATCATGCTGTGTGCCAGCACTTTGCCGGACTGGGATACAGCCAAGAGAAACACAGTGGAGGAGCACAGGTAGGCGAATGTCATGGGTCACAGAGCTAGAGGAATGAAGGCTGTCGTTTGGAGTTACATAAACCTGTTTATAAGGCTCTCTGTGTGCAAAGTGTACGAGAAGTTTGGTGCGTAAAAGTCCTTGGTGATTTGAGCTCCATGGACTAAGAGCCGTGTCAGGAAAGGGCGAAGTTTCAAATGTCACGACTAAGTGGCTAAGTGGCATGATAAACATCCTGCCTCTTAAAACACTTGGGGAAAACATCTCAGCGTCGCTTTGTTCAGGATGATAATCGAACCCACTGCGCACTTTTTATCCAGGTTGATTCATGGATGGATATGCAGCCGGTCATCATGAGGCCACATCAGATGTCAGCCTGCAGATCTTAAAATGGCAAAACCATTAGTGTTTTGAACCAGTGCGTCTTAAAAAAAAGTGATTTTACCTTTATGTTAAGTGAATTAACCCCCTGAAGTGGACAGGCGTCATGACAACTTCCAGGCAGTCCGTCACGTCACAGGCCAGGCCGGCTGTCACAGATCAATAACTAATCCATACCATCTGCAAAACATGTAGTGTTAATGATTAAACATAGAGCCCTGCCTTCATCGTCCTGTCTCTCACCCCCGTTCCCAAAATCCACTCACACTGAATATTTATTGGCGTGGATGTTTACATTGCACAACAAAGGCAAACAGTGTCTGATTATTAATGACACAATCATAATATTCCATCTGGCAACACAAGGGAAAGAGAAGGTGTGCAAACAAAGAGGGGTATAAAGCCACTAACAGGAATAACTTACTGTGTTTCCAACAGTTTAACTGAGCCCTGGAACAGTTTTAGCTTCCGTTTTGAGTCCAATCCATACAACATGCACCTCTGTTTTGTGCACAGTCGGTCGTCTATGAGGAGCCTGAGGCAGTCTCTCTCTATATAAGGCCAGGTTGTGTTCAGCCAGAGTTTTGGACCATCTACAATGGTTAGGTAATCAACCAACATGTAGTTTATACTCAGGGTCAAAAGGATTCCAATTTCTTGGTCTGGTTCATGCCAGTGGGTGATGCAATTCACTTCACTGCTTTATCATTTGGCTGCTAATTGTGCTGATGTAGTTATCCTCAGGCTCTGTGGTATTTGCTCGGTCTAAATGCTTCTATGTCAAATACGGACACAACATCACTCTAATTCACTTCGATTTCCTGTGCTGCTCTAATCATACAGGGAATCATGTGGCTTCTCTGTTTGGTTTTTAAAGCTGTCATTTCTCCGTTTTCCATCCTCACTGTAAATCTGTCTGTTTACTCATGTTCACCCTGAAATGCACCAGATGTCCTCTTGATTTTTCAGAATTCATATCACCCATGCTTTGCTTCATTATCCCTCATATTTATATCATCCCTATCTCTTCATAGCCAGTCAGCCATTTCCTGTTTACAGTCTGTTTGACTCATTTTTCTCCTCTGGTCTCTCCTCTGTAGGATCGTAGAGGCAGTGTGTATTGGCTGGTTTACAGCAGAGTGCATAGTGCGGTTTCTTGTGGCAAAAGACAAGTGGGACTTTCTCCGCCGGCCGCTGAACATCATTGACGTGATCGCCATCACTCCCTACTACGTTACCATGGCGCTGGCCCGGGCCGGGATGCCGGGCGCTGGCCTCGGGGTCGCAGGGGTGATCCTGCGGGTGCTCAGGATGATGCGAGTGTTCTGGCTCATGAAGCTGGCCAGGCACTTCATGGGCCTGCAGACGCTGGGGCTGACGCTCACGCGCTGCTACCGGGAGATGGTCATGCTAATGGTGTTTGTGTGCGTCGCCATGGCAATATACAGCGCCCTGGCACAGCTCCTGGAGCATGGATTGGACTTGGGCACGCAGAACAATGATTACGCCAGCATCCCAGCAGCTGCGTGGTGGGTCATCATCTCCATGACAACGGTGGGGTACGGGGACGTGTACCCTGTGACAATCGGAGGACGGGTGCTCGGAGGGATGTGCGTAGTGAGTGGCATTGTTCTCCTGGCGCTGCCCATCACGTTCATCTACCACAGTTTTGTGCAGTGCTACCATGAACTGAAACTTCGCTCTGCTAGATATGCACGCAGCCTCTCAACGGAAATACTGCAATGAACGTACACTTACTTACACCAACCTGCTATGGCCTTGAAGGAACTCAGCAAATGCGCAGACACGCAGATGCCCTGGAAAAAAAACTGTATGCTCTGCGTTGTTTCCTGCGTTTTATTTTATTTTATTCAGCCTGCCTTGTCGAACAGATGCCCAGTGTTGGGAGGTGCGCTGCGAAAATGTATTATTAACCTATTACTTCTGCAGCTGTCTCCTCTCTGTCCAAATCGAAAGAGCAAATACAAGGACAGACAACCCTGTTTCACACCACTTTTCCAAGCCTCTATGTCAAACCACTAAGTCTGGCTGAATCTGAACAGCAATCAGTAATTAAAGCTGTCAAACTCATATTTAATCCTCCTGACCCGAACACCTACTAGCAACCATATCCTCTCATTATACCAACCAGAGAAGGCGTATTTCTGTCTCATTCCCCATCAGACCATTTTAATTCCAATATACTAAAATGCACTTATGTATTTTTTGCAGAATGATACCAAAAACCTATCCTGCACTGCAGCTTTTAATGTAATCTCTTCTGTTTCCTCACAGATAGTAACTGCTTTAAGTACTTTAGATTACTTCAGCATTGTCTTGCATTGTTACTGCATGTGTATGAATGTTGCATTCACATAATACTACAACCTAAACTGAACCAGTGAGTCACTCTGAAAGTGTATGAAGTCTTGCTGTAGAGATATAAGCTGTATATAAACACAAACACAGTGTCATGATTTGACACCAAAAAGGATGGAGAATTTTACCTTCATGTTTTATTATTATTATTATTAAAATACAACAATATCATCATAATTTTTCTTCTCTCACAACAAAAATGGCACCAGAAAAGACCATTTCACACAGTATTCAAAGGAAGAAATAGACAGAAATAAGAGTCAAACTGGTTTATGGTTGAGCTGAACATGCCCGTTGGAACTCCATCCTCTGTGTGGTGTGTGGACAGGTCCACTCCACTACATGCATAGCCTGTGGTGCAGATGTGCTTTTGTGCTATATTTATATCAAGGGTTTTATGGGAAGTCAGTGATGCGTCAATCTCAAATCGAATAATGCAGACTTAGAAAAGTAATCATGTAAGTAATCCAGTTACTAAAAGGGATTACTGCCTATTTAGATAACAACATGCTCATGTTTTGTGTTTAAATGCTGGTACTTGTTTCTCCCAATCCATGTCCTCAGTGCTATGAAGTGAAGATGAAAATGAGATGAAAACAAAATAAAAATTAGATGAAAATGAGACAAAGACAAATGAAAATGAGATGAAAAATAGATGAAAATGCAACAAAATCAAGATGAAAATGAGACAAAAGCAAAATGGAAATTAGATGGAAATTAATCAAAAAGGACAAAAATGACATGAAAACAAGATAAAAATTAGACATAAATGAGATGAAAATCAAATGAAAACTAGATGAGTCGAAAACAGGACAGAAATGAAATGAAACAAAGACAAAATTAGAAGAAAATGAGACAAAGATGAACTGAAAATGAAGTGAAGACAGGGAAAAAAAGCAGATCAGTGCTCTGGGTTCATCTCCTTAACAACACTGTTTGAACAGAAGAACAAAAATACACAAATAATTATTTATTAAACACACACACAGGCGCAGTCGGTCCAGCTTTTACAGTGTTCTGCTGCTGTTTACACTGTATTCCCATGGTTACAACATTGGCAGAGATGGCTGCTGCTTCTTTTTCTTCTTTTTCTTTTTTTCTTTTAGAATTTTTTTTTACAACGTTTGTCTGTCTGTCACGTACCCTTTCACTTTGTCTGAGCTTCACACCCAGATGGCACAAGTTACACAAGATTGATGTGTGACCTAGTTGCATTCTTATGTTAAACCTGCGAAACACAAGCAAGCGAGGGAACGAGGAATATTCTGAAGCGAGACTGACTGAGGGGTTTTTGTGTTGGAAGGTCTTAAGCCACTGATAATGAAATCCAGAGACAGGTCACCCAGGATGGACGTATAAAAGGGGTAAAGGATATAAAAGGGCAAAGCCAAGTGTGAAATGGAGCGTAGAAGATTAAGGGATGAAATGAAAAGCACAGCACAAATGATAAGATACAGAGCAAGTCCAAGCACAAAGAGTGAATAGATGGACTGTGTAGTGCTTCCCCACTGGTGAGTGTACTCTGAATGTAAGGCATTTTGTATTACTGCATCTCCACGGCAACCTCATCCTTCAGCATGTCAATCATAACGGTGGCTGATTGGTGCACACACAAACAGGCCTCATCCACGCACACATGTTGGCTGGAAAACAGCATTTTTCATTCTTTGTTTCTCGGGAATATGACATAAAAGTTTGGCTAAAAATACGTGCCAAACAGCAAAAAAAAAAAAAAAAAAAAAAA
>JAPQRQ010000012.1:468380-479351 GCA_037367365.1 Apogon talboti
GTTTTGGATCCCAGACCCCTGGGAGAAAACAAACACCTGGATTCAACCTGTCCACAGACTTTTGTCCATATAGTGTAAATATGAATAGTAACAGTTGGACTTTTAGTCTGATCAGAAACGCTGCTGTTGCCATGGTGATGATGTTTGGCATCACATAAATGTGTTGATTCAGACTCATTCTGAGCTGAAGGTGAGAAACACACGGCGTGCGGCGCCCTCTGCTGGTTCTGTTGGACCACATCCACCGCTCATCCAGTTTGGTTCAGTATGTGATCAAATGAGACAGAAAAGCAGTGTGTCCCCGTCTGCTTTGATCGGTGATCAATGATCTGATCAGACCTGACACTGTTCAGCTTCGTTTCGGTTCAATTAGTGTCTGAACGTTTTCCGATGGGGGTGGGTATCATCAGTGTTTAATGACTGTTCTGTCAGACAGAACTTCACTCAGACTCAGATTAAACATTTCAGATCGGAGCCTCAGACTAATTGGTGTCAGTTTGATACTAAACACTAAAATTATGTTTTTTTGAGCTGGAAACTGATATGAATAGGAATTAATTTGTGGTACACATACAAATCTGTAAATGTATGGAGGTCTGGATGTTTAGATCCTTTATTTTGAACAGATATGGACTGAATCCACAAAGAAGAATTAAACATATACAATAAATTCTCAATAACAGAACAAATCCATATTCTCTGCATGTTGGTATAAACTTATAAGGTCTGACCCCATGTTTTTAACCCCAAATAACTCCAATAAACACTTTTACTTTTACCTTATTTACATTTAAACCCAACATGTACTGAAGGGCTTCTCCAACACGAGTGAAAAAAATAAAAAAGTAAATGTTGAAATAATGTTGAAAATGGTTCAACACAATACTTCCTGTCTTAAAATAATTTTCCCACATTGATGCTTGATGTGAAACAGAATCACCAGCACAAGTAGCTGAAAGTTTTTATTTTGATTTACCTCCTTAAATATATGTAATATTTGTACTTACACTATTAAACATCAGTGTTCAGAATAAATAATGAAGTTCTGCCAAAGGTTCCAGTGTATTGGATTGTAGAGATATGAAGGGAATTTATTTCCAGGGATTTATGTGACCGCTAGAGGGAGTAGTCAGTCACTAAAACACTAAACTAACACTGAAGCTGAGAATCAATAACAAACAGCTTTCATACCAGCTTTGAGCTAAAATGATCGTTAGTGTTTGGATGAGAACCGTCATAAACAACCTCAGAGTCGAAAGGAAAGAAGTGACACAAGTAGAAGCTGTTGTTTTCTCCACTGGACTCAGAATGGAGGTGGATGGTTAAATGTCAGCGTTCCTTCTACACGGGTTTGATTTTGAGGCTTATGAAGGTATAAAGTTATTATGGGATGTTCTTATCGTTGCTACGTTGTCATTTGTTGAACGGTGGCTCAGATTAAACTGTGACAGTTCTGACCTTGTTTGTTGGATTCAAACAGATCTTTAGTTCAGTTATTGACAACACAAACCAACAGAAAACAGAGGGGATCAGTGGTTTTACTGTGGCTGTTTTAGTCTAAAACAGAGCTAAGCTAACAGAGCTATAATGTAAACTATCAGCTAGTGTGAAGATTATTAGACAGTGTTATTTTGAGTAACTGTTAAAATAAGCGTCTATTAGTTTTAGTTTTTGAAGAAAACTTGATGAAACCAAAAAACAGATGTGGAAACCATGACCTTTATCCTTTATTCAGTGACTGATCCAGTCTGTGTGGACTCGTTGGTGGTTCTGGTCTTAAGTGTGTTCTGGTACCAGACTGACCCCTGCTGGTCAGAGTCTGGAATATCCATACCACATAGACTTGACTTTGCTGGTTACTAGTTTGTTGGTGATGTGTCCATGGTTACCTTGCTTCGGGCCCTGATCCTCTTGTAAACGGTGTCAGAGAACGCCTTCCTGGGGATGAATCGTCCGGATCCTTCCGTTACGTTCAGTTTTCCGTCCTCCAGAACAACTCGGCCGCCGCTGATCACCACCGATGCCACGCCACGGAACTCCATCCCCTCCAGGATGTTCACCTCCACCGTCTGCACACGCACAGAGGATGAACAGAATGAGTAAACAAGTGAATAAGTGGACAAGTGGATGAGTGGACAAGTGGATGACTGAACGAGTGGATGAGTGGATGAGTGGACGAGTGGATGAGTGGACGAGTGGATGAATGGATGAGTGGATGAATGGATGAGTGGACGAGTAGATGAGTGAACGAGTGGATGGGTGAACAAGTGGATGAGTAGATGAGTGGACGAGTGGACGAGTGGACGAGTGGACGAGTAGATGAGTAGATGAGTGGACGAGTGGACGAGTGGATGAGTGGACGAGTAGATGAGTGGACAAGTGGACAAGTGGATGAGTGGACGAGTGGATGAGTGGACGAGTGGATGAGTGGACGAGTAGATGAGTGGATGAGTAGATGAGTGGACGAGTGGATGAGTAGATGAGTGGACGAGTGGATGAGTGGATGAGTGGATGAGTGGACGAGTGGATGAGTGGACGAGTGGACGAGTAGATGAGTGAACGAGTGGACGAGTAGATGAGTGGATGAGTAGATGAGTGGACGAGTGGATGAGTGGACGAGTAGATGAGTGGACGAGTGAATGAGTGGACGAGTAGATGAGTGGATGAGTGGACCAGTGAACAAGTGGATGAGTGGATGAGTGGATGAGTGGATGTGGTGGAGTATCCAGACGTCAGGTCGTTACCAGGTTGTGAGTCTTTGCAGACACAGTTTTCGTTTCCTTCGGGTTCCAGATGACGATGTCAGCGTCAGATCCCACAGCGATGCGACCTGAACGAAACCAACACTGAAGCTGAATTACATTAATAGAGATTGTTATTCAAACTATTGAACAAATGTGAGCTGGTCCGATACCTTTTCTTGGGTAGATATTGAAGAGTTTAGCGGCGTTGGTGCTCGTCACAGCAACAAACTCATTCTCATCCATCTTTCCTGTGGACTGAACAGACAAACAGTACTGGGATGAACTGGACCACCAGGCAGGATGGAGTTAAAGGATGATCCTGAAGGTTCATGTTTGGTGTCTGTTGGGTTGGGTGTAACAGTGCTATCTCTATGTCCACAGACTCCATCCAAGAAGGTCAAAGGTCATGTGATCTCACCACAGCCCTGTCCCAGACCACAGAGAGCCTCTCCTCAACGCCGTTGGTTCCTTCTGGGATCTGAGTGAAGTCGTCTTTACCGACAGCTTTCTGAGCCGTGGAGAAACTGGCCTGAGCGCTGCCGGTCACCTGAAGGTCACCACTGGACGCCAAACAGCAAACATAACGATGTTAAAGAGATCGGATCAGAGGACAGGAGTTTAATTACATCAGCAAAGGGATTCAAGTAACTTCAACCTTCTGCATTTGTACATTCTTTCAAAAATATGGACATTTGAATGCTATCAGTGAGGTTTAGAGTATGCTAACGATGCTAAAGTGAGGTTCTGTGCTATCCATGTTAACATTCAGGTTAAGTTCTAACAGTGGGACCAAGTACTAACAAACTACCAATGACTTTATATCATGTTAACATGCTAACATTAAGGTCAGGTGCATAACTTTGCTAAAGTTATCAGGTTAGCAAAAATTCAGCTCATAAGCCACATGCTAACAGGGATGTCAGGTATTAACCATGTAAACTGTGAGGTCAGGTACTAACCATGCTAACAGTGGGTTCAGGTACTAACCATGCTAACAGTGGGGTCAGGTACTAATCATGCAAACTGTAAGGTCAGGTACTAACCATGCTAACAGTGGGTTCAGGTACTAACCATGCTAACAGTGGGGTTAGGTACTAACCATGGTAACAGTGGGGTCAGGAACTAACCATGCTAACAGTGGGGTTAGGTGCTAACCATGCTAACAGTGGGGTCAGGTACTAACCATGCTAACCGTGGGGTCAGGTACTAACCATGCTAACAGTGAGGTCAGGTATTGTGGAGTTGAAGGGTCCGGGTTGATGGGTGGGCTCATGACGTAGGCAGCAGCTTCGGCCCAGTCTTTGGACCAATAGTGAGAGCCGTCGGTGGCCAGGCTGGCTGTGATTGGCTCACCGTACACGACCATACCTGAGGACAGATGGTACGGTCTGAGCGTTAATCACACACATGATTAACTGACATGTGAACGGAGAACAAAGCTCACCTTTCTTCCTGGCCTTAGCGATGACATCAGCGGCAGACTTACTCATCACCTTGGTAACGTAGAGCGGGCAGTTGGCCTGTTTGGCAATGGTGATGGCTCGGTACACCGCCTCGGTCTCTACCTGAAACATCACACCGGGAAACGACCACAGGTGTAAACATTCACCAGGTGAACCTCTGGCTCCGACAGGTGGACAGGTGTGTGTGTGTGTGTGTGTGTGTGTCCATGTACGTTCAGGTGTGTGTCCATGTATGTTCAGCAGGTGAGTTCAGGTGTTTTAACTTGTGTGTTCAGGTGCATTCAGGTGTGTTCAGTTGTACCTCCTCGGGGTGAGACAGAACATGTCCTTCAGGTCCAGTGATGCCCAAAAACAGAAGTTTTTTTTGTTCCTGAAAAATATATTCAGTGTAAATACAGAAACTCACACAGAAGATGAACACAAATAAATGTAAACGTGTCATTGCTCCAGCTGTGGTACCTCATCGATGATATCACCATTCTCAGCATGGACCTGGGCAAGAGCTCCGAGATCCCGGAGAATCCCGAACGCCTCATAGAGCTGAAAACAGGTACATTAACTGTCAGCTACATGTAATTAACACACAACATACTAACACGAGTAATGACAGTAATAGTAATAATAATGACAGCAATAATAATAATAATAATAATTATTATTATTATTATTATTATTATTATTATTATTATTATTATTATTATTATAATGTATCAGTGTTTTTTACCTGAGAGTCTGAACTCTGGTATTTGTCTTTGTAGGACATGAAGAACAGGAACGAGTTCACACCTGAAACACATTTTAGTGCGATTTTAGTTCAGTTTAGTTCTTTATTTTCAACTATTAATATTATTATTGTATATAAATAGCTTTGTATGTTGTAAAAGTCTTATTCCACCTTTATCTTTGTTGTTTTTTGAAGGTTTAAATCATACATATTTCTCATTCTTTTTTTCTCCAGATAGAACAAGAAAATACTGTAAATATGTGTACATAGACTTCAAATACACACAAAAAATTAAATAAATGTGTTACAGTTACTATTTAGTGTGACCTCTGACCCTAAGTACAAAACATCAGAAAATTAATGTAATACATCTCATTTTGTGTGAACGTGTTCATTTATTTTCTTGAGTATTTGGTCAGTTGACATTATTTTTGATAATTTTTTGTTCACCTTTGTTTATTTTCTGCATTATTTCATTCCTCTTTGTTCATTTTACTTATTTTTTTCCCAGTGCTTTAACGGTGAACCCGAATAACGTAGCTGAATTCAGTTTAGCTAGCAGCCAGACAAGAACAGATGCATTATGGGATACATGGCCGTCAGGATGGAGTGAGTCCAGAAGAACCCAGACTGACTGAGACCTTGTATCTAATGGTGTGACCTTTGACCTGTGTCTGACCTTTGTCCTTGACCAGACTCTCCAGTTCTTCGTATAGTCCTTCGTGCCATCGTGTGATGTCAATGTGCAGAGAGTAGTCGCAGCACGCCCTCTGGTCCGCCGCGTCCCTCCACTGCTCAAACGCAACCAGTAAACTAGTCCCAGGCTCCGGCAGCACGTGGTCGACTGGAGGCAGAGGTCAGAGGTCAGAGGTTAGAGGTCAGATCATGCTTATACTGTCATGATCAGCAGAGATGAGTCGTACGGACTGGAAACACTGCAATATCCATGAGCCTTTGAGGTCAACATGGAGTAACAGCAGCTCTGCATTGTTTCTAATATGTGTTGATGTGTTTCTGTTGGTGGTTCTGGTTCTGTTCTTATTGATTGTTCTGGTTCTGTTCTTACTGATGGTTCTGGTTCTGTTCTTACTAGTGGTTCTGCTTCTGTTCTTACTGATTGTTCTGGTTCTGTTTTTACTGATGGTTCTGTTCTTACTGATGGTCCTGGTTCTGTTCTTACTAGTGGTTCTGCTTCTGTTGTTACTGATTGTTCTGGTTCTGTTCTTACTGATGGTTCTGTTCTTACTGATGGTTCTGGTTCTGTTCTTACTAGTGGTTCTGCTTCTGTTCTTACTGATTGTTCTGGTTCTGTTTTTACTGATGGTTCTGTTCTTACTGATGGTTCTGGTTCTGTTCTTACTGATGGTTCTGGTTCTGTTCTTACTAGTGGTTCTGGTTCTATTCTTACTGATGGTGGTGGTTCCTCCGGCCAGCGCCGCCCTGGTTCCCTGGTAGAAGTCGTCTGCTGGACTCAGTCCTCTCTGCGGAGCCAGGAGGCTGGTGTTGGCATCGATTCCTCCGGGGACGACCAGCTGACCGTAGGCGTCCACGGTCCGGACCCCGGCAGGGACCACCAGGTTCTCCCCAATCTGTCTGAGGGACCGCAGAACAGTCCAGGTGAGTCCAGGTCAACCCGGGTCAGTCCAAGTCAGTCCAGGTCAGCCCAGGTGAGTCAAGGTCAGTCCAGGTGAGTCCAGGTGGATCTGTCATTGGGCCCAGGCCTGTATTAATAAGTTTCTAAAACTGGTCACATTCCTCAACATTCATTGATTAACTCCCTTTACACTATTAAGAAAAAAACAAACATCATTTCACATTAAAAGCCCTTTAAGAACAGTAACCATCCATTTGTCAACAAGGCTTTTATTGTGAAAGTCAAACCATCCTGTGGCATTTGTATGTTTCTACAAACTCCAGTTCATCTGAGATGTGAACACCTACACCTGCAGTCTCAACACTTCAGATATGTATCGTATTAAAGTATCAGAAGTGGCTGATATTCATGTGACCCATATTATTGATCAGCACAATTTAAGTCGTTTAGTCGGTGACGTCACCTTCCATCGAAAAATGGAGAAAAATAAACAGAAAATTAAACAAAACTCATGAGAAATCAACATAATATACAACAGAATGAACAAAAACCAACAAAAATTAATACAATAGTCATGGATCGAAGAAAAATTAACCAAAAATGTAACAAAATGAATGAAAATAAGATGAAACCTGTCGACAAGGTGTAAAAGCCTCTTATTCTATTTACTTGATGATTCCATCCTCGATGTAGACGTCAGCGTAGAAGGACTGGTCGTCATTGACAATTTTTCCTCCTTTAATGATCAGACGGTCGCCCTGGAAACAGACCACAAAGGATTCTGGGTAAAGTCGGCAAAGTGTAAAAAAAAAAAACCATGGACGCGACTGAAGTAACATATAAAAGTCTGAAATTGTGAATTTCATTTCCCTGTTGTAGGTGCTTATTTTGTTTATTTCATATTAATGGTTTATTTGTTAATTTGATGCTGATTTGGTTATTTTACTATTAGTTTTTATTAACTCCTATATAACTATATTTATTTTAATATCAATTTGTTCATTTTCCTTCATATTGTGGATCTTGTTCATTTTATTGTATATTTTGTTCATTTTTCATTAATTTTAATGTTTTGTCCATTTTTCTTCATCGTGTGAATTTTATGGTTATTGTACAAAGTTGTACAGTTGATATTTGTTAATTTTATTGTATATTTTGTTACATTTTCATTCATTTTGTTTTACTTTTTTGGTTTTTCTTGAAATTGTGTATTTTTCCAATTACTGAACAAATTTTTTTGTTTATTCTCGTTAACTTTAATGTATAGTTCCTTTTTTTTAATTATTCTGTTCCATATTTTGCTCATTTGTGGTTTTATTTTTATTAATTTTCTTAAAAATGTGGTTTAATGGTTTTCAAAACCTTAAATCAACTCAAACTGAACTGTGACTCTGTTCTTTTATTAATATGTTTTTTGTGTTTTTGATCAACAATAAATGGACAATATTGGTTTAATTTCTAATGAGGACATGACCTCTTCCAATGACGAGGACTTCATTATTATTGTTATCATTATTATTATTATTATTATTATTATTATTATTATTATTATGGTCTACATGTGGTTCACTAGTGTTAATCGATCGATCCACATCCATCTGATCCCGGATCCCTCCATCCAGCGGTGATTGACAGGTGGAACTGCAGCATCCGCCTCACCTCCACCCGGCCGGTTAGCGCGGCTCGGCTCGGCCCGGCTCAGTTCTAACCTACCGCGGGTCTCTGGCTACTCTTCTTCATCCTGGTCCTGATGCTGGTCCTGGTCCTAGTCCTGGTCCTGGTCCTGATCGATCCCTGATCCGTTAGCTACACCAAAACCAGTTCACGAGCGCGCACACCGTATTGTCCGGCTGTGACGTCAATGGGCGACAGTTAAGGGCTGACTTCCGATTGAGATTTCAAAATCAAAGCTCGTAAACCGCGCCTAATTTTACGTGACGGAATTTACAGCTAAAATGAGATAAAATAAAACATAGACTCAACCAGAAATCACACATAATTATTTAATAATCATTTTATGTATTTTATTGGTTAATTATCCAGGTTTAATTTAATTCTACAGGAAACGAATGTCCGGTAGTTTGATAGAGGTTTTCTTTTGGAAGAATCTCCCTGGAAGTGTTTAGAGGTCTATGCTGATTGGCTGTCTGTGTCCATGACAACGTGAGTAGGGTCACAGCAGACACCGTACAGATGCACTGATTTACACTGAATAAATAGAATCATATAATTAATATAATATAATGATATTTTACAGTTAATGTCATTATGAAAAATAATTTATACAGAGATGTTTTGACTCCAAATGTCTAAAATGTTAAAGATACTAAAACTAAACCATTTCTCTGGACATTGATAATAATAGACAATATAATGACTAAATAGTGTCTTATTTCAATAGTGTTAAATTATGTTTGCTGATGCTGCTCCATATATTGTCCTTCTCTTTACTGTCTTCATTCATTTATTTATGTCTTTTTTTTTTAACCAAATATCCAGAAAGAGCTCACAGAGTACCGAACAATATCAAGTCACTGAAGTGATTTCCACAAAAACAGCATCAAATCAACATAAAATAGACCAAAAACTAATAAGAATCACTGAAAAATCGACATTTTATCATCTTTGTTAATACATTTTTCAAACAAACCAATGTGGAAGGACTTCAGTCTGTAAATGACTCCAATGTGGAAGGATGTTAATGTGTAAAACCACTGACGGCCACTAGATGGTGGCCTGTAGAGCCCCGCCTCCCATTGACTTACACTGATCTTCTATATAAAAGCATCACCGTTAGTTTTTGTTTCCATTATTTCAGGTCAAATAAAGGCTTTGACATCTGCTGAGTTGGACTCTTGGAGTTTCAGTTTACTTTGCTCTATTATAACCACAGTTAATATGTTCCACTGAGAAGACTGTCAAAGACTTTGTGACACAATAGGCCTACTTGATTAAATTGATCCTTTTCCAGGTCAGTTCATTAGCACTTAGCATTAGCTCACCTCTGACCCCTTGGGCTCTCATTGTCCCCCCCTTATGCCCAAATATGGTCACTTCCGGCTCCAAAAAGCCAACATGGTGGCGACCAAATCACAATAATTCAGAAACCGTGTAAACCAGCAGGTTGATGTCTGCAATCTGATTGGCTGACATATTTTTTCATGGTGCAAAATATTACAAAAAATCACCCCATAATTGTTTTTTTTTTTTTTTTTGGTGGGTAATATTGAAGACGTAAACAACAGCACATAAACACTGGTGACCTGTAGAGTGGGCGTGGCCTCTACTCCAACATGTTTCCTGTTTGTTCTGAAAACCATGACATCAACTCAACCAAACCAAACCAAACCTGTTTCTTGTTGAAGGATGAGGGGAACACCATGGTCTGTCCTACTGGGCCTCCTGGTCCCAGTCCTGGTCCCGGTCCTCCTGTTATCTCCATCCGGTTCCTGGTGTTTCCTCGCCGTTGTGACTGTGGGCTGAAGGATTCGAAGTTGAGGGTCTTGTTCTCGAAGGCCCCCTCCACGTTGCAGAACATCCCTCCATACTTCATCCTGGGCCGAGGGGAGTCGGAGCCCAGTTTGGACAACAGGGAGGCGCAGTCCTCATCCTGAGACATCCTCCTGTCCGACATGATGGAGAGGAGCTGCCGCTGCCCTCCTTCAGCTCCTACAGACACAATGGAACAAAGAGGAAGAGGAGGAGGAGGAGGAAGAGGAGGCTGGGTTGGGTTAAGACCTCAGGCAATAAATGAGGAGACAAGAGGAAGGAGGAGGGAAAAGGAGGTCACCAACAAACGAAGGAAGAACAGTGACCTGGAACTCAGAGGAGATGAGGAAGAGGAAGAGGAAGAAGAAGGGAAAGAAGAGGAGGAGGAGGAAGAGAAAGAAGAGGAGGAAGAAGAAGATGAGGAAGAGGAGGAGGAGAAAGGAGGAAGAGAAAGAAGAGGAGGAGGAGGAAGAAGAAGATGAGGAAGAGAAAGAGGAGGAAGAAGGGAAAGAAGAGGAGGAAGAGGAAGAAGAAGATAAGGAAGAGGAGGAGGAGGAGGAGGAGTTGTAGAGGACCACTGGTGTGTTCAGATGTTTTCCTTCAGAACAGTGGGTGTCCGTTCCAGATCCTGTTCATCTCAGTGGATCTGGGTTCAGACTCCAGCAGGTGGTGGACCCACCACTAGCGGGGGCGGTCCAAGACTGTCAGGCCCCACCTCCAGACCTGGTTCTAATGTTCCCATGTGGTCCTGGTCCAAGGAGTCTGGTCTTGGTCTGTTGGTTTCTTCATCTGATCCTCATGGAGGATCCGTCAACCTTCAAACCTCATCCCTGGACCATCCAGTAGACGGTCAGTAGACGGTCAGTAGATGATAATCCACACTAATCCTATCAATACATGTCAATAATTGGTGTAAATGCAGTTATTCATCTGTTCATGGTCATCAGATATGACCCA
>JAPQRQ010000012.1:485764-500786 GCA_037367365.1 Apogon talboti
TATTTACACCAATTATTGACATGTATTGATAGGATTAGTGGATCAGCAGGTATTAGACAGTTACATCAGTAGATGGTGGATGTTTGGGTGTTAAAGGGTTAAAATGACACATCGACCACATTCCCAGGGTTTTGTCTCCAGTCTTTTATTTTGTCCGTGGTTTTGAATCTCTCGGACTCTTCAGATGTTCACTGACACACAGCGGGATAGAAAAATATCATCTGGAATAATAAATCAGCAGGGTTGACTTCTTAAAACACCAACAGACTGGTCGTGTTCGGTTAAACTCACACAGGTTAAACGTCTTTAAACTCTTGAGGGTTTTAAACCACGTGAACATTAAAATGACACAGAGCTTCACTTCGGTGTTGAACGTCCTGGTTCTCTGGAGCAGCGGAGTAAGAACAGAAGGACTCAGACGTATTCATAATATATTAGAACATTCGGACAGAGTCATTTACTGTGTGTGTGTGTGTTCTGTGGATGACCCCCTCAGTCCAGGTTCATCGTGTTTTTACGGGGTGACAGTGAACGCAACACACTTATTAAACTAAAACTTCATGCTTCATTTTTCATGTCAACGCTTTTTTTGTTTTTGTGGCTTTAAACGTCTGGTGTTTAAAGGCTTCGTACCTGTAAGCCCCGCCCCCTCTACAGGTGACAGAAGTAAATGTGTTAGTTGAATGTTTCTGCAAACCACAGACACGATTTGAACCAAAAACCTGTTTCATATCAACGTTTGTACACATGCATGTGCAGGGTTTTCACTCCGTTAAGGAACAGAACTCCAATTTTTGCAAAACTCTGCAGAAAATACACACTAAATTAGCTTAAATGGACTGTTTAAAAGAGTATAATTGCATGTTTTCATCAATGAGGACATTTTTCGTCCAGTGTTTGGGCTGTTTTCTAAATGTTACAGGCTAAAATGGACCAAAATTACAGTTTTTAGTGAAATGACACGAACAAAAAGTTTCAGAGCATCAAAATCTGCACAAACTGAGAGGAAACCCTGCTGTATATTCAAGTTGTGTGGTTTTCAGAGACACACGGTGGGAGCAGGTGTTTGTGGCTGATCACGTCTGGAAACTGTGAATAAAGACAGACGACGCAACGTCTGCTTCAAGTGAGGCCAGAGTGTGTGTAGTGCCCTCTGGTGGTCGCACACAGTCACTGCAGCGCCTCGGACCACGCTGACCCCACTGAAAACCACAGAAATCTGACTTAATCCGACTTTTTCACGCGCATGTAAAGGGTTAAACGCTCAACAGTTATTGCGCATTGAGAACGAATTCGACTTTTATCAGTGAGTGAATAAAAACTACACATTCTGGCCAAAAAAGGAAAGTAACGCCCTGTCATGTTTACCCTTCCTTTCGTCCTGTGACCGTCTCATGGGTTAAAGTGTGTCCTCGTGGACCCTGAGGACCAGGTCCTCTTTCATCCAATGATAAAGCCTTAACCCTGATTTACTGTTTGGGATAAATGTGATCTGTTTGACATTTGAGAGCAGTAAAAACATCGTACATTATTGGGTTTTTTAAGTCTGAAATTGAACGACTTTCCTTAAAATGACCCAAAATGTGCAAAACATTTATTGAAGCTGATCTGGGTCAGATTTAACTGAATCTGAAATGGACATTTACATTTCAGTTTAAGTAATATATAGTTTATTTTACATCTATGTTAAAACATGATATAATGACGTCTGGCGTCTTTTCTCCATAAAATAGTTGCACGAAAATTAACAAAAATACATTCTTTATCTCTGAAACATTCACTATGGATAAATCATCCATTTAATAATGTCACACATGTGCTATTTGTACATTTTAAGCAGGTAATTTGGCGTATATACTTGTTTTGAGGGAAAAGAACTGGACTGGATTTCATATTAACAGTACGGACAGTTTGGAAACTGTCTTTAAGTCTGATTTTGACCAGGTTTAGTGAAGTTAAATACATTTGGATGGTGATGTTCAGTCATCTGAGAAACATTTCCAAACAGAAGCAGTGGTCGAACCACAAATTATGTCTTCTATAAACAGTTATATTGACTAAAGCTGTCAACACTTTTATGCTTCTCCACCCATTTCCTCTCTTCCAGTTCACGTGTCATTGTCTTCTGGTTTAGGACCGTAGTCATCATTTCCTGATTAACATCGTCGTCCATAATGAGCTAAACTTTGACACTTCCTGTTTTACTTTGAAAACCTCCTTCCTCATACGTCTGCGCTCATTTTATTTCTGTCCGTTGTGTTTTTTCCTCCACCTGTGTCTCATTAGGGGCTGGTCTTTGTCCTTTTAGTCCTTTTCTTTTCTCAGGTGTCCTCTTAACCTTTCCTTTGTGCTTCGTCCTACTCTGGACCGACTGGTTTTCTTTGTAGGTTTAGTTTCTTCTTAATAAATTCTGCGTGTTTCCCTTTTTACAACAATATAACATGTGTCATCTGTGTATTTTTACTTTGCGGGTCTTTGAGAACACACATTTACAGAAGTATTTGTTGCTAAACCTCATTTTCCTCCACTATTCTTCCAGTGTTAATGAAGTATTTTAAAAAACTCTGGTTTCACTGTCGTTCCCCCATCACTGTTTATCAGTAAAAATCTGAACAGAATTGACATATTAATAAAAAAAAAAAAACACCCCTCGATGAGATGCTGTAAAATGTGTTGGAGCTCCTGCGTCCTTCGGATTTTGATTTCACTTTTCCATGTCGTCCGTCTTTATACACAGACTGTGGTGATGGCCAATCAGATCACAGATTAAAGGACCAGTGTGTAGGATTTAGTGACCTCTAGTGGTGAAGTTGCAGATGGTGTACAAATGTTAAATTCCCTCATTAGAGTCGACGTCAGAGCTTGAAAACTCATGAAACTCAGTACATGCATTTGAAGTTCTGGGAGTTTTTATATTTTATGGGTTTTTGGCAAAGACGTCCTAAAACGGCTCCGTGGGGCGGGGGGGGGGGGTTTTTGCAAAATATGTAAAAAAACGGCACAAAACCCCCCCCCCCCCCCCCCAAAAAAAAAAAGCACCGCATGCACTGTTACCAACATTTACCAAATTTGGTCGACATAGGTAACAAAAATCCCCTTGGAGCCGAACTCTAAACCCACCAGGAAGTCCATGGATATGGTTGAACAGGCAGTTTTGACCCATTTTTAACCTTTTAACTCATGTATTTTAGCAAAGTTTCCCATGACAACTAAAACCAGTAACTTCAAACATAGTCATGATCATCTCAACACGTTTGCATTGATAGTGTATTAAAATGGTGACGTTTTGTTGAATGTTACTGTGGGAATTTCAACGATTCGCCAGAAACGGTACAATGGAGCCCACCTTACAGGGTTTTAAAAGCTCAGCCCCCGCATGAGGCTCGACCTGGACAAGCCAAATTTGGTCGACATATTTATCAGACCCCTACGCCTAAAAAAAGTCTCCTGGACCCGAACTGTAAACCCAACAGGAAGTCCACCATGTTGGCTCGAATATGCAATTTTAACCACATTTTTGCCTTTTTCATTTAAAATTCAGCAAATTTCATCTAAAAACTGTTGCGATTAAAAGTTATCAAAATGGCGAGTTTTTGTTAAATGCAGTTGCCATGGATACGTGGCAAATTTTGACATTTGACCTAGACATACCCAATTTGGTCGACACGTGTATAAAAGCCTCACGGAGCCTGAACCCAACAGGAAGTCCACCATTTTTGTTGGAATACATCGTTTTTGATCCCATTTAGGCCTGTTGATCGTCATCCAGAGCCAGAGTCGTCTCCGTCCCTGTAGTAAAAACCCCAGTAATCGTTGCTTTGAGCTTTAATATCTGCGTTCTGTTCATAGATGGTCCTAAACCTTACAGACTGGTCCTTTAACTCATCTGAAGACCAATAAAATCTCCATGTGAGACAGTTTCTAAAGTGTTCCTACGGAGGTGAACCTGTGGTCCACGTTGCTGATTTCTGCTGAGGTCCACTCAGGTCCAGTGGACGGATTAGAAACACTGAAGTCCAGCACCAGTACAGTCCCACCCAGAACGAGGACTGTAAAAACAGCCCAGTGGGATTCTGGGAATGTGGCGGGAGCGGCCGCTGGTTGAACCCGGATCTGGTCCTGTCTTTGGTCTGATCCAGACTGACGTTAGGACCAGAGGATGAAGGCCAAAGAGAAGAATAGAAACAGAAAGAGAAACTGGAAGAGAAGAACAAACACACCACCAGTTTTACAGACGTGTTTGCACCCGTTGGCGTGGCGATGCAGTAAGCAGCGTTCTGATTGGTTCATACCTTTTCCTCCAGCTCCTTGATCTGTCGTTTCTGTGCTTCGATACATTCCTCCAGCTCCTTGTTCCTCTGAAACACAAACGTCGGAGGAGTCATGGACATGTACGTACTCAAACGTTTGCTCTGATCGTCCCTTTTGGAGATCACACAACATGACAGCGCACATACGTCTGGAGGAAACAAGAAATCCACCTCAACCAACCGGTTTAATCATGTTTAGTGTCACTTTAGTTAATGCAGACCGTCTGATGGTACCTGATGGTACCTGATGGTACCTGACGGTCCGTGATCTCATTTAATGGAAACACAAAAACTGAGAGTCTCGGTCAGTTCGGTCACATCCTGCCCTGTCTAGACAAAAGGTGGAATTCTGTCCGTCCCGGAGGATTCATCCCCCGTCAACGATCTGCAGCTTCAACAACAGGTACATCTTCTCTGTCTGGTCTTTGACTCAGTGACAGTGAATCGATATCTCACTACCCACAGTTCCACAGTTCCATCTCAGGAGGACTGTGATGTTTCACAGGTTTCAGAATCGGCTGAACCCTGATTCTCTGCTGAAGACACGTCTTCTGCTGGTTCAACCGCTCTGACCTCCATCCACAAAAAAGCCTGGAGGATGAGGCTGTACTCATGATGCGGTCCTGTATACTTGTACTGTAACCCATTCATTCATTCATTCATTTTCCATGTTCTTAGTGCTCTGAAGGGTTGTGGGATGTTGGAGACCATCCCAGCTGTCATTGGGGCGACTGTCAGGTTCAACCTAGATGTGTCGCTGACCACCACCTATTGGAGTGACCAGTTCATCTATGAAGGTCCATGTCTTCAGGAGGAGCAGGAGTCTGCCCACATAACCCGCCAACGGGTTCCAACCAGGACCTTCTTGC
The DNA here is from genome assembly GCA_037367365.1 of Apogon talboti. NCBI lineage: Eukaryota > Metazoa > Chordata > Actinopteri > Kurtiformes > Apogonidae > Apogon > Apogon talboti. Next base: position 490,944 of record JAPQRQ010000012.1, read on the forward strand.
CGTGACCTTCTGTTCCAGGTTGTGTATGTGTTTGGTGGTGTTTACCTGTTGTGTGAGCTGCAGCAGCTCCATCCTCTCTCTCAGAATCTGTGCATCTCGCTCCCTCAGCTCACACATGACGGTGCGTTTCCATTGGTCCATGGCCCTGCGAAGCCCCTCCCTCTCCTGCTCCGTCAGAGTGTCGGCCAGTCGCCCGTCATCCGTCTTCAGTCCTTCCATGCGGGCATTCTCCTCCTGCTGCAGAGCCTCGAACAGCATGGCCTCCAGCTCCAGGATCCTCTGAGAGGGTCAGAGCAGCACAAGGACCTTCACAAACACTTGAAACCACAAGAAGGGCACATTTATCAGAACCAAACAGACCTTATGAGCCTGGTCCATCGACTGCTTCCTGTAGTCCAGCTCTTCATCCAGGTACCCCTTCTGTTTACTGAACAGATCCTGGAACAGCCACAGACACAGACATGAGGATTTGTATTCAGTCTGCGTTAATATGAACTTGTTTTGTACATTTTCACAGGTTGAAGACGTTAAACCCCATCACCTTTTCACTTTCAATGTCCAGCATCTTCTGCTGCAGCGCCGACTTTGTCATTTCGATGGATTCGAGCCACTGATCATTGATGGAGAGGACAAGAGGGGACAGATTAAGACGTTTGTCCATTTGAACTCCAACCAACAGACAACAGGTCAAAGAACCCTGTTCACAGGTGTGTGTGTGTGTGTGTGTGTGTGTGTGTGTGAGGGTGTGTGTGTGTGTGTGTCTGTGTGTGGTTCACCTTTTCTGCCAGTGTGAGCACCGTCCGGGCGTGGATCACCACCACCTGCTCGTCATTGGTCAGATTCTGCAGGAAAATGCACAAACAACAACAACATGTCAACAAGTAAACAACAAAACATAATGGAAGTTTGGCAAGTAAAATATAACACCAAAATAAAGACATTTCAATAAGAACAGAACACGTCGACAACCAAATAGGAAACATTTTGTTTTTTTTGTTTTGTTTACCTTTTTGGAAAATCTAATTCATCCAATTAATTCTTCTTTCAAAAAGTTATGATATTTATCTTTATTTATCTTAAGACACTTGTGTATGGATGTCAAACAGACACATACATGTACAAAGGAAATTCAACATACACTTACGGCGTTATCTCCCAGGATGTCCAGCTTCTTCATCAATTCAGTGATCACAATGTCCTGTGGAAACAAAGGTGCATTCAGGTGCACTCTGGTGCATTCAGGTGGACTCTGGTGCATTCAGGTGCACTCTGGAGCATTCAGGTGCACTCTGGAGCATTCAGGTGCACTCTGGTGCATTCAGGTGCACTCTGGCGCATTCAGGTGCACTCTGGCGCATTTAGGTGCACTCTGGCGCATTCAGGTGCACTCTGGCGCATTCAGGTGCACTCTGGAGCATTCAGGTGGACTCTGGCGCATTCAGGTGCACACTGGAGCATTCAGGTGCACTCTGCAGTACTTGGATGTGTTGTTTCACAAACCTGGTCCTAAAAACCTGATCTGTCTTTGGCTGAGGGTGATTTCATACAGGATGTTGAAGATGATTTTCAAGTAGCTTCCATGTATTGATGCTGAATTGTGTCACTCAGCACCTGTGAGATGTTGCGATTTTGTGATAACAATGTTCAATGCAAATTCAGTCAAAACTGTACTGACCCATATTTCATCAAACTCATTTATTTTTCGCTCATTGTTTCTAAAAACAGCAAAACTTTTTTTTTTATTCTAGCTTGAACAACTTTAACTCCCATTACACAAGACCTATAATTAAATCAGACGTCACTGCCAAATTAGAGATACAAAAAACCCACTGTGGATAAACCTAAAAAAAGCTCTCCTGTTTAGTTGTATTTATGGGAAATTTGTAGGACATTGATTTATAACATGAACTATTGTGTTTTCCAGAAGGTACCAACATTCATCACAAATAGCAACAATGCAGTGAAAAGCTAAAGCAAAGATAAACAAAACGTAAAAAGGAAAAAGTTGAAAACTTATTATATAATAACTGATCTTGTAAGGTATTAAAAGAAGACTGCAGGGAAGCTTGAATTCGTGCTAAATCTGGTTTAGGCATATATATGACATTATCATCAGCATATAATTGAACCAAACAGTGAGAACTGATAATAAAATATTAACAAAAATAGATAAAAGGAGTGGTCCTGATATTCGACCTTGAGGGACACCACTTTGTTGTAATTACCAATTATGAATACATCGTGCTTACAAAGACCGATAATATGGAGTTTATCTATACCTATGTATCGACAAAAGCGCTTTTATTTAAGTCAATAAAAACTATCTTATCTGCAGAGAAAACCTTAATTAACTTAATTAGAGACATGGTTGTTAAATGTTTAGGACTGAAATCAGAAATAGAGATAAGATGTTAGAACGGAAATTATTTAAAGGTGATTGTAAATTCATTTGACTTTTTTTTGGACAGTTTTGGTCGATCCACATTGATGTATCACAGTTGTACTTTGATCTGAATCACAGATCTGCACCGTCCTGTCACCACAGTGCGTTCATGCAGCTTCATCTATTATTAACACAATACAACCAGTCACAGGCTTCAGTTAAACAAACATTAGTTTATTTACTCAGAAACCTGGACCTTTGAACGCCACAATGGAACCACCAAAACCTTAGAGTCCAAGTGAAAATTTTGGCATTTTTCCAGTTTGAAGGCATTCTGTCCAGCTGCTCCTTAAACATGACAGTCCTGTGGAGATTCCCCTTCGCAAAAAGACATGCACAAATTTTACAATTTTAACTTAATCCTACAATTTCACTTTTAGTACATGACTATGGACAAAAACACCATGAAATCTTAAAGGGACTGATATAGTGGATATAAATGATAACTATGATCACGAAGATCAGGAGGTGAAACATCTACCTTCTTTAGTGAATGTAAAGCCTTTGTGTGATTGTTTTAAGGTATCGTTTTACTCACAGTCACTCCTTCTGCTTCACAGTAGATCTGCAGAGGACTCAGGCCTTCTGGGAAATGGAGATGTTGGAAGTTGATGCCAGGTGAGCGGCGTTCCCTCTCCTGGACAGGGTTGTCATGGTAACAGAAACACAGACAGGAGGTCAGTGTGTTTGGTTTTCGGTTGTCGGGCTTCGATCGGACCATCTTTACCTCAAGCTCTAAGATCCGAAACTCCAGCAGCTCGTTCTGGTCTCTGGCGTCCTGGATGTCGTTCTTCAGCCGCAGCTCTTCAACTTCCATATGTCTCACCTGTGGAACATCACAACAGAACTTCAACTCCCATAATTCTCTCCATCTATCTCACAACAAGTTGCACTGTGAGACCTGCAGAACATTGCTCAGATACTAAATGACCGTGGAAGCAGCCGTTTATGAAGCTCTGTCTTCACTTGGTGGAGGGTTTGAAGTGTCTCTGCTCTAAGACCTCTGTTGTTGGGACACTTGAACTCTGGTTTACAAAGACAAACTGAGGGGTGTGGCCCAATGTGACCCCGGTGAGACTTATAGGCCTATAAGCCCTATTGAAAGTTCAGCAGGAGACCAAAGACCCCAAGAGACCTTACCCACAATAGGTCTACAGTAGTGGAGGGGGTTTGTGAAGAAGCAAATGGTGCATGGACCTCTAGTGGATCCACCACCAGAACCCAAAGAAGATCTTGTGACAATGTGGAGAAGGAGCCTGAACTGGTCCTGGAGATTAGGAGACTGTCTAGTATAGTCAGGACCACCTCAGCAAACAGACGTTCTGGACTCTGTTCCACTCTGGAGTTGTCCTGAGTGAGAGGTGGTGAGGAGATGTGGGTTTACTCATAGCCTGTAATTAGAGGTTCCCCCTGTGCCTTTGGGACCAGGTTCTGGCTGCTCCCAACCCAACCAGGGTGTTGGAAGGTGTTTCCCCACTATTGGGAGGATCTGAGCTTGAGGGGTCTTCTGCTAGTGGACTTAAGTTTCAAATTAGAACAGGCACCATGTTCAAGCATAAGCGTGCAGCAGGACACCATAGGTCAAAGGTCGATGATTGACTTTGTAGATCAGATCCAACTCAGATCAGAAGACCTAAATGTATCGTGAAGGTGTGTTCCCAAGGCAGGTTGGACCATCGTCAACACCATTATTATTGAGCTGCCTGTTGGGATGGAAATACCCAAGCCTGGTGGTGACAGGACCAAAGAACCTGGTTACCTACAGGACTGGGTTTGACTTGTATGACTCCAGAGACAGCAGGGATGAGAATCAGCAAATCCATGTCTTAGGCGATTGCTGTCAGTGGAGGAAGGATGAGTGGGAGATTTTCATATGGATCAGGCGTCGATTGCAGTGATGTGGTCATTGTACTGGTCTGCTGAGGTGGATCGCTGAACCAAGAGCTGAATCTCCTGATCAACAAGGAAATGTAGACTCTAGCCATAATCTGTATCCACGAGCTGAAGGGAGTGAGCATGTCCCACAGGGAGGAGGCTGTAGGTTGTAGGATATACATCAGATATAACAGGACTTCACCTTCTCCACCAGCTCCTGGTTCCTCTGATACAACGCCTGCTTCTCCTCCACCCACTTTACATCCTGAGAGATGAGAGACAGACAGACAGACAAACCCACAGTCAGACAGACGTCTGCGGGTGGAGGTTTCAGATCTCTAACAGACCCCGTCTACATTCTATGTTCTATGTTCTATGCTCTATTTCACAGGTGTCCAGTCAGGAACCACAGAGAGCCACCAGTCTGATCACCTGGGCAGGTTCGAGGATGATCTGCTCCAGGATCAGAGTCAGTTCTGAACCAGAACCAGAACCAGAACCTGGACCTGGAGCCTGAGGTGGTTCAGATCAGTCAACCAAGAGCTCAGGTGGGTGTTTTCACCGGATCATTCAGGATTCTCTAGGTCTTTATGTTTAACAGTCATTGTTTTTCATATGTTAGTCAATTATTTGCACCTTGATGGTGGGTAGTTTTGGTTGTTTCGGTTTTGGTTGTTTCGGTCACTTTGACGGTTTCTAGTCCACGTTTTGATCTGTTTTTGTCCGTTGAGTTTCATTTTGCTCTCTGTGCCACGTGATTGGCCACCATGGTCTACATTGTGCAGTTTGTTCTACCTCTACCTCGTTCTGATTGGTTCTCTGCTCCTCTGATCAGCATGAAGACACACCCCTTTTCTCCAGTAGTCTACCCTGGAACCAATCAGAATGCATTTAATATTCTCAACTTGTCTCTGAACCAATTACATTCTGTTTGTCGTCTAGATTTCTCTGGCAGTAGTCCTCAAACTTCTTCTGACTTTTCCCTTAATGCTGTTCAATGGTAAACATCCTGCTGTGTGTGTGTGTGTGTGTTGTGTTTGTGTGTTTGCATCAGGGTTACCAGGCCTTGCTGCTTCAGTGCCGACTCCAGATCTGCAACCGTTGTTTCATATCGACTGATTTCAAGCAGCAGCTGCTCCCTGGTCTGAAACACAGAATACAACCATCAGCCTGTCGATGCTTCGGTCTTAAACCAAATTTACACTCAGTGTTAAAATCTGATCTGTATCCATAAATGTTTTCCAGAACAGGAACAAGCTCATCCCTCCTCAGTTTCACCTTGATCTCCTTCTCGGCGTCGAAGCTTCCTCCGGCTGTTTCTGTCAACAGAGCGTACGCTCGTTGTAGCGCCTGGTATTCTTGAGTCAGCTGACGGTAACGTAGCTCCGCCTCCTCACGCACACATCCCTACAACACACACTTACATTCAATGGGTGGAAAATTCAACCAAAGCAGTCACAAAACTAGTGAAAACCGTTCAAGCGGGGCGTGTACTTCTTCTGGTTCGGTGTCTGGGGTCCTGTCGGTGTGAAACGACAAAGATGATCCATCCGAGTCCACCGACGCCTCTTCATCATACCCATAAAATGTCTCTATGACCTGAATAAACACACACAGTTGTATTTTATCTTCTGATAGTTGTGTTTATTGTAATTCAGTCAAACAACCACCGGGTGGCGCATCGACATCCTCACCCTGCAGGCCCTGAAGGTTCGTTTCCTCCTCACAGACTCCTGCCGTCGGTATCTCAGTAACATGTCTCGCTCCTATTGGACACAAACACAGGTGTGTCATCATAACAGGTGTGTCATTAAACAGATGTAGTGGCGATACGAGTTACTTACAATTACATTCTTCACATAACCTGCAGTTTCCAGAGCCTGAAAAGATCAGAGTCACAAGTCACTGGTGTTATAGAAAACCTGCCATCTCCTCATTTCACATCAACCACTCTGACAGAAAACAAACACCATCAGCAGATCCTCCCTTCATCCAGGGTGTTCCTCAGGGCTCAGTTCTTAGACCATTCCTCTTTAACATCAACGTGATTCCCCTTGAACAACAATATCATGAAACTCTGAATCACCTATATTTCTGTCTCTTAACAATGACCCCTACTCAGGACCAGTGTTGTGTCAGGTCCTTCCAAACTGTAAGACAGCACAGATGACGTGTAACTGTTATTTTAAAGTAATTCCTTACCTTACAATATTACTGTCTCAGAATTGGAATGCGTTACATGACTCCTGTATTACTTTTGAGTTACATACAGACTCTTGTCATAAATGGCATCTGCGCAGTAGAACTCTGCCCCCAAATTCAAATAGGCGAGTTCTGTTATAAATGAGTTTGGTGTTAGCGGTAGTACCTTTGACAGGTCGTCGATGATGTGCTGCTGCTCCAGAACCTGTAACCGTAGAAACTCCATCTCTCTGTCCTCTTGGCTGTAACCGTGGTAACTGGAGGAGTGGCTTCGGTCCAGGTCGTTTAATGAGCTGGGTCTCCTCTGTGGAGGACAACGAGATCTTTAACTGCTTTTACTAATGTTCTTCTTATGAATGTCAACAGCACCCATGTTGACGCATGACAACCATAAGTGAGGAAAGTGTTAATTACACAACAATGACCCTGTGACTCCCTCAGCCCTCGTCCACCAACATGGAACCATAAAGTTGCTTCCATGCCAGAACTTGGTTGTTTCAGTGAAATATTGATTGGGCAGAACTGTTTAACTTGATACTTTGTTATAAACTGGTGTAAATGTGGAGTCGTTCACTAAACAGAACCAAAGTTCAACAGAACTGATGTAAGAACCAGGACTGATGAGGCCCGTGCGTGGTGTAGGTCAGAGTAGAGGGTCCGAGGTTACCATAGTTACCATCTCCAGGTTCTCCTGGGTGACGAAGCGGAGTTTGTTGTCGAGGCGACGCAGTGCGAGTGCCAACTCCTCATTCTTTTTACTCAGACGTTTGTTTTTGTCGAGAAGAGGAAGGAACTGACTCTCAGCCTCTCGCAACCTCTTCAGCTACAGAAAAATAGACAAAATACCTAAGAAATGCGCAAATCCAGACACGAAAAAGTCATGAAAACACCAGGAACCAAACAGTGAACAGAACAGGTTTACCAGTTCATTGCGTTCTTCGGACAGAAGAGCGTTGCGATCCTCTAGTTTCCGGACGACGGCGCTCAGTTCAGCGATTTTTAACTGAAACCTCCGAGTATCACGGTCGTCCTGAGACTACAGTACACACCCACAACACACACATAGAAACAACACACACACACATACAAAAATGTGGATTTATACACATTAGACCAGACTGAAAATTCAATATTTGTGAAAGTCAAGTTCTCACGATGCAAAATGAAACTGTAGGTTAAGAAGAGTTCTATTTTAAGACACATAAATAACACATGTTTGTTCTCTTCATTTCAAATTTAGTGACAATAAGTCATTATCTTCATAGTGTAATTGGTGTTTCTCTTGAAACACCTGAATTCAACCTGTCCACATACTTTTGTCCACATAGTTGATGACTTCTGCTATGAGGTTAACGATATGTTGATGAATGTGAAAGTGATGATGAGGATGAAGGTTGTGTGCTGTGTTTAATAAGATCACGACTGAAGCTGACGTCATGTTAGGTTTTAGTTCCACAGATGACATTATGTCCTCAATAATGGGTTTTATTTTCTCCTACATTAACCCCTCATATCCACTCCACTGCTGTTTTCGGATCCACAGACAGACCCAGTTCTAGTTTGGTTTGTAACGTGGACACACACACACACACACACACACACACACACACACACACAGGTTTAGAAACGACGACGCAGACACAGTTAACTGTAGTTGGGTCTACCAGTGGCTGGTTGGTTCCTGATTCACTGAGCCTTAATCAAGGTGGTTCTGATCCAAACTGGTGGAAATGGAGGTTAGTCGAACACAAGGCTGTCAAACTGAGTTCAGTTCAGGTTCAACATTCAGACCAAAATGAGCTCAAATGGCCAAACCATTAGAACACTATCATAATAACCTATAAATAAGGACAACTCCAAGTTTTAGTGCAATAAAAAACATTAAATGATGAAAACATTTACATTTACCAACTATCCTTTCACAAAAAAAGATGTGAATAACCAGAAAAAAATTTTATTTCTTAAGAAAAAGTGCAATTTTAACAAGATTATGCCTCAACTTATCATTTGTGCATGTGCATTTACACACAATGTTCCACAAACGTTTGGAAACAGGCAGAATATTGTTGAAATTTAGTCTGGAATTTGGAACTAAAATAAGAATAATTTCTATCACGTCATGTGTCAACTTATTATTAACACTACTTACAGATGGGATCTACAAACGCACAAAACATTTAGAAACAACCAGAATATTGTTGAAATTGTACTTAATTATCAGGTTGTTCACATTTTACTGTTAAAGGGTTATTATGTCATTATTTTAACCTTAGATCCTATTGGTCTGTATGTGGAACCTGATTTAAAAGGTCTGTCCTTGTAGATAGTTTGTAATTTTGGATCTGAGCCAACAGTTTACAACACAGAACAACAGTCACACAATAACACAAACAAACCAACAGATGGAGGCTGTGGTTCCATGACTGGCACTGTAGAAAGAACCTTCAACTGCTGTTTTATTCCAGGGTCATGGACCCATGGAGGTCAAGGTCTGAGTATAAGGTCTGAGGTTCAGGTCAAGGTCTAAGGTTCGGGTCAAGGTCTAAGTATAAGGTCTGCGGTTCAGGTCAAGGTCTGAGTCACACGTAAAGGTCTCACATAAAGGTCTCGGTCTCTGGTAAAGTTCTCAGAATCAGGTCTCAGGATCAGATACAGTTCACAGTCTGAGGTAAAGGACTCGGTCTCAGATTCAGGTCTCGGTCTGAGGTAAACAATGTCAGTTTGGCATTAACTGAAAAAGGCGGAGCCTGATGTAGTTGCCATGGCAAAGTGCGTTTTCATGCAGTTTGTAAGAGCAGGAAGAGGCGGAGCTTACAATGTGAGTAGGCGTGTTAGGTGCGGTGTTAGGGGCGTGTCCTGTGTGGTTTAGCCCCACCCTCTGAGCGTCTCTGAGGGCTGCGATTTGCTGCTCAGCTGCCTGAGTCTGCAGCTGAAGGCGGTGGGCGTGGCCAGCCTGCAGCCCCAGGGCTTTATCCAATACACTGACAGCTCTGTCCTTCAGCTTGATCTCATCCATCTGATCCAGACGGGGACACAGGCGGACACAGACAGGTAGACAGACAGGTACACAGGTTAGGGGCGGGGTTAGTTCCAGGCACACACAGGTAAGGGGGCGGGGTTACTGACACACAGGTTAGGAGCGGGTTAATCTGAGTGGTTTATGGTGTTTTTATGTTTGAGATGAAGATTTAAGATAAACAGTAAAACGAATGCAGACGTTTTATTTACTCATGAATGTCCACAGTGTTTGTTTTACTTTTACTTCTAATACTGTATGATGGGGGGTCAAAGTCTTTTCAGTTCAGGGGCCACATCCTCCCAAT
>JAPQRQ010000012.1:520702-533117 GCA_037367365.1 Apogon talboti
CACTGAGTGGATTATTATCACACTGAGTGGATTATTATCACACTGAGTGGATTATTAACACACTGAGTGGATTATTAACAAACTGAGTGGATCATTAACACACTGAGTGGATTATTAACCTTAAACAAATGCCTGTTCCTCCATCAGTGATGTTTTAGTTTGTGTACTAATGTTTATTGTGTCCATGTTGTGTATTTGTGTGAGTGTGTGTCCAGCCTTCGGGGGGCGCCGTTTCACCGCTAACGCCTCAGTTTGTCCTGTTTCAGCAGCGGCAGATGCAGCTGATGTGCGACATCCTCGTCCATGACACAAAGTCCAGCGCCTGCCTCAACGACGAACAGAAATCACTGCTGGCGACGTTCGAGCGTAAAGGTGGAAACGCCACCATGCAGCGGAGCAGCAAACGGTGACCGTGGACCCGCGCCATGTGGTCTCAGGCCTTTCACCAGGGGTTCACTTCATCCGTTCAGCGTCTGTTGGGCCTTCTTACATCGTTCATGTTACTTCTTGTGTTGTTTACGTCACATCCGTCTTATTTGTCTGGTCTTTTATGTCTGTTTTATGTCCTAATCGGTGTTGAAGGTGAAAGAAAAAAGAATTCACCACAAATAGATTCAAAGATGGATACAGAACACAGATGTTTGTATTAACCCCTTCCTTCCACATAATTGGTGTTAATTAGAGGCTGACGGTCCAGCGGTCACAGATTCGCTTCAGTCTTCTGTTGTTGTTGTTTTTGTTTTACTGATTCATCGTCTACGTCCTCAGGTTGTCAGTCATCGATGAGTCCTCCTTCCTGTCTCACTCCGACATCAGCTACGACCGGACAGACGATGACATGGTAATGATATTTAATGTCGTTAACCATTTGAAGACAGTTGTGTCTCCAGTGCCACAGTTTTACGTTCACCGTCATTCACGTGACCGTAACTCCTGAACAGTTTATGGTGTTTTCAAAATCCAAACGTCATCTTTTAGCAGAGATCGGGTCCTTTCTATTGGTCTATAACACACTAGTTTAGAAGGGGAGGGGTGGAAGTGGGCGGAGCATAGAACGGCAGAGTGCAGTCGGTGAGAGAGACATGGAAGATTTTTCTTACTTTTAGCGCAAATTCATGTGAATAATTGTCTATAATAGTGATAGTGCCGTTTTGGAGTCTTCTACCAGTGTGTTTTGATTTGTTTGTCAGGTTTCATTTGGGTTTTTTGCCTTTCTTTCAATGTTTTATCTGTATTTATACAACTCATTGATAGTTGTATTTTATTTGTAAATATGTATGTATGTGTATGTATATGTGTGTGTGTATGTGTGTGTGTGTATATATATATATCCAGATGTATCTAGGGCATACACAGATTTGGTGTCTGTACTTGAATCAGATGATGGATGTTTCTCTCTGTCTACAACTAGACACAAAGTGAACACAGACTATCAACAGGATCAACATGAACTAGAAAGAACCAAAAAGAACAACAACAACATGGACACACAATGATCTAGACAAACTACAATGGAACATGGTTGAAAGATTATTCCTATAACCTCCAACCTATAAAAAAACAAAAAAAAAGGTGCAAAAAAGTCATTTTCTGACACTTTTATTTCAAAAACAGCATAAATAAATGTAGGCCTGCTCTAATGGGAGTTCGTAAAGGGTTAAATGAGTAGAATGTGTTGTTTTTGTCGTCCAGTCAAACAGTGTGAATGTGTTTGTCGGATGTTTCAGGACCTCGACACCACTGTGATCAAACCTCTGAGATCTCGGGCCAGAGAGAGGAGGGTAAGTCACAAAGTCTAAACCCCCATGGAGGACTCATCAGGTCCAGGGTCCGTGCGGGTGCTTGAAATCCTTGAAAATGCTTGAATTTCAGTGTTATGTTTTCAAGGTCTGAAAAGTGCTTGATTTTCAGTTTAAGTGCTTGAAAGTGCTTGGAATTCTAACTGTGATGTGATTTATTTATTTATTTTTAATATTAACTCAAGCCAAAGCTGCTTACAGAGAGGTGATACATTTAGAAAAATAAAACTTTTTGTAAAAAAAAAAAAAGAAGAAAAAAAGAACATTCCCTGGTGTCCTCAGGTCGACTCCAGGTCCATTTTTATCTTAATCTTTGTCTCGGTGCCAGTGTGTCTGAAGAACACCAAGTGGCTTCTCTTTTTTTAGATAAAGCTTCGTGTTTCCCTTTAATTTCTAAACTTTTTTCCAGTATGAAACATCATTTTAGATGTTTATAGCGTAATACAATGTCCATCATTGTGATAAAAACTGAAAATAATAATCCTGAGTTTATGTGTTCCTGTAGACCCCAGAGATAAGGTGAAAATGACCCTTAAAGTGCTTGAATTTGACCTTGAAAACTGTGTACGAACCCTGCAGGTCAGAGTCAGTCTGTCGTATGTTTTTGTTGTTGTGTTAGAGGTCGTCGATGGGCGTGTCCATCAGCGCTCCGATGGGAAAACGAGGCCAAGGTGTGAATGTTTCTGCAGAGCTGCTGGACAGGAAACCCCTGGAGAAGGTCTGACGTGAACGGAACTCCTGGGGTTTAGGTGTTTTCGGATTTTAACGCTTAAAAGTTGAAGAACACAGCGTTTGTTTCAGGAGGTGGAGACGATCGTGAAGGCGTCGGTGATGACCCCTGACCCCAGAGGTCAGATCCACATGGTGGTCGGCATCACACAGGAAAGTCCTGAGACCCCGACCCCAAAAACCCGGAGCGCCACCCAGGAATGTGGACCGTCTGTAGGAGAAGCAGGTCAGGGTCGTGTGGGTTTGATCCGTTACGGGAGTCCTGTTCTTATAGAGAATCATCAGTGAAAAACATTTGTATTGCATCAGTTCAGGACATCGACAAGAACCAGAACCAAATATGTAAAGATTTAATGACGTGGATGTTGGACTCCACGACGACGACTATGACAACATGGATTAGACAGAAGAAACATAAAAGACTGACAAGAGACCATAATGACATGAAGAAAACTATGACGATGTAGTAATAATAATAATAATAATAATAAAGTTTATTTATATAGCATTTATCGCAGAAAACATTCACAAAGTGCTTTACGATAAAATCAGAAGGGGCGGGGCCAGCGCTACCGGGTGGGCAGCCTGACTACATTTATGTTTGCCCTTTCATAACTATTTATGGAAGAAAGATGAATGATTCCTCATTTTGCAGGAGATAATGAGCACTTTCACATGTTTGATTGAAAAAAATGTTTTAACCTAATTTTCTGGCTTAAAAACAGTAAAAACCCCTCGGTGTTGGACAGAAAATGGACATGTGTTTTTGACCACTTATAAAACCTGTCTTAAAGTGTGGTTCCAATTTTCATAGAACTGTAAAATCTTTACCGTCGCTCCTCTAGGGTGTCTATTCTGCAAAACAGTTAACAGCTTATATGTTTTAATTATATAAGGGCATAAAATAGGAGGAGTTTTGTTCAGTGTTCCAGTAACAGATGGACAAGGAGAAGAATTACAAGTTTCAATTGTTTATTCAGCATATTTATTAGTATATACATGGCATATATAATATCTATAAAGTCAAGTACCTTAATAAACTTATTTAATACATTTTAACATATATTTATCTCAGTTTATTAAATATTTGTAACCACTGTAAAAAGAGCAGCCAAAGGGGTTTAAATGGACCTTCCACCTTTTCATCAGTATAATATAGGTCCAATAGAAGAGGATCAGTTCTGCTTTGAATGCAAACACACATTTATGCTGAACATAAGGCCATCTAAATATTTATAAAACATTTTTCAATCATCATGTCTCAGTTAATCATGTCTCATAATGTCTCAGTTCTGGAGGGTTCGTTTTCATAATTTTCTGTTGTTTTTAGCGATAATATTTTCTGTATCACTTTAAGTTAAGTTATATTAAGTCTTCACATTTTAAGACGTTTCAGATGCTGGACTTTGTCACTTTTCCTGCAGTAAAGACTCTGTTTTTCCTCCAGTATCTGTTCATTTACTGGGTGAATATGTGTTGACTTTAGTTCATATAAAGTCCACATTTCAGTGCACCAATCAAAGAGCAGACGGTGTTTGATTCTGCTGAGACGGTCGCTAAACTCCGCCTCCTCCTCAGACCAGACGTCGGTGTGGTTTCCCTACGACGAGACGACGGTGGAGCCGGAACTGGAATCGAAGACGGAGGAGAACGTCAACAGAACCGAGAGAACGTCCAAACATGTTTTCCTTTCCAAAACGGTACGTTACCATTCGATTCAGATGTCTTTATTTGTCATTTTTAGATGGATAGTAACAAAATGAAGAAGGTGATGAATATAAGCAACAAAATGGGCAAAATAAGGAACAAAATGGACAAAAATGCACAAACAAACAGCAAAATCAATGAAAAATGAACAAAATGTGATAAAATAAATAAAAGCTGAAGAGAATGAACAAAAATAAGCACAAATAAGTACCACAATGAACAGGAAAAGCAAAATAAATAACAAAATGAGTAAAAACATGAGCAAAATATTTAAGAAAGTGATGAAAAGAAAAAAAATACACAACACAATGAACAAAAATAAAAAAAATTATATATATAGATGGATGGATGTACTTTATTTATTATCGAACACTATACATAATAAATTAGAAGTATGAATGTGATCTGGGTGAAGACCCTAGATAATAACTGTAATATTCAGAATGAGAAGGTACAAAATGACATTTAAGTGCGAATACATTCATGACCAGAGACGACAGACGGAGGTGAGTTATGAATGAAAACATTCCATTATATTAAACATTACATCATAGGTGCACTACAGAATGAAATTACATTGCATTGGTCTCAATAAAAACACACAGATAAAACACTAGTAGCAGAAACATATACTGTGTATAAATATTCATAAATAAATAATGCGTATAATAAAACTATACCAGGTCCATGTTGTATTTTACGTTGCTGGATTCCACTGAGTTTGGTTCAAATATCCTCCAGTGGGGGTTGGAGTCGGTATTGCACCGTTCAGATGTACTGTCCCTTTAAGACTCACCTGTATGTTCAGGTGATCCGACCCGAGACCTGCTCGTCCTGCGGGAAGAGGATCCGGTTCGGGAAGATGGTGGTTAAGTGTCGAAACTGTCGAGTGGTGGTCCATCCGGAGTGTAAACAGAAGTGTATCAACGGCTGCTCGGCTGGAAGGACGACGGCAACAGGTCCAACGGTACCAGGACACGTCCCTTTAAGACAGGGGGTCAAACATTTGGCCCGGGGGCCAAAACCGGTCCCCAAAGGGTCCAATCCCTCCTACTTCCGATGTCAACCTGTCACATGTCCATCCTCAGAGCTCATTGGAGGGCTTTGCCCCTGTGGACCCGCCCAGAGTGCCCCTATTGGTGGTGGAGTGCGTGGCTGAGATAGAGAGGAGGGGCCTGCAGGAGGTGGGTGTGGTCTCGGAAATCTGAGGCATTTCCTGTTTGTTGTAGGGTCAGTAAGTAAAGGGTGGGTCGTTTTAGCTTCGTTCGTATGAAAGGACCCTGGTCATGATATGAGCCGGTCAATACTCCAAATGTAACAAAAAGAGCATCAGATGACAACAGAATGACCCCAGATCTGTTCATCATATTCACTTCTGCCATTAGAATGAATGGCAGAGGATCTACTGATAGCCTCCTAAAGGGGCGGGGCCAAAGACCATGTGACAGTGGTCAAGTCGAGTCGAGTGAAACATCTTTGTCAGTACCAGACATGTTTAAGAGCAAGACCATTCTGTCATCTCAAGCACATTTTTTTCATAAACCACTAAGTTTTGGAACATAGTTGGATAAAAATCCCATTTTTCAGGAGAAAGTTTGCCTTATTTTTGTGTCCGTCTCAGAAAGTAAAGCAAAAAAATGTCTGTTGTGGTTAAATAATGTTAGTTACCAGTAAAAACAAAAAAAACAACCCATGATATTAGTGCATTATTGTTACGTTTAGATGTTATTCATCTCGACTCCTCTGACCACGCCCACTTAGGAGACAGGAAGTGAACTGCTATGTTTCATTGATCAGGTGTACCCTGTGACCTTTGACCTCTGTCCCTTCTTCGTGTCCTCAGAGGGGTCTGTACCGCGTCCCCGGCGGCGAGCGTCTGGTCAAGGAGCTCCGGGAACGCTTCCTGCAGGGGAAGGCGCCGCTCATGCTCAGTCGGGTGGAGGACGTCCACGTGATCTGCGGCGTCCTCAAGGACTTCCTGAGGAAACTGAAGGAGCCGCTCGTCACCTTCAGGCTACACCCCGCCTTCATGGAGGCTTCAGGTGCGCTGGGAAATCTGAGCTCTGAGCATCGACACACGTGATTTCAGGTTAAAACGCGTTAATAAATGTTTCTTCTTTAGACTAAATGTGTAATATCAAGAAAAAACAGATGTAACAATGAAAATAAAAAGGTGTGACAAGAAGAAAACCATGTAAAAGACGTTTACAACTAGAGGAAAACTAGGAACAAGAGGAAAGACGTAATGACGAGAAGAAAAAACAACAACATGAACAAATAGATGTGTAAAAATGTTGGTTTTGTGTCATTTACACCATTTTTTAACTAAATGTGAGGCTCAGTGCAGCTGAAAATGTCAGATGGTTAAATGTGAACCTTTACTCGTCGTATCCTGAAGAACAATGACCTGATTTGGATACGAGTTCCCAGTGGTGGACTTCTGGTCGAACTCCTGACTCCGTACTCTGTGTTTGTTTTTCAGAGACGGCTGATGAGGAGAACGCCGCCACCATGTTGTATAAAACCATATCGGAGCTGCCAAAGGCCAACAGAGACACCATGGCCTTCCTCATGCTCCATCTGCACAAGTACGACATACGTTAGCGTGGTCGCGTTTGCTGGACGATGACGAAAATGTGACCAACGGCCGAAAGAGAAGGATTTCCTCCAGGAGCTCATTCTGACTCTCACTCAGTGATAAAGTTACTGAAATGACAAAAAAAAAAAAATATGAGCGTAGTTTATGATAATGGTTGAAGAACTGAATGGATGAGTTGAGATTAAGGATGTACAGATGTAAACTATATGGACAAAAGTATGTGGACAGGTTGATTCCAGGTGTTTCTGTTCTAACAGGTTTGGGAAACAAAATAATGACAAATGTCAGAATATAGTTTTATATTGGGATAAATGTCATGTCATTGGTTAGCATCGTCCCAGATTTTCAGTCCATCCTGTGTCCTGTCTCTTCCGTTTTCCCTCCAGTGTTTTGTTTCTGTGTGTGCAGGGTCATGAGGAGTCCTCAGTGTCAGATGGATCAGAACAACTTGGCCCGAATTTTCGGACCGACCATCATAGGACATGGACTCCCTGAACCGTCTCCGTCCACCATCATGAGAGACACCAACCTGCAGCCAAAGGTAGACCTGGGACATAGGACCATAACCCACGGTAGAACAGGGTCCAGGCCTTTACCACTGACATTAGCATGAGTCTGTTTGATACGATGGGAAAGGTGTCAATCAAATCAACTCACATGTATTTAAACCTTCAGGAACACACCATGGACATAATGAGCTGTGGTGTTTGTATATTATCCAAAAATATAAAATTATTACACTTATTGAATTATGGTCCACGTTGCTCTGGAGGTTAACTTTAACTCATAACAGAGCATGACATAGATTTATGATGTTCTGTCGATGTTGACTTGAAGTAAAGAGAAAACAGGTAAGTGGTGTTAGAGTCACTTCATATTTTATTTACACTGATCTGTCATATATGTCAGGTTCAGCTGCAGATATCGTGTTCGGGTTTGTTCAGTAGCTGCTGAGGAGCTGTTTAATCGACTATCAAACACTGACATAGTAATTAGTTAACATGTAATATTTATACTCATCTCGTTGAGCTACTGTGATTTATTAATCAAAGGCTGCTGGTTCTGGGTCCGGTTCAGTGCATTTTGTGCACAGTCAAGCACCTACATGAATACTGATGGATTTTAAGACCAAAACAGGCCACGGCGGTGCACCCCAGTCTATAGCATTAATCAAATCAAAAAAATCTAATTTTATTTATTCAGCGCCAAATCATAACAGAAGTTATCTCATGACACTTTACAGAAAGAGCTGGTCTAAACCAGACTCTCAATGTCAATGGAAACACTGACATCCCTACTGTTCGTGTGTAGTGACTCTACTGATGTTAACACTGACCTGGTAGAAGGTACTCTATTGATGAGAATGCTGCAGAAGAACAGACAAAAATAGGACACCAAGACCTGGACATTCACAACCGTTTCCAGCTAAAACTGAGCCCAACTCGGTCCAAGACAGTCGCACCATTTTAAGACCTGAGAGCTGTGACCTGGTCAGTACTGTAGAGCCCAGGTACAAGAGTGACAGGAAGTCGATAACGTTTGTCCAACAAATGCGTATAGACCAGAGCAAGAACGAGAAGTTGTACCGTGGTAACAACAGCCTCCACCTGGATACTGTGACAACCGCACTGAGCTTTACGAAACGTATACATCTGTCTTAAGGTAAGGAATTACGCTTTAATAGAACTGGGTTATTTGAATTTGTAATGTAATACTAATGTCAGGCTGAAGTGGAGGTGTGGTAAAAACTGTTGTTCTTTTCATTCATGTCACGTTTTCTTCAAAGGGGAAGATGCACTCTGCTGCTTTCCTGTCATATCAAACAGTACATTTAATACGTAGGGTTTTAATTCTAATGTTAGCTGTTCGGTTGACCTTGAAACATGCTCCGATGTATCGAGGTTTTCACTGTTCATGGTCTGCTCAGTTGATGATCAGTTGGTAACTGTTATACAATGATAATTTGTCAGATTTCTGGTGTTTATACAAAACCTCCAGCTCAAAAACGAAGCTAATGATAAAGTTGTAATACCGTTGACGACCACTAGGTGCTACTCCGAAAAGCTCTGGCTCCATAGACTTTGCACTGAACTTCTAAGTCAGTAGTTTTTTGGGGGTTTTTTTTCAGGACCCTCTCATAAGTGCTCCGGTCCATCGTTCAATTTTTCATCCATTAATCACATGTCAGGTTCAGTAGATGTTTTGATTTCTGCCATGTTGGACTTTGATTGACAGGTATGGACAGTGCATGAGGAAGTTTTACAGTTTTACAGAGTCAGTAAGTTAGCATTTAGCATTAGCGTACCCTTGACCTCCTGAGTCCTGCCCTTTCGTCCAAATATGGTCACTTCCAGTTCCAAAAAGCCAACATGGTGTCAATCAAACCACAAACTGTGGGTCACCAATGGGTAACGTCATGGTTCCTCTATCAAAGTAATTATTTACAGTCTATGGTTTAATATAAAAAAGGTCGCCGTGTCAATATGTCCATGTTTCAACAGTAATAAATATAATTGATAACTATGTTTTTGCGTTGTTTGTTTGCTAGGTTGTTCGTCGGTTGTTGTCGTTGCCTGAGGACTACTGGAGACGAGTTCTCTCCATCCAATCAGATCACATCACAGTGTCATCCTCCACCAATAAGACGTCCAGTCAAGATGATGGACATGGTATGCGTACACTTCTGTCATCCAAATTCTGTATTTACAGATAGGAAACTGAATCCAAAAGCTTTGCATCTCCCCCTGGTGGCCTGCGGCAGTATAGGTCATAAATAAAACCCATCCTCCTCCATCAGATTTCAACCAAACCACTAAAAAAACGCACATCCAATGAATGTTTCTCAAAGCTGATTCTAACTTTTTGGGAATATTTAAGGTTCAAGTCAATGTCTTTCTGATTAGTTTGTTTTTAGTAATTTGTTTAATGTTACAAAACCTTGTGATCGATGGCTCTAATGACCAATCATAGTCCAGAATCCATCAGCTAGAAACCAGTCAGGTGACCGGCTGGTGGTCGTCATGACTCCTGCTGAGACTGTGGATATAAATTGTTTGACAGAAACAAGGCAGCTCCCATCACAGTGGGACTCCAGCTTAATTTTTTACACCGTCTGGTCTTCACATACATTCTGTGGTTACTATGGTTACCGCCTCCTGTGTGCAGGTCCATTGTTTAAGCCACTGACGTCTCCGGAGCTCAGCAGTTATTATAAAGCGACAAACAGAGGTTCTATGAGTGGACGACTCAGAAACCTGGGAAACACGTATGTTACAAACACATAAACCACACACCACACAGTTATTACAACTGGACATGTTCAGTTTGCATTGACATCCCATATATATATCTTCACACTGAAATATATGTTCACACTGTCTTTGAAAACAGCAGTGGTGCTAAATGGCTTCCCTGTGGTACGCCACATTCGAACCCACAGTTTAATCCATATTTTAACCATTATTAATTACATATTGCAAAAATTAAACACATAAAACAGCTCATTGTTTGACAAGAAAGCTATTATGTCTTAAAATTTGAACTCTTGTTAATGTGTGTGGATTATTTTCCTTCAGTCGAGCAGATCCCAGTCGCAGGTTCTTCACGTCGCCGAGCTGATCCACTGTCAGTCCTTTAAAGTCAAGAACCAATCAGACCATGCTATTCTCATGTTTGTGGTGCTGCAGCGCCCCCTGTCTGCACCGCCTCCAACTGAAGCCAGCCTCCAGATGAACGCTGAAGATGTGTTGAACATGTGTGGTTTAAATGCTGTTTGTTAGAAATGAAGATCAAATGTTTTATGAGAAACTTAAATAAAGTGAACCATTAAAGATGATCATTTTCCTGCAGTTGTTTTTGTGTTTCTGGAACATCTGCATCAGTAGGTTGTTTGTCCAGTTTTCAGGCTCATCAAACTGGACATTATCAACTTTTTTCAGTTAATGTCCGTTGTGTATTTGATCTAAGATGTTCTAAACGCTGGTTTAGATCCTGAGGTGAACTTGTGTTGAATAATATTCCTAAATATTTCAGACATGAACAGGCAGGAAGTGAAAACAGATAAAACACTTTATTGGTTCACAGGTTTTTATAAATGTAGAACACAAACTGATGAAGGCGTCGTGGTGAGCAGTGATTGGTCGGTTTCACTTCCTTTGGTTCTGCTCACTGAGGAGGGTCTTGGCTTCGTTCTGCCATTCGAGGACGCCGTCCAGAGGACACAACCCGTCCTGGGGGACAGAGGCCAAAGTGGATTTACCTCTGTTTAGTGTGTCCACATGGGTTCATTTTTCAGTTGTCATAGGTCAGTTTCATTTGTAAAACTAGTTTTTTCGTAGGTTTTAGTTTGTGAAAAGTCACTTTTACATCGTTTATTGTTTCAGGTCAATTTGACCCAGTTCCTTGTTTGTCATGGGTTAGTTTAACCTGGTTTATAGTGAGTTGGATGTTGATTTCACTTCATTTTGTAATGTCACAACTTGGTTTTAGCTAGTTTTACTTTTGTAAGAAGTTAGTTTCATCTGGTTAGTTTTTCAGTAGTGGGTTTAACCTGGTTTCAGTCAAAGGTTGATTTCACTTTTTTGGTTTTGGTATGTGACAGCTTTACTTAGGTTTCATGTCAAAGGTGGATTCTCATGGTTTTTCATTGGACATTATTTAGTTTATAGTGTGCATTACTTAGTTTTTCTTGAACATTATCTAGATTTTAGTGTGCATTTAGATTTCAGTGTACATCACCTGGTTTATAATGTGCCTTATCTGTTTTTTCTGCTTTATCTGGTTTTAACCTTCACTGTCTGGTTTTTAGTGGGTGGTATCCATTATTTAATGTGTCATCATGTTTTTAATGTATATTATCTGGTTGTTAACGTGTGTTATCCTGTTTTTAATGTGTATTATCTAGCAGTACTGTTGTAGTGGTTTTTAATGTGTAATATTTGGTATTTAATATGAATTACATGGTATTTAATGTGTTATGTGGTATTTAATGTGTATTACATGGTATTTAATGTGTATTATGTGGTATTTAATGTGTATTACATGGTATTTAATGTGTATTATGTGGTATTTAATGTACATATGTGGTGTTTACTCTGCATTACCTTGTTTTTAGTGTCTGTATTTGCTCCATGTTCTAACAGTAGTTGGATCAGTTTATGCTTGTTGAGTCGAGCAGCTTCGTGAAGGGGAGTGTCTCCCTCCTGAAACACAAGTATGTGGAATGAGGAGGTGGTTATGGTCAGGTTTATTGTTCTGCACTGAGCTGGTGTGGGGTTGAGGTTTGTGTGTTTGTGTTTCACCTTGTCCTGTGTGTTGACTTCAGCTCCACACTGAATCAGGTGTTCGGCCAGTTCGTAATGTCCAACCCTCACGGAGACATGAAGAGGAGTACTGTCCAACTGACGAATCAGAGACGAAAACAGTTACTGTTGAAGATAAAACCTCACTAGACATAACTAACACTAACTACATACACAATAGTTCCAGTGTCCCTGTATGTCAGAGTTGTGTTCTATTGAATCAATCCCAGTTGAATGTGTGAGGTTGTCAGGTTCTGTTCTCTGTTCCAGTCCTGTGGTCT
>JAPQRQ010000012.1:533217-544629 GCA_037367365.1 Apogon talboti
GGATCAACAGGTATTAAACAGTTACATCAGTAGATGGTTTAGGTTAAAGGTGGACGTTTGGGTCTTTAAGGGTTAAAACCTGCTCAGATGTTGTCAGAGATTTCCCGTTAGCTTCGCCTCTTGTTCTGCAACGTAACATGACACACATACTGTACTGTATGTCTTGGCGATTCTGGAACTACATGGTTTTACGTCATGTTTAGTTTTGCTTTAGCTCGGTTAGAATCCCAGCAAAGGTGATAATATAAATAGTGTCTAATAGTACCTGATCATTTCTACCAAAAAGCCCAGTTCTTACTGCATCACGTAACGCTATCAGATGCTAATGTTAGCTAGGAAGCGCTAATGCTAACCATAGCTAATGAATTAAAATATGTTGTTTTACTTTTAAAATCTGAATGGATTTTGGCTATATTTCCATGTCCATCGTCTGTTCAGTTGTTGAGGAATAAAAAAGCAGTGAAATGATGAGACTTTGTTGATTCCCAAACAGCTTTAACACTGCTATGATCTATCGTTTTGCTGAAACTGGCCGCCGTGTGAATGTGGTCCGTGATGAACCTGCAGCTGATGGAGGACGGTGGGGCCTTCCTTTTCTGTCCGTTCTTACCACTCTCTGGACGGGGGCGGGTTTCCTGACCGGAGCCTTCCTCTCTCGTTTGGTCTTCCTCAGGGCCATGAGGTTCTGCAGGTCGTCGGACGTCTCCAGGAGTGGACGACCACATTTATCAGTCTGAGACACAAGGACGGACAAAGTTACATGAGGTCAAATCGCCGTGGTCCCTGATGAGGCGTCTGTCAGTAACATGTCACCTGACCTTGAGTCTGATTGGTCGATCAGAGTCCAGTTTCTCCTTGGAGACGGATGATTCGTAGCATCCGTCCTCCACCTGCTGATACACAGTAAATATTAACCTGAATAAATGACAAAAGAACGGACAAACTGGGCTGAACAGTTCATGTCCAAACCAACGGACAAAGACCTGGACCAGAAACTCAACCTGAATATTAGTGCGTTAACATCTAATACCACTGACGGCCACTAGATGCTGCCCCTAAAGGCCCTGGCGCCCATAGACTTACACTGAACTTCTCCAATAATTTTCAAAATCCAATAATTTATTTGGATCCTCTAATATAGGGGTGTCAAACATAGGGCCCGTGGGCCAAAATGGGGTCGCCAAAGAGTCCAGTCCCTCCCATTGGATGTATTTCTCAAATGCAAAAATTACACTGAAGATATTAACGGTCAGTGGTGTTAAAATCATGTTAGTTCAGGTTCCACATTCAGACCAGTATGATCTAAAGTGGATCAGAACCAGTAAAATAAAAACAGAATAACCTTTAAGTAATGACAACTACTTTTGATGCATATTTTAGTTTTTGTGGTGAAACTGTCAAATCTGTCTCAGAAAACAGGTGTAAAATAGACTTTTCATGAACTCAGAAGCATTTATAAATGTAGGTCTTAATGTTCAGTGTCAATTAAATCAATAAAATGGAAACATACATGTACTAGTTGAGCTCCGAGTGTTTTCAGTGTTTTCACTCTGAACATTAAAGTCGACTTTCAGTGGAAACGTGACCTCTGATCTCTGACCACAAGCAGCTTTATTAGCAGCTTAAACAGGAACAGCTCGTCCAGCGTCGCACTTGACCTTCTCTGCTGTCGTTTTACAAGCCCGGGGTCAGAGGTCGCGGTGGTCATGTGATCTGTGACGGTCACAAACAGGCTGACGTTTGGAAAGTTTTATCTTCATTCACCCATCGAGTCTCAGTCAGTTCCAACTGAACCTTTAGACGAAATATTTTACAGCCATTGACTGTATTTGACCTGGTTTTGACTTATTTTTATTTTGTAGAAACAACTGATTCTTGACAAACTTGTAAAACTCTTGTTAACAGTAACAATAAAAACACCAGTGGGTTCAGGTTTTTCTGTCTTAATAATAGAAATAAGAAATCAGCTTGTACTTATCTAGTTAATGATGACTCATCACTGATGACTTAAGCACTAAACCAAGAAAAATAAACAAAACTTAAAGTAATCGCGAAATAAATGAAAATAAATAAAATAATCAACAAAATGCCCAAAATAATAATGAAATAAAACTAAATAAAAACACAAACACAATAAGTAACATAATTAGCAAAAGAAAGGAACAAAAATAATTAAAAAATTAATTAAAAATTAATTAACAAAACAAGCAAATAATGAACACTATAAATAAGAAAATGAACAAAAATAAAATAATCAACAAAATGATGACAATAATAATGAAGTAAAAAAAAAATAAAGCACATAAGTTAGAAGATAAACAAAAAAGACCAAAATAATCAGTAAAATGCATGAAAATAAACAGAATAATCTAAAAAAATGACCAAAATAAAGATGACATAAATAAAATCAGTAACAAGATGAAGAAAACTGACCAAAATACTTTAAAACAATTACTGAAAATAAACAAAATAATCAATAAAATGACCAAAATTATAAATGAAATAAAAAAAATAAAGAAAATAAGTAAGAGGATAAACAAAAATGACCAGCATCTAAAGGGTTAATGTTTCAGTAAAAACAGAAAAGTCATATAAATTAAACATTATTTATTCATGGGTAAAAACAGGAAAATGTAAAGAACTCAACCAGCTCTAGATAAAGATGTCTGGTCGTTACCACGGCGACACAGCGGCCGTTACCATGACGGCGACAGCTGCATCGTTAACCTACTTCTAATGCGACTGTACATATGTATCTGTTAAAATCACATGGCAGAGGTCAAAGGTCAACGTTTTAATGAGAAAACAGCCCATATTCACTATTTATATTTTATATGATGCCATAACGACGTGTTTTAACCCTTTAACGTCTATATTTAGACATTTAGAGGAAACAGAATCAGAGGGAAACGAGTTGTAACCAGTGGATGTTCTGTAAAATAAAAGACAAATATTAAAGCTCAGATTCACTCTGTATCGTATCAGACAGAGGATGAAATTGTTCTAAACGTAGAGACGTTAGATGTTATTTATTTTATCACCTTTAATCCAAACACTGACGTAAAAACAGGTTCATGATCACATCTCTAAACATTTTCCAATGATTTTTAGGGAGAAATTCTGAAACATTTTTATGAGACAAATAACTATTCTAATGAAATGAACTGCTTGTTTCTGATTATCTTTTTTATAAATTACCTGAATCGTATCATGAGGTTTAAATGTTTCTCTTTTGTCACTTTAAGATGACATTAAGCGCTGAACTTCACCTTTTACTAAAGTTTTTCACATGTTTAATGTACATTTGTTCATTATATCTTCTTTTAAAAATGGTCTTTTTAACATAAACTAAAATACCACTGTGTGTTCATGCTTAAAACACCACAAAAGAAGGATAGTTTAGGAAATAAACCACAAAAGTGTCATAAAAATAAAGGTTGGTCTTTTGTGTCTTATATCTATAAGTTGTCATTTTTTAATATTGTCGAAAACGTATTTGTTTGTTCAGACAATAATGAAAAAAGAAAATACAGAAACTTGTGCCAGTGAAGAGGTTTATAAAATGACCTCAAATACACAGAAACAACAAGATAAAAACCAAAAAAGATTCAGATAAATGACAATAATAGACATCAGAGTACGTGTGTATTTAGAGTCTATATGTTGCATTTCTGTTTTCATGAATTTAAATGTTATTTTATCCACTGTTAAAATAAGTGTCTGAGTTTTAGTTTGAGTTAAACTTGATGATTCCATAAAACAGATGTGTGGAAACGATGAGCTTTATCCTTTATTCAGTGACTGATCCAGTCTGATCCAGTCTGTGGAAACACAGGGTTGATCCGCTGGGGGTTCTGGCCTTAAGTGTGTTCTGGTACCAGACTGGTACCAGACTGACCCCTGCTGGTCAGAGTCTGGAATATTAATACCACATAAAACACCTTCAAGTGTTTTTCTAAATATGAATGGATATAAATGTGCATTTTGAGATATATTCCTAATTCTTAGAATAAACTAAAACTACTGTCATTAGTTTAAATCACCTCAAAAACAAACATTAAGTATTCTTCTTCTTCTTCTTATTATTATTATTATTATTATTACTCATATATTGTTGTTATGATAACTATTATTGTTATCACTTCATTATTATCTACTAGTATTTTAATTATACTTTCTAATATGTGATTGCCCTTTTTCCACTGCTGTTTTTATAGTTATTGTTATTATTATTTTCTTCTAATATTTCTTGTTTGTGTACATTCACGTTGTGCTGATACTGGAACCTTAATTTCCTGAGTCATCAGTAAAGTTGTTTTTAATCTATTCTAATCAGAATGAAGAGGTGTTTTTCCTCGTATAATTTCATTATATATTTCTCCATAGAAACTCATCTGAACTTCTTTATTATAATGAACTTATAATTAATTGTGAATTTAACCTTTTATGATCATGTTTTTGTAATTAGTAATTCAGATTAAAATGCTGATCAGGGCTGAAACACTTCAGTGGTTTTATTTATTTAGGTTTATGTGTATTTGAGTTTTTCTTAGACGTAAAAGCAGGTGAATGGAGGTAAATTAAAACTACAGTGGGTTTAGTTTATTTATGTTGTACCAGCATCATGTGTTCGTCTTCGTCGTCTTCATCGTCTTCGTCCCAGCAGGGGTGTTCCAGCTCAAGTCTGAAAACACAAATGAAAAAGTTTAATACAACAAACAATATTAAAAACCGTTTGTTTAACTCATAAAACTTACATTTATTTGAATAAAATAAAAGTAAAACGTCTTTGTGTTTTTAATAAATGATCTGAACATGATCTACATCAGACGTTCAACGGTCACTAAAGGGTTAAAGGTTAAAATGAAACAAAGAGACCGTTAAAATAACTAAAATACAACAATAATGTATGAAATAAAAACCTGGAGTCACAAAAAAAAAACACACCAACATTTACACAACAACCACAAAACTAAAATGAAACAATAATTCTTAAACTGTAAGATGAGGCATGAAAGCACGATTTTATTTCTCATTGATCAAAAACACAGTTCAAATTTTATTAAACTAAAAGACAGGATATGAAACTTAATAATTATTGATCATTAAACTAAAATGTGATGCATTAAATGTCTTCATAACTTTATTAAACTGAAAGAAAGCTCATGAACTCAGATGTATTTGTCAAATATTAATCATTAAACCAAAAGATGACATTTGACAACACATGTTTATTGATTATTGATCATTGAACCGTGTTTTTATTCATTAATGTTTATTCAACTCAAGATCAATACATTACATTTTAATTTAATTAAAGTGAACTAAAATACACTGCATGAAAAAACATGATTTTTACTGGTTTTGACTCTTCACTTTAAAATATGTGTTTTTATTGATTATGGTTCATTAAACAAAAAAATACATAATAGACTGTGTTTGTTAATTACTTAGTGACATGTATTTATCAATAATTCTGTTTTTGTTGATTATGATTGATTAAACTAAAAGACAAAATACAAACCCACATGTTTTATCAAATATCAATTATTAAACTAAAGGTTCACTAATTTAAATGACGTGTTTGATAGATTATTGATCAGTAAAGTAGAAGACGACAGATACTGATGACATAAATCAACGGTCTGAAGATGTAGAGATCATAACGGATGATATCCCAGATAAAACACTTCTAATCAATAAATAATCAATAATCAGCTCACCTCTGCAGCTCCATGATCGATCGTCAGCAGAAGAAGAAAACCTGCGTTCACCTGCACGGACGGCTGTATATATACATGTATGTACACACACAAACACACAAACACACACACACACACACACACACACACACACACAGTGACATGTTTGTGTCAGGACTGAGCGCTGACCTTTGACCCTGTAGTTAAACAGGAGACGCCTGCTGACCCCGTCTGACCCATGGAAACCAGAGAAGAAGAGGAGGAGGAGGAGTGGCGGCGGACGCACAAACAGGACGGAGGCCACGTTCAGGTCCAGGCGTCACATGATCGACTCAGAACAGCGTCGGATCTGGTGTCGGAAACACAGAGGGAGAAAATCTGACAGGTTTGTTCATCACCCAGACATTTATGGATACATATATATATATATATATATATATATACACACACACACACACACATATCTTTTTCATAGTTTTTATGTTGTGTTTTTTGTTTTGTTTGTCTTTTTATATGGGTTCTGTTATGTTGCCTTTCCACCTTGTTTGTGCCATCAGTTTTGTTGTGTGTTTTCTCATGTTGCATCTTTTACATAGTTTTGTCTTCATCAAGTTACGTTTTAAACATTTTTTTATTTGTATCTTTTTACGTGATTGTTTTACGTCTTGTGTATTTTACGAAATTTTCTCTTTCCTTTTTACAGTTTTTTTGTTTTGTCATTTTTATCTCATCACCTTTGTGTCATATTCACTGATGGATCTATTCAGCTGTTGCCTTTTTCTTTGTTGTTTCATCCATTTAGGCTGAAAACGGTTGTGAAATTATGAAGATTAAAAACTAAATGACAGATAATTCCCTTTAAATTAATTATTATTTACATATTTATTATTTTGAAAATGGTACAAAGTACAAAATAAAAATAATTTATGTTGTTTTTCACCTCTGATAGTTGTATATATTTCAGAAAATGTCCAATCCTCTCATGTTTAAGTGCATTCATTGGGTCATGTGATCATCAGGGTCATGTGATCGTCTGTAATAACGAGTCCATGGGTGTCACTGGTCATATTCATGTCTTTATTTGCTGGTCTGCTAAATACAAACAGGCTGCTGTGAATCTGTGCTTCAACACTTTGGTTACATCGTCTGCATAGAACATCGTCGTTTTCAATACAAATATAAGTGCTTATTGAAGATGTGCAAAACAAAATAATAATACTGTCAAAAACAACATAAAACAGAATCAAAATAAACTCTTTCGGAGCCGTAGTGCTCTCGAGTATGGCCTCGTTTTCCTTCTGTGGCTTCAGAACAAATCACAGTTAAAGGTTTGTACCGACAACGTCTGATAAAATACTGACAGAACATCTACGAGAACACTGACGGACAGGAGGCGTGGCTCTGCTGCACCAGCAGGGGGTGCCACACCGGGCCAACGCCTTCTGTTCATTTACTTCAATATCAGACTTAATATGGCTTCAATGGACCAGAACCAGAACCTGAACCGGAACCGCCTCCAACCAGGAGAGGCAGCGGTGTGGTCCGATCAGGTGACCAGGGCCTGGTAGGTCCAGGTTCTGGTTTTTGATCCCTCTTCATAAAGTACCACCTCTGAAGCTCCGCCTTCTTTGGATCACAGAGATAAATTAATGTGCTTTTATTTTGGCATTTGGCACAAAATCGTGTGCTTTTATTTTGGTGTTTGGCACAGGAAGGAGCCACCGTTTACCCTGTTCTACATTTTAATATAATCTGGAGCTGGAGGTCAGAGGAGGAGGTTAAAGGTCAGTCAGTGGGAGGAGCCGTTAATGTTCGATTATGTTGTATTCTGTTCCAGAGCAACAACACAGTTTGTCTAATTTCACATCCACGCCGAAGCGCTGGCTTTTCTTCTTCTTTCTTTTGGTTTCAGTTTGACCTTGTTGGTCCTGAAAGTCCCGCCCACTGACTCTGATGTAAAAGCTGTTGGTTCTGGACCAAGTACCAACCTCCAGGGCTGAGAAATAACACCAAACTGAAAACAGTAGTAACTGGAATGCAACAAAACGTGACACAAATGTTCACTCTGATGCAAATGAACTGAGAGGATGGTGGTGGTCAAAGATCAAAGGTCAATGCCACTCTGTCCATTCATAGGAGCTCAGTATCTAAAAAAAACAAACAAAAAAACCAAAAAAAACCTCAATGGAATGTCTTCAACTTTGGCGAAAAAGATTAATTGGACTCTAGGGTAAACTGATTAGATTTTAGTGACTGAAAGGTCAAAGGTCAAGACCACGGTGACATCATATTTGTTCATTGTTACAAACAAAATATCTCAGTAAAACCTTGAGGGAATGTCTTAAAGTTTGGTGGAAATGATTACTTGGGCTCAAGGTTGTACTGATTAGATCTTAGTGGCCCAAAGGTCAAAGGTCATTGTTACCAAGTACAAGGATCTGACTGATATATGGTTCTCGATTTATCCAAATCTGTTGAAAAATCAGGTTTTGAGCTGAATCTGGACCTGGATGATTGGAACTGTGGTCTGAGGGAATGGACGGGACCATAAAGGACCTGGATGCCCCGCCCACTTCACATGCAGATTTCAGAAAACCTTGTGTTGTGGTTCAAATTCTCAACATTTTGGAGGATTTTGGAGTTTAATTAACTTCAAATGAAGTCCTCCTGCTCCTCCTCCTCCTCCTCCTCCTCCTCTTCCTCCTCCTCCTCTACAGACAGATGTTGATCTGTTTGGCCAACTCCCGGTCCAGGTCGTGGATCAGCGTATCGAAGTCTTTCAGACTCAGTCGACAGTTAAACGGAGCATCGAAGTCAATGAAGTCGTCCACGTATAAAGCTCCTCCTCCTCCACCACCTGCTGGCCACGCCTCCTTTTTCTCCTCCTCATCGTCTTCATCCCCGCTTCCTACAGAAAGCAGTCCAACATATTAACCCTTGCATGGACAGTATCATATAAACATCATTTATACACGTATTTCCAGGATCTATATTTACCGGCGTCGCTGTCACTTCCTGCCACCTCGTCGTAGTCGGCTTCCTGTCCAGTCAGGAGGTCCCGCCCACAGACACTCCAGTCTCCTGCGTACCTGTTGATTGGTGGACTCTCCAGCCGGGCCAGGCCACGCCCACGACGTGAGACCACCACCTCCTCCTCCCGCTGTAGGGGGTTATGGGTAAGAATGGGGGATGGAGGTGGCGAGGCATCGATGTGTTCATCCGCGGGGACTCGATGGGACGGGACTAGATGGAAGATAAAAGGTTTCAGTGATGGACGCCTTTGTTTCTCATTTAAACCTTTTGTTTTTACTAAATAATAATAAACACCAGCTTCAGTTGGTGAGGTAAAAATCAGGCGTAGTTAGATTTTTGTTGTTACCTCCATTGGTTTTCATCTCCATTGACCACAGACCTGTTCACTGACTCAACCTGAACTGACTAGACTGTTCCAGTGTGTGTTCTCTGATTGGTAGGATGGACTCTGACAAACCTCCTGTTTGTGATGCCTCCTGTCTCACCTGGCCACAGCTGCAGCAGGTAATGCAACGCCTCGATATGTCGTTTGAAATCCACCGCGCTCGCCAACTCTTCACCGTGTCCGAAAGCTTTGGCTCCTCCTCTTCCTCTTCCTCCTCCCCCTACTCCACCTTTCCAGGCCTCCTGGGTCGGGGTGAGGAGAACCGGGCCAAAGCACACTGCCAGGTTCTGATGTGTCATCCGGTTGGATGAGTTGAAGGACGCCACCAGACTGAGGTGGTCCAGGAGGAGGGACAGCGTGGCCTGAGAAGAGGACGGGTAGGGACGGACAATTAAGTCTGGAGTTTTTCAATTTCATTCATTTGATTAAAGGGTTAGGGTTAATTTTAGAGACTGAGATAAACAACCTTCTCTGGAGGTGGCAGACAGTCCAGAAGGTCCACCGTACTTTGGGCCAGGTCAGGGTCAGGGTCTGCAGGTGGGATGGGTGGGGGTCGTAGGGTCATGGCCTCCCTAACCACATGGTACAGTGTCCTGGTGATGAGTGGAGATGGCAGCTCCCGCAGGTAGTCCTTCAGTATGCCTGAGGAAACAACACCAGTGACCTTTAACCCCAGGTGACGCTATGAGTTAGTCACCTGTGATGACCTCTGACCTCACAGCTCACCTGTAATGACGTTGATGTCGGGGTAGAGGTCCTCGCCGAGGCAGACGGCAGAGCTGTTCCTCTCAAACCAATCCCTGAGCTCCTTCTTCACAGCAGCAGAACCACAAAGTCTGTACAGACCGACAACCTGAAAGGATGGATGGATGGATCACTAAACGGATGGATGGATGGATGGATGGATTACTAAACAGATGGATGGATGGATTACTAAACAGATGGATGGATGGATGGATGGATGAGTTGTAACTCATCCATCCATCCATCCATCCATCCATCCATCCATCTGTAAACAGATGGATGGATGGATGGATGGATGGAGGGATGGACGGACAAATGGACAGATGGATGAATTACTGGATGATGGATGGATGGATGGATGATAACTAGATGGATGGATGGACGGACGGATGATGAAATGATACCTTCAGTCCTCGTCGTTCTATCTCTGCCACAGTTTTCTGGATGAGCAGAGGGACTGGAGATGCAGATCCTTCCTTCTCCACCAGGTGGTGTAGTTCAACACCAAACACATTGGCAGGTGTTGTCGAATCACAGCTCGGCTGCAAAGAGGAACCACTACATGTTCACCTCAGGAGGATCTACCATTCAGGCGTCGGTGTGTATTTAGCATCATTGACTGTAGCTTCTCATGACTGTATTTATATGATGTAGGAACTCTAGTCTTCATGTCAGATTATGTCCAACCACTGTTTTCAAAGAGGAGGTCACAGCACACACACACACACACCTGTGTGATGTCATATTCCATTTACCTGTGTGTCCCATTTCTCTTGTAGAGACAGTTTGACATAAAGTAGACCTCTGGGCTCCAGCTTCACACACAGCTGTTGACTGCGACTCCCTGACACACAACAACACACAACAACACACAACATACACATCCAGTGTCTTCAGATTAAACCAGAAACAACAGGTGTAAAGTCATGATGATGTGGTGTGACAGACCTTTAAAGAGCGGAGGGATAGAAACCCCACCCAGACAGCAGACCCTGTTCCTGGTTGGACCACAGGAAGTCTGATTCTCATTGGTCCCTGGTGTAGCTCCTCCTACTGCTTGTGGATTGGCTGCCAACAGGGAACATAAGTAGTAAAATGTGACGTACTGTTGACAGTTTCTAACCATTAACCATTTCATCACAGAATCCAAGGAAATACAGAAAATAATGATGATGCAAGAAGATTCATCGTGATGAAGTCGTACCTGGTGTTAAGACCACGACCCGGAGTTGTCGCGCTCTCTCTAGTTCCAGGTGAAAGGCGTGGTTTAATGAGAGGGTGGGGCCTCGCATGGCCAGAGGGGCAGTCCGGGCTCTTGTGACCCCGTCGACCTGGATCACCAAGAAGACATCCTTGCTGCCCTCAGACCTGGAAGAAATATATTCATAAACACTGTTATCTCCTTTGTTAGCTGGTTTCAGCAGTAGCATACCCACTGGTTTGTATCTTCTCTGTTAGCTGGTTTGTGTATTAGCATACCCACTGGTTTGTATCTTCTCTGTTAGCTGGTTTGTGTATTAGCATACCCACTGGTTTGTATCTTCTCTG
>JAPQRQ010000012.1:577927-588035 GCA_037367365.1 Apogon talboti
AAAGTGAAAGTGAAACTGAACACGTGTTACTAATTCCTTTCCGTCTCCTGCTGTTGTGAAGTTCATTTACCTTTTCCATACCTCCTGAAACTTCGGACATTTCATTTGAGGGGACAGGATGTTTGTTTACCCACCCAAAACACTGAAAGCACACAGGAGCCTGGTGGTGCAGTCAGCATTTCCTTTGGAGCTGTTTGTAAATCCCCAGTGTCTGCAGATGGAACTGTTCAATAGGTAGGAAATCTGACTGATCAGATGTTTTTGTGAATGAGCCTTTAAAACCACATACTGTATTAGTTTAAAACACCTCCCATCAGCCTATGTATGATCACTGTCACCTGAATGCACACACTGGTTTGTATTTTAAAATGATCAACTATAGGATTAAATTCTATTCTAATAATTTTAATTTAGTAGTGTTCTTCTGAGTCTGAATCATATTTTGGGTTTATAATAATTTGTGTTCATGTACGTATATATCATGTGTATTTCAATGTTCTTATTTCATATATCAGCCGGTATATCAGTTATCGGCCATTATATCAGATATCAGACAATATATTGGGGGGTTTTTGCCCCCAATATCGGTATCAGCATCGGCCCCAAAAATCCCATATCGTTCGGGCTGTAGTTATAATGAAGGTTTCTTAGTTCAGGGTAAAAGTACCGTCAGTATCTGTTGGCAATGACAGTCGGTCCAACCCGTCAGAATGTTCTGATCATACTGTCATCATATGGTGCAGAACATGAATACATGGACCTCTGTAGATGATTATTCTGGGATGTACATGCCAGCCTCCACATTGTACAGAAAACAGAGAAAAAGGAACTCCTCCTGATTGTTACTCCAGTCACACATCCCCGTCCATGAATAAGTGCTTAGACAGCACATGAATTATGAAAAGGCATCAATATGCAACAATGTCTCCTCACTCATTCTTCTGACTGTCAGTGTTAGGGTGTGTGTGTTTCTCTGCTCCATCAGGGCTTGTATTCTTGTAGGACTGATGTCTGTCTGTGTTGACACATCCCCAACTGTGGTGCAGTCCAACTAAACTGAAACATAAAGTCTACAGGCTCTTCAGTCTGAACCCCAGTGTGAACCCGACCCAGACCAGTACCACGGGCGGACCAATCACATTCTCGTCGTTACTGTGATACGGACATCTGTGATAAACACACTGAAAAAGACTGCAGACAATAATCCTTTAATGTGGACAGAGGACCGGTGAAGTTCAGGCTGTAGTGGATCAGATGAAGGTCCTGAACGGGTTCATTTGGAGGCGCCCGGTCCTGGACCCACCGCTGAACGGGTCCGGTTCATTTGGAGGCGCCCGGTCCTGGACCCACCGCTGAACGGGTCCGGTTCATTTGGAGGCGCCCGGTCCTGGACCCACCGCTGAACGGGTCCGGTTCAGTTGGACCCACAGGTGAAGGTTCACTGTCATCAGTGTTAGTGGTACTGTTCAACTCAGATCAGCTCTTACTGTACACTTAGTACCACATTATTATGGTCTGGATCTTTGTTTCATACCCCAGACTAACACAGCCCAGGTGGAGTGGATGAGGCAGTGAGGTGTGCACCTGTGCCGTGCAGAGTTCATGTTCCAAACAGACGGAGCTGGTCTTACTCAGAGCCCAGCCAACACCAGCACACTGCGGTCCGACACCGCCAACGCCTAATTTTGGATAAATCCATCGATTTTTTTGCAAAAATGAAGCAAATCATCCATTAACTCTGGAGGGTCCCTGGACGCGTGGGCGTGTCCTAATGACAGGCGCCATTTAAGATGAGGTGGGAGGAAGGCGGAGCCTGGCTGAACCTCCGCTGTGTGGACAGTGCAGATGTCCAACTAACAGGTCAAACCACAGTTGGACACAATGTTTGGGCTATAGTCTCATTCTGTGTGGTGTGTGTTCGGTGCAGGTACAGACGGAAAAACCGACTTCTAAGGGAATTCCTTCCAAATTGGAAGTGGATATCACCGTGTTTCTATTGGTGGAAAAGTGCATCACATGGACCAATCAGAGACGTCCATTCTGTGTGGTGTGTAATCAAACTAATATGACTGATACCTCATCATCTCCATCTTATATCAATTTGGACTTGATTTATAATTCTCGTCACTGATAAGTGAATAGAATTTGATTATTTTCATATTTAATTGCTTATTTCTAAACTATTTTTGCACATTTGAAGATGTTGAACAAATGTTCTAAGCTGTTAAAATCTTGTTTGTGTAATGAATAGGATGACAACACATTCCATGACACGCGTTGCTTTTATGCCTGCTGGAATATTACACACTACAGCCCAACGGGCTGGGGTTTTTGGGGCCAATGCCGATAATGGGGGCAAAAAAACATAGGCTGATGGGAGGTGTTTTTAAACTAATACAGTATGTGGTTTTAAAGGCTCATTCACAAAAGCATCTGATCAGTCAGATTTACTACCTATTGAACATCCTGTCCCCTCAAATGAAAGTTCCGAAGTTTCAGGACGTAGGGAAAAGGTAAATGAACTTCACAACAGCAGGAAACGGAAAGGAATTAGTAACATGTGTTCAGTTTCACTTTCACTTTGTGCATACACATTGTGAGTGTGAGGGGGAGGGGCCAGGCACTGGGGAGAGTGCAGGGCAGAGCACAGCAACACAATCGGCACGCAGCAAAACAGTGAATATATCAGCTACATAGTGACCGATGTTGGTTAATCAGTAATACGCTGTAATCAGGCCATTATATTGGAGGGACGATTAATCTGTCGGGCTCTATTACACACCCTGTTTTTTTTTTAATTATTATTTATTTATTTTTTACACACCCTGTCCCTCCATTTCTGCCTATTACACTGCCCAGGTGAAGTGTCCACAGGAGGCGGGTCCAGCCCCATCGTCCCTGACAACAGCCTGAGCTCTGCCAGGGCGATACTTCTCTGATAGTGCTGTGTCAGTGACGAGCCATCTGCCGGCAGGACGTTCTGAGAGGGACGGGACAGGTAACGGGCTGGAAAGAGCCTGGTTCCAAGTGTAAGTGAGGACATTATCACTGGGAGCCTGATGCAACATCATCTGTCTGATCTACTGGACAGAGGGACGGCCTGCATTCAGAGCAGGTGTCCAGAAGAGGGGGATTCAGGGAATAATCCCTCCCAAACAGAGGGCATTATGGGAAATAACTGTCCACCTTCAACAGTGTTCCTGCAGTATTGTAATGAGTGTCTGTATTTGGACCAGGACTTCTGCACAGCTCTGTAAGACCATGAGAAAATGGACTGAGGAAAAGACAACAGGTGATAAAAATGAACATGACTGAGGACAGGGGGACAGACGGGACAGACGCCCTGATTAAAACAGTCTTCAGTCTCAGCATGTGGTGGTTTGATGCATTTGGTACACAACGCCAAAATTCTATGTGAAAATGTCCATTTTTTTTACACCTATCTTGTCCAACCGTTTGTCCTCCAGTAGAAGTGCACTGGTGCCACGGCAGCTTTGACCTGAGAGGGTTTTGGTTTTCATCTTAGTTTTGATTAGATTATAATTTTTATCAGTACATTCAATACATTTCGATAAGTTTCTTTTCCCTTTTCTCAGTTGAATATGTAATTTTACAAACCTCTATCAGTGACACAGGATAAAAATGAAAGAAAACAATAACAGTCATAGCAAATAAACAGATACTGTCTGTCTTTAGACTCCAGGACATCAGGTTGTGTCTAAATCCTAGTCACAAATAGGATGACAGCTTTTTGGTGTACAACAGGAGGACATACATCATTACCAAATATTATTACTGCAGCAGAGGTTCCCATCCTTTAGTAACGGTGGCTTTCTTAAGTCTTAGTGAGAATGTGATCTGCTCCATTTGATAAACATCCCAGACTTTTTGGTCCATGTATTGTATGAGGGAGGTTCTGGGTTCATCCATCTGATGGTTACAGACTGTAAGGCGGCAGTGAATAGTATATTCAAGCTCTGAGAGGGCTTTGGGCCTTAGATCAGTTCCCTATTGGTTGGATTTAATGTGAGTTAGGGCAGAAAAATACATGATCATTAAAATAGAATAAACCCATGGAGAACATCTGTGAGGCCTTCATACACCGACTGTGATGTGAGGCTGTCCTGTGAGAAGCTTCTATTGAAATAGAAAACCGAGCCAGAGTCGATGAGGAGGTGGTGGCACAGGGGAGTTGTCACCCAGCAGGGATGGAGCCCCCAGGCCAGGTGGAGGTGGAGCTGAGACAATTACAGCCCGTTAAATGTATGCACACCATCCGCATGCCTTGTGTTAGTCACTGTGGGTTTAAGATGGAGGTCACAGACATCCCATATGAGGGCATCTGCTCCTCCTCCATACTGCAGGGCTTCTACCACCGTCCAACATCCACTGGGCTCAGGGCAGATTCGTTACTCCAACAGAAGCCCTCCATAGATGCATGATGTTCTCCTTCCTCCTCCAGACCACTGCTGTAGCATTTGTTGAATCAGTGCAGACATGGTGCTGTTTTCTAAAGGGATGCTGGGAAACCAGGTTCAGAGTGTTGGTTCCTGTTTCCGTGTGTGAAGTGAGGACATCTGCGTGTGTAGTGGTGTCCTGCGGTGCTGTGGCGGAGGTGGTGCCGGTGGATGCGCAGTGCAAACACATCAGCCCTCGAACCCACTGCGGCTCGGAGCCTCCGTGGAACCTAACGGGTTAAACTGCGGGACATGCTAATAGTTTGCGTTTTGTTTGGGTTGTGTAGCTGTTCGGTGTGTGTCTGGGAGCCCTCAGCCTGGACATTTAGGGGA
This sequence comes from Apogon talboti, assembly GCA_037367365.1. NCBI lineage: Eukaryota > Metazoa > Chordata > Actinopteri > Kurtiformes > Apogonidae > Apogon > Apogon talboti. Next base: position 582,718 of record JAPQRQ010000012.1, read on the forward strand.
CTCCGAAGCATGTCCACGCCAAAAGTGTCCAACTTGTCCTGACGTGGGTAGTGTGGTAGCATTCAGAGCCTGTGTGGGGTTGTTGTGCAGGGGTTGTTTTGGAAGGGCGGGGAGCTTTACACACACACACACACACACACACTTTGAGCCTCCTCGAACCCCCCCCCCCCCCCGTCACTTGTTACCTTGCGTCTTCTGGTCTCTGCGGAACCGCTCCAGACGAAACACTGATAAATCACCCTCAGGTTCTGCTTCCAGTTGTCCACTTTGAAGCTGTTGACATGGGGGCAGCCCGCGGGACTCATGGTAGTCACAGCATCCGGATCTTGGACTGTCCTCTGGGGCGGCTGAAACCTGTTCCGATCCCTCAGCGCAGACCCAGTCGGAGCGGGCTGCTTGGCTACGTCCCCCGGTTCGTTAACCGCCGATGGCTTCGCTCTGGCTAACTGGACATGTCCTGGTCTCGGTGGCGGACTCGCACGCACTACCAAACATCAAGGCGTTTTTCCCGTATTCTCGAGTCAGACATGAAAAGTATCGTGTGCGTTAAATCCAGAGTAGTGCTGTACATGCAGTTCCTCTACACTCGCTAAATTACATGTTAGCGAGCTGGCTAAAGTTGTTAGCATTGGAATTTCAACAGTAGCTTACACGGTGTGCATCTGTAAGACCCACCTCATTCAAAACGACGAGCCAATGAGGAGCGAGGGCTGTATTTGATTGACGTGCGCCAACTGACTATTACTGGCTCAAGTTCCGCCTACAACGAGACAGTGCTTCTCTGTGATTGGTCCAATTTCCCCGCAAACCACATCCGCCTGTCAAAGCACGCTCATTGGTTGAGGGATAAATCGGCTTCAGCGCATCTATCAGAAATGTTCGAATGTAACAAATAGGAATATCTGGAAAAAAAACAAACCCAACTGGATGACAGTTTTAACAAATGCAAAGCCAGGATAATATTCTTAAACAATTTATTATAACAGATCCACAATCGCAAAGCTCAAGCTCCCAAATGACATGACAGTTTAGTTTTCATCTGCTAACTTCATCTTTTGCAATAACAAGCTGTCAAAAACGATTTTCTGTACAGTGCTCTAGCGACCTCTAGTGGATCCGACCTAAAAAAGAAAAAGGAAAACAAAAACCAAAAAAAAAAAAAACAAAAACCAGTGCACCAGATTGTGAACGCCTCCTCCGCTGTGCCGTTTGGTCAAGGGCATGTCCGTGTGTACACATCTGCTATGGATGATATCTACATTCTAACCAAAAGGAGTGAGAGGGGAACGACCGTTGCACTTTTTACAAATGTAGAATATATCAGCTTTATTCCTCATCAGCCATAGATGTCTGAGCTCACATGTAATGCCCTCTGTTTACGGCCATCATGCAGCAGAACCAAAACAAACAGTGAGATTATTCACACATATGTTTGGAACAAATAAGCCCAGTTTTTATTATTGTGGTTTCTGTTAATGTAGCAGTGGCGCTCCAACCTGAACATTGATAAATAAAACACTGACAAAATTGTAATTTTTCCTTTTCTGTAAGGATTTTTTGTTATCCTTAAGATACTGTGAAGAAAGACTAACCAAATTTATCATCATTCCACACAATTAGATTTTCCTTGACCAATGTCCTTATGCAATAGAATGTTTGTTTGTTTTCCTCTTAAAAAAATCCAACTTATCCTGGGAAGAACGTGTCGAAGGCTGCAGCGTTCTGTCCCCGTCCAAGGCCCCCTCAGGAGTAACTTGATGTTTTGCTACCAACATCGTCTTCCTGCGATCCCATACTCTACAAATAAAATAATACGTACAAAAATACAAGGTCACAGAAGTGGTTAAGCACATGTTCATTATTAGTGTTCAGTCTCAAATTTACTGTCAGATCTTCACAAAAAAGTCTAAACAATTCTAAGATCCAATATTTCAAAGTCCTGTTTCCACTGACCAAAGTCTGAGAGCTCATGCTCTTACATTTCAGTTACGGGTCCATCGGTGTCACGTGTTTTCTGAAGGTTTACACCAGTCCTTTCCACACTTCACTTACATTTGCACATTTTTATACTACTTTTATATATTTTTAAAATTGTACCCTTTTATACAGTACATCTGTAATTTGCACACATTGCAAATGCACACATTTTTCTACTGTAAGTCTATATTTTATTGTGTTGTTATTTAGATGTAAGTGCACTGGTAGGACCTCCTGCACAACTGGTGGAATGACAACAGAACAGCTTTCTCATCCATGACAGTACAGATGTGCAACATGTTAGACAGTTGGTCTTTTCCATCTGGGTTCTTCTGATATGAAGGACAGGGACATAAAGGACATGGCCGACTGGAGCGCTGCTATAAACAGGTCATTCCTGTCACAGGACTGAAAACTGTCAAACGTTTTCATTGGGATCATTTCTTCATTCACTGAGTGCGGTCACAATTTGTATACATCTGTACAACAGACGTTCCAGATCATCAGAGGTCGCAGCGGTGTTCTGACACTGAACAGGAGTTAGTTCAGGGTAACACCAGTGGATGCAAAGGCCTGAGTCCCAGCCCACTGCTGTGAATGTAAGTGAACAACAGCTGCTGTCACACACCACCAGGACACAACCGGCTAGGTCCAGTATCCACGGACAATTAGCAGCTGGTCTGTTCATTCAAGGCAGTCGTCAGCTCAAAGGGGGTCCGTACGGTCTGTGTCTGTGGGGACGTCAGTCAAAGGTTATGTCCGTTCACAGTACTTCAACTCAAACTGGGTCAGCAGCGGTTCCACATCTCTAGCTTCAAGACTTTCAACCGCAGACGTTTGGATGTTGACTTCTATGTCCTGAGCCTCTCAGTGTGGACAGAGCCAAAATAGTCACTTTAATTCAGTTTACGTCTACGTCCCCAAGGACATGCCTCCAGGTTTGTCTGTGTGTTGTCCTGTGTTCATATGACAACATAGCACCTCCGCCATCCATTTTGGATTGTGGTTTTTCACTCTACAGTCAATCATTCAACCTCCTACAGCTGAATACTTCCTGCCTTACGGGTTAGTTATAGTTAAGGTTAGGGTTAGCCCTGCCTTAAGGGCTGGTTAGGGTTAGGGTTAGCCCTGCCTTAATGGTTGGTTACAGTTAGGGTTAGCCTTGCCTTAAGGGTTGGTTAGGGTTAGCCCTGGCTTAAGGGTTGGTTAGGATAAGGGTTAGCTCTACCTTAAGGGTTGGTTACAGTTAGGGTTAGCCCTGCCTTAAGGGTTAGTTACAGTTAGGGTTAGGGTTAGCCCTGCCTTAAGGGTTAGTTACAGTTAGGGTTAGCCCAGCCTTAAGGGTTAGTTACAGTTAGGGTTAGCCCTGCCTTAAGGTTTGGTTAGGGTTAGGGTAAGGGTTAGCCCTGCTTTAAGGGTTAGTTACAGTTAGGGTTAGCCCTGCCTTAAGGGTTGGTTAGCGTTAACCCTACCTTAAGGGTTAGTTACAGTTAGGGTTAGCCCTGCCTTAAGGTTTGGTTAGGGTTAGCCCTGCTTTAAGGGTTAGTTACAGTTAGGGTTAGCCCAGCCTTAAGGGTTAGTTACAGTTAGGGTTAGGGTTAGCCCTGCCTTAAGGTTTGGTTAGGGTTAGGGTAAGGGTTAGCCCTGCTTTAAGGGTTAGTTACAGTTAGGGTTAGCCCTGCCTTAAGGGTTGGTTAGCGTTAACCCTACCTTAAGGGTTAGTTACAGTTAGGGTTAGCCCTGCCTTAAGGTTTGGTTAGGGTTAGCCCTGCTTTAAGGGTTAGTTACAGTTAGGGTTAACCCTGCTTTAAAGGTTGGTTAGGGTTTGCCCTGCCTTAAGGGTTGGTTAGGGTTAGGGTTACCCCTGCCTTAAGGGTTGGTTAGGGTTACAGTTAGACCTGCCTTAAGGGTTGGTTAGGGTTAACCCTGCCTTAAGGGTTAGTTAGGATTAGGGTTAGCCCTGCCTTAAGGGTTAGTTACAGTTAGGGTTAGGGTTTGCCTTGCCTTAAGGGTTAGTTACAGTTAGGGTTAGCCCTGCCTTAAGAGTTAGTGACAGTTAGGGTTATGGTTAGCCCTGCCTTAAGAGTTAGTTACGGTTATAGTTAGGGTTAGCCCTGCCTTAAGGGTTAGTTACAGTTAGGGTTAGCCCTGCCTTACGGGTTAGTTACAGTTAGGGTTAGCCCTGCCTTACGGGTTAGTTACAGTTAGGGTTAGCCCTGTCGTAAGGGTTAGTTACAGTTAGGGTTAGCCCTGCCTTAAGGGGTAGTTACAGTTAGGGTTAGCCCTGCCTTAAGGGGTAGTTACAGTTAGGGTTAGCCCTGCCTTAAGGGTTGGTTAGGGTTAGCCCTGCCGTAAGGGTTAGTTACAGTTAGGGTTAGCCCTGCCTTAAGGGGTAGTTACAGTTAGAGTTAGGGTTAGCCCTGCCTTAAGGGTTAGCTGCAGTTAGGGATAGGGTTAGCCCTACATTAAGGGTTAGTTACAGTTTGGGTTGTGGTTAGCCCTGCCTTAAGGGTTAGTTAGGGTTAGGGTTAACCCTGCCTTAAGGGTTAGGGTTAATCCTACATTAAGGGTTAGGGTTAACCTGCCTTAAGGACTGTGGTTCTCGTGACTGATACTCTTGAGTATTTCCTTACCTTCTGCACAAATTGTGGGTTTACTGTGATTTCCTGATCCATAGACTTTAGCTTTTCATCCAGCTCTATACATTTCAACATCTGCAAGACAGTCATATGATATACTTTGATTTAATTTAACAGTGGTTAAACAGGTTAAATGTACAACGGTATGCTGAATCTACTACTACTGGAAACAGAGATGGGCTGCCTCACCTCTTGGTCAATTTTGTGGAGCATTGCCGGGTTGTTGTATTTTTCTGGGTTGTCATGGAAGCACACCATGCCGTCCTTTTGGTTAATGCTAGCGTAGATCTCACCATCTTCAATCTGCAGAGAAACACAAATACAGGCATATTTGGCAAACTTTAAACCTTAGATTCTTAACCCTTAAAGACCCAAATGTCCACCTTTAACCCATAAAGACCCAAACGTCCACCTTTAACCCTTAAAGACCCAAACGTCCACCTTTAACCCTTAAAGACCCAGGCGTCCACCTTTAACCCTTAAAGACCCAGTCGTCCACCTTTAACCCTTAAAGACCCAGACGTCCACCTTTAATCCATAAAGACACAAACGTCCACCTTTAACCCTTAAAGACCCAAAGGTCCACTTTTAACCCTTAAATGTAACTGTTTAATACCTATTGATCTACTAATCCTATCAATACATGTCAATAATTGGTGTAAATACAGTTATTCATCTTTTCATGGTCATCAGATATGACCC
>JAPQRQ010000012.1:589730-608169 GCA_037367365.1 Apogon talboti
GTAAAACCCATGGAGTTGGATCAATGACAGTGGATGGACACACTGGGTTTATGTTCAGTTAATGATATTTTTGCTGAAAAAGTCACTTTTTCTTCATTTTTCTCCATTTCTGATATAACAACCTTCAACTTTAATCTGAGCTTTAATGAACATCTACATGATCAGTGAATTAAATATAGGAAAATACATGATTTTCTCAGACAAAACACATAGGATGATGGTGACATCACAAAACAATTACTCAGCAAATTAGAGGTGAGACAAAATGTAGCTTAAAATTCTACTCTAAAGTTTTTGGCACAAATGGGGGCCCGTCCGGGATTATAATACTAAATGGGGATAAATTATTTAAAAGGTAAAATCTAGATGATGATGTTGACACCCCAGTGCTGGGGTTTGCTCCGGGTACAGGTACGGGTACATGTCTCTCTCTCTCTCTCTGACACAGTTTACCACTGATGCCATTTGGTTTCTCCCGGGTAACCTGGTTGGGGGCGTGGCCCCAGTATCCTAAACAAATCAGTGGCAGTTGGCAGTTGCTGCGACGATGTGACGACAAGGACGGTTGCCACAGAGATGTAAACACAACAGAGAAGGACATAAAAGAACAACAGCAGCGGTCATCAGGGCTCTTTTGACAGACTGCACCTTGCTGTAGTACCACCTTATTTTACCTCGATATTTCCTTTTACTCAATAAATTCTCCTCACTTGCCGGCATTCCCTGAGTTCACCTGTCTTGTCAAGGCTCCACCAGCCGGTCTTTACAAATGGGGGCTCATCCGGGATTATGATAATAAATGGAGATAAATAATTTAAAAGGTAAAATCTAGACTTTTTCTTGGTGGTTCTTCTGGGTTCAACTGGACTTGTTTTGCTCTTCTGAAAACATTTTGCCTCTCATCCAAGAGACTCTTCAGTTCTAATAGCGGTGGGGAAATTTGCAGTTATCTAGAAGAACCACCAAGAAGAATGATGACCTGGGCAAATGAGAACTTACAGACGTTAAATCTAGAGAAAAAATGATTTGGGAACTGTCACAAAAGTAGCTCTGGGTCTTTATGGGTTAATAGAACAGTTCCAATGCTCGTCCTGGTCCAACTCACCATGTGTAAGACATATTTCTCTGCCTCTTGCGGACCAGACAGCTGCACTCGACTTGCCATGTCTTGCAAAGACAGCGTCAGGAAGGTCTGTAGGAGCAACACGCAGAAGGAACAAACTTTTTGAAAACTGTCAACATCCCAGTCTTTGTTGAACCTCATCTCAAGAACCAAAAGTTGGATAGTGTGTATCATAGTGCTTTATATTTCACTGGCTGAGTAAATCATGTACATCACTGTAGGGCTGTACGACTTGTGGACAGAAAGTCGACGGCAGAATCAATCACAGACTGAGTAGACGCTTGAGTATTTAAGTTGTTTACCACAGTTTTGTTCAGCACTGGAAGTGATATGCACAAAATGCATTTTTGTTTAAGGGAAATAAGTATCTTACTACTGTTTGCAAAATTGTAATGTGTTTTATTGGTGCAAAAAACAGAAATAAGAGCCTTTGTTCCCCTCTTTGCAGTACAGATTCTGTTCAGATGACTAGTGGTTACAGTGGTTACTAGTGTTACTAGTGGTTGCAGTGATTACTAGTATTACTAGCAGTTACAAGTGGTTACAGTGATTACTAGTAGTTACAGTGATTACTAGTGTTACTAGTGGTTACAGTGGTTACTAGTGTTATAAGTGTTACTAGTGGTTACTAGCGGTTACAGTGGTCGTTGGCCATCAGTTGCATGCCGACATCACTGTTCTCTGTATGTTGTTTCTAAGTTTCTGTCTGCAGACTTTGACATTGGTTAGTATTTTATTAATACATCTCTCCTTGGCCTCCTTCCTTTGTGTCTTTGTACATAAATATGTAAAAACCAAAAGCAGTATGATCCATGCTCTCCAAAGTCAGAAACACACACTGGGATTCAAACCATCACACACTGTTACTTTGAGAGAATCTAAGTCTAGTTTAAGGGACTGAGGAAAATAACTATTGGTCAATGCATTACCTCCAAATTGAACTGGAATTATATTTAATCTTGACCTTAATTAGTCCTTGATCATTTACTGTGTACAAATTACACGTTTAAACGTTATTTGTTCAGTTCTTATGTATATTAAATTAAAATCCTTGAATATGACTACTTAATGGAAGAACTTTTCATCTTCGTTACATTTATGTTGTTTCTAAAACCAATTATTCTTTTTATCATTACTAATTTTATGTGTTTTCTTGGTTATATTACAAATGAGACCCTTGTCTCAATATATTCTGAGATTACTATACTATAACATTTAAAGTCGGAGCCTTAATTAATAAACTCAGTCTAAACACTGGTTCTAATGTTTAGTTTCAGACATGTGGATTATGTTCACGTGATGTTACAGACACACCCACCTTTGTTAGCCTCTGGATGTTCTTCTTGTAGAGGGAGGAGAGGCACTGTTTGACCAGGCCTGTGTTGTTGTCTCGTGTGAAGGTCTCGCTGTGTTTGTTGACCAGACTGCGCAGCTCTGCCGGGTTGTTGGTGGTGTAAACTTGAGCTAACTCGTGGTATGCGTTGCTCAGGGGCTGAGTAGGTATTACAAAAAAAAAGACAGAAAATGTCAAAGGCATGAAGCTGAGCTCATACATGTGCAGATATCATTTCATCAGTGGACTGATGTGTGGACACTCACACCATCCTCTACAGCCACGAAAATGGGACACAACAGAACTGCTGATTGACTGTTAGCAGCCGGTCAATTCTGTGTTCTCTGAAAGTTAAGTCAGCACTTCACTTTTTTATTTATTCATGATGACTTATCGACTAAAAAATTGACATTGCCATATTTAACCTAAGTTAAGACAGTTGTTAATGTGTGGTTTATGGTCAAAGTCCCATGAGGACTCTGTCTGTAAAGGCTCTCAGAAATGGTAAAAGCAGTGGATGTGCATGTGCGCTAACAAGGCCAATGTGATACATCAGTGAAATGCATTGAAAACAACCCTGTGCATTAAATCACATACAGCAACGGCCAATGTCATGTCTGATTCACCCCTACTGTGATGTGGTAGAATTCCACATGATTTAAGTCATCATGATGTCATTCACTCTGATGGAGAAACAATATGATGGTGTGACACGTCAATAGACATTTTAATTTGATCGGATTCTGAGTCTGAAAGAATGAGACCATGGACACAGATATGGAAATGAGTCTGGTGTCTGTCTGTGTCTGGGCTCTTCCTCAGAGGTGAGGAGTCCAGTCATCAGGAGAGGAGTGTTGCTGCCCCTCCACATCCACCGGAGCTACATGAGGAGCTCAGATAGTTTCATTTTATTTTTGTATGCATTTGTTTCCCTAGTACTGCAAGTTAGTCTCTTGTATTTTCCATTTCTCGTCTAAGAAACTTCTGACTTAACTTCTTCCACCAAAAGGTCTCTGACATTAGATAAAATCAGCCCAGGCCCAGAGCTTGCCTTAAACCACTTTTCCTTTCCTGTGGTGTCTCCAGTTCCACCTTTATACCAGTCACAGCCTCAGTAACAGCCTACAGCTTTGCTTACTCATGTGAGACCAGGAAATTTAGTGAGAATGGTCTGCTGACAGCAGCAAAAACATCTGTCTATGAGCAGAAACAACAGATGCACAGGAACGGCTTCAAAAGGATGGACCTGCTTGGACATGGTACATTACAGGAATGTGGTGAGTAATAATAACTGTACATAAATACATCATTTTACGATCCAAAAACATAAGAGATGACGCATCTTATATTCATACCATGTTCTCTCTGATACACACTTTTTCAGTCAGGGTATTTGTATCTTCTGTGCATGTGTAGGACTCACAGAACTGTAACATCTCTAATGCTTTCTAATTTCCATCTGGAGAGTGAACTATCAGGTGTGTCAGTTATCGAACACCATAGATAACTGAATCAGTGGTTCCACTTTACTCAAAGGTGTGCAGTTCAAACACATGGATGAAAAGCTTGTGTCCTCTCCATCCTTACCTTGATGAACCTCCCTACTATTTGTGAGGTGTATTTGGGCAGCTGCTGCACTTTGCCGTGGAGAATGAGTGACACCAGGATGTATTTCTTATAGGCTTCCAACATTATGTGGCTCACTGCCATGGCTGGAGTGGTTATTGCCTGAGAGGAAAAAACCCACAAACATATGTGATTATCAAGATAAATACCAGAGAAAGCCAGAAAAAGACGTTAGCACACGTGTGACAAATGCTACCACACAACAGGTTTATGTGTTAAGACTGTTATTTCACTGTATCCAGTTCCTCTTCCTCCATCAGCTGTATATTACCCACATAAATGACATCAATATAATTCTAATGCATCTCCTTTGTGTTTTCGATGTGGTACAGAGGAAGGAACATTCCTTCATTCTACCTGTCAGTGTTCTAAACTACAGGGGTTCTGTCAGGGGGTCTGTGGAACCTTATTGAATATCCACAGTGTCACATTTCCACTGGACCCTGAAGTTTGTCTACTAGGGAATCTAACTAAGTCCAGTCTGGAGACAAAGTGTGTTCAGAAACTGACAGAAATCCTGTTGACAATTGATAATAAATGTATTGTAATAAAGTGGAGGTCAGAAGCCCCCTTCCAACTGAAATGTGGTTTTGTGAAGTTAACAGTTGTGAGCTCCTGGAGAAAATAACTTATTGGATGCAAAAAAGAAGCAAGATGTTTTACAAGATATGACAACCATTTATAAATTCTATAGAAAATCTACCAGAACACCAGGTGGGTTAATGTCCCTGTACCTCAGTAGGGTTTGTAGGATGTAGGAGTGGTGATGTTACTATACGTCTGTCTTTGTTTCATAAGTTGTCTGTGTGTCTGTTGTTTGGTACTCCTGTCGTTGTGAGTTGATGATTTGATATTGTCCTGTCTTGTAAGTACCTAACGGTATTGTTCCTTAAAAAATCAAAAATTTAAAAAACAAACACATCTTTCATAAATACCTGTTCATAAAAATACAGTGCTCTTTCAAAGTTTTTGAGGCCCGTGTAGATCATGCCACCATAATAGTAGTAACATAAAAAGTGCTTTGCGTCGTAGGCTCCGTTCTCCTTGCAGATGTCCATCATGTCCAGCTCCAAGAAGGGCAGGGCAGGCTTGAAGCACTTTGCTAACAAGCACAGCTGCAGAAAGACAGGTGTTGAATGAGGACCACAGACAGGGTTAGAGTCAACACTAACATTGGAATGACTATCATAGTTCATCATAAGTGATGTCAACAGTCCAAAGGTCTGTGCTGCTTTTACAGCCTTGGCTTGGATCACTGCATCACTCACCTGACACAGGTCTGCATGAACTGAGGTAAGTTGGTTTGTGTTCATCTGCATTTTGTCTATTGCCTGTTTTAGGACTACGACACCCCTCAATGGCTGGAACGAGAAAGCAAAGCAAAGTTACAAATGTTTATCTCATGAATGAAAAAACATCTACTTTAGTGTAGGAGCTTAACACTCAGTCCTGTACTAGATGAATGGATTACAACTAATATTAAATACTTTAACATAAGTATCACACAGTGGCTGCATGGCCAAGGCACCACGTCACATCCTCAGACAGAATGCATAGGACAGACTGGCATGACAACAGCAGCATTCACTAACGCAGAAACAGAACACTAATTTAACTAACTAATTCAAGTTGAATAATATGGTGTTTTCACCGAGGCGTAAAAACCAGTGTTCATCTTGTCGTCTCACACAGATCAGAGTCACTTGATTCAAATACATTTCTCAAATGTACACTGAACAAAAATACAACTCCATTTATTTTTTTAGCAATTGGGAAATATTTCAATCAAACAATTAGTATTTCATTCTTGCCTTAATATTCAAGCAACAGAAACATGACTAACAGTTTGTGCACAGTTCTGGAGTTCAGACAGCCTGAACACACCAGCATGAGTGTGTCCACCGCTGGTATCATCACACCGTACACCTCTGACAGAGTTCAGCAGACTGTGGACAGACAGTGGACGGTAGAATGTCGGCCCATTCCTCCTACAGCACAACGTGGATCTGGTGCACGTTGTCTGACCCGCTGATGTGTGTGTGTGTGTGTGTGTGTGTGTGTGTGTGGGGGGGTTCATTGGTCACGCTGACTGACCAACTCAGTGTTCTGCAGCTCAGGGGTGGAAAAACTCAATGAGTGACTAATATCACAGGGAGTCCATGACAACTGGATCACCAGAACTGAGCAAAACTAATCATTCAGTCCACTTATAAACACTACCTGTGTGCATATTTCATTATAGGTCACTTTGGTTGGTGCTTGTATATTTCTGTTCGCGGTATACTGTATTTCCAGCCTGTAAGTGGATTTTAACATACGACTGCTAAGAATTAAAGGGCCTAAAGGGAGCCACTTGTCTTCTATGGAGACATACACACCACTACATCATTTAGGCAGTCTTTCATGCTGTAGACTAGGCTTAAACCATATGCAAAACATATCATAACGTCTTATATTTTTGGCCATTGCAATTGCAGTGTGAATCATGGCTTTGGAGGGAATGGAAATTTTTGCATTTCATTTTCACTGAAAAAAAAATTCCTTGAAGTCTGGAGAATATGATCAGTGGCACCACTGTGATTCATTTATCATGGAACGTGACAAGTTTTCCCTTTATCAAAAAATTGCAGCTTGTGCAATTTGGATATTGCAGTTGGCTGTTTTGATGGATGTACAGTGTCCCATGAATATCAGGAACAGTAAATCAAAAGTATGAGAATTTTTAAAAATGATTTTTCAATAATTATATATAATAATAATAATATAATATGACTTTCAAGACATAATTCAGCACAAGGCTGTGCATTAGAAGTAACTATTAATTCACTTAGCACTTTGAGACACTTTGAACATACATTGTCCTTCAATATTTGTATGAACATTTCATTCTCTCATGAATTAAAATCCCCATCAGACTTACCTGTTTCCGCTCTACAAGGGCATTTGTCAACTGGTGGCAAAGACCAGCAACTGAGGGGGAAAAAAAAACAAAAAAAAAACAAGGGAAACAAGTGATTCATTAGTTTTCTTGTCTGACTGCCTGGTCTACTGGTTAGTTTCTATGAGTTACCTCCTGCTTATGTGGGCATAAAGGAACCATCAAGATATTATACTTATGTACATTTATTTACCACAAAATCCTTTCCTAGTCCAACTCAAATAATACCACATTATTCCTCAAGCCTAACATTTTCAGCATCTTGCATGTAAGGAAAGTAATACATCAACATTATTAATCACACTGAAAAAATGAGAACAAACTGATCACAAAGCAGCAGTTAAACAACACCAGACTGGACACTGGTCATCACAGATGCAAACATTTGGTGTTTTTGGTGACTGGTACTTCCTGATATTTTCTCTAGAGCTCAGATGTAAACACTGGCTAAATAAATCAGATAATACTGGCAAGTGCTGAATGTGTTGACCTAGTGTGGACATAATATAAGTCAAGTTTAACCTGACTACCATAAACACAGACACTATGTTTTCAACACAACAGGTAAGAGAACACTAATAATCTCAGGACGACAGACCAAAACAGTGTTAAGTTACTAAAGTTGGTCAATAAAGAAGTTGTAATTTTTCTGATGGAAAGCTCTTCAACATCTGACAGGTGAGAAAGTGAGTTAACGAGAACTTACAAGTGTCTGTTGCATATCTAATGTGCTCTCCATTGCAGGTACTGATGAAAAGCTGGACTTGGGAGAAGAGCGTCTCAAAGTCAGGGATGTTTGGCATGGAGAACTTCACAAATCTGGAAGAAATACAAAGCATCAAAGATGAGACCGACAAACTTAACTTTATAACAATATGATCAGATAGATGGCTGTTGTTCCATTCGTTTCTGAAAAATGTGTCCTTCACCTGTGCGGGGAGGAAAAGACAGCACTACTGCATTCCAAAACTCATCAGTACTTGTGGTGCTACGGTTTAGATGCATTCTGCACATTTTAATCCAGTTCATTCTATACAAAACTGCTTTATTCTGTGGATGTTCCACATACGGTTGCACTGACCCGATATTAGGATCGATATCGGCCCCGATATCAACATTTAGCTGGATCGGGGATCAATAAAAGCAACCGATCCGTAAGACTGATCCTACTCCTTTAAATGTTTGTGACACAGGCTATGCCATGCATGCCGAGAGTTGAGTGGAGTTGCAGCAAACACACACAGGTGACATGGAGCCAACTAAGGGCTCTGTCATTTTGGAGGTATTTTAGCCTTACCACACCAACCAGTTCGACAGCAGTTTGTAATGCTTGTAAAGTGAATGTTGCCAGGGGTGGTGGTAGCACTGACAAATACAGCACAACAAATTTAATTAAGCAGAAGCGCCACGCAAAGGAGCACGAGGAATTCCAGCTGCTCAACAGATCAAAAGGAGCTGCCGCTGCTGGAGGTCTTACACAGCTAACATTGGTAGATGCTCGACACAGACGGGAACAATTTCAATGGTATCAGATTGATTTCGGGTGTCGACCAATACACACAAAGCCCCAGCGTCGGTATCAGCATCAGAACTGAAAAACTCCGATAGGTGCACCTCTAGTTCCACATGTGACTTTTACTGTATCACAAGACTCCATTTCGCAGACTATGTAGATTTACTCGAAGAAATCAAAAAGACAACTTATTTGCTCCTATGTTACACTGCTTTGTGCGTACATCTCTTCCACTTGTACAAGCAACAGGTAGATTGAATGAATACATCTGCTTCTATTACATACAAGAACCTTCAGAACATAACATGAGAAAAGGAAAAGGTGTTGTCAGTAACATGCAAAAGATACATTATTGGTAACAACACACAATATGACCTTCAACGTATGTTGAAATGGTACGGGGTTTTAACAGTGGAAACATTGCCTCAAAAACTATTATTGTTATCAGTTACACTGACCTTTAAAGAAACAACAAAAGTTTAGTTTATTTGGAAGAACATTTATAAAGCCTCAATTTTGAAAAACAAACAAAAATGTTGTACATGTTCCCTTTGAGCAAAGGGCTTCTCCATTTTCTTGCATATCCAATATTATAGATAAGCAAATGTACACATGATATGGATCAATTTTTGTTCCAGACTAAAGTGTGAAACCAGTATACCACAGACAACAATAACTGAGTGCAGCCACATTGGAATCGGGAGTTTAGAGAAATGAGGAGAACTGAGATGCTGACCAAGTGTTTGACTAAGATTTGACAGTGCACTGAGAACAGCAAGACTGAGCAAAATCAAAAATGAAGGAAATTACTTACAGCACAGCCAGTACACCTAGGGAGTGCTCCTGGATGTCCAAGGCCCCCAGCACCGTGTCCAGGTGGGACAGATTTTTGGCCAACAGCTCTCCACTCTTGTTGATCAACTCACATAGCTGAGTCATCTGGCCTAAAAGTGAAGAAGAGAAGGAACAGCGTGAAGTAAATAAGTTATTCATTTTGAATATTCTTGATTAGCCCTGAGATCTTTGGAGAACAAGTGAGATTTAATATGATGTCTTTGACAGTCAAGTACACAAACTAACACTGATTAAATCAATCTTAAGGGATTTTACATTAATCTTGAAAAGCAAAAGTAAAAATGGTTGCTTATAAAACAAGCGCATTCAGAAAGGTCACAACAGTCCCAATTATTACCTTGATTAATTTGATGACGTTAAACAACAAAATCCACATAAGAAAAGAGATTCACACTAGTTTACAAGTATAATAAGCCATTTTCATTACTTTTTAAGCAGTCGGATTTGTGATTTAAAAAGCATATTCTTTGTATGCAACAATCAAAAAACATTTTTGTTCTTACAGGGAGAAATTAACTGACTCCCAAAAATTTTTACAACAGTCGTGTGTGGGTGAAATTTAATGTAAATCGGCCGGTCAAGTGTCCTGTCAAGGCCTTGCAACACAGGCAAAGCACAGAGATTGACAGACGACTATGAACCAATTATAATCCTTATGTCCGTCTATCAGCCAATCGAAAATGAGCTGGGCGGGACTACCGGTAGGCAGTCCCCAGAAATAATTTTCTAGATCAAAAACAAAAAGTAAGATTTTGACATTTTGTTTCAACAGCGTTCTTGTTCGAAGGTACCGTCGGCGTCCCTGTGTGCTAATACACCATCTGGCGATACTTCACACAACTCTCGCTGTCAAATAAAGTCATTTTTCGCGGTGTGTTTACATGATAAAGCAAAAAGAGGGCTCTGGCCAGTTTGGCTGCCTAGCTATCGGCAAGGCATTGGATAGCATAAGCTAGCTAAGTAGCTAATACTTCCCACCCGAATGAGTTTGCTAACCGTACCTTGAGCGGAGAGCTGCCGCACGTTGTTCACAAACTGCTCCAAGGCTGAAGCCATTATTTCCTGGGTCCAAAGTGGAGGTAATTTGCACTGTTTTTCATTCAAACGTCAGAAACAACTCCGTCCGGACTAAGACAGGGGGCCACCAGCCGCCACTGAGGTCTTCTTCTTCTTCTTTTGTTTTGGCGGTTGGTTGGCAAGTAACGAATGGTGTGCATTACCGCCACCTTCTGAAAAGGATTGTGGGTCCGGATTACCTAATTCTTCTAATATATGTATATATATTTTTTTTTTAATTATGAATTATATTCTCTTTATTAACCCTGTTGCTCTGAGAAGGTAAAATAGATTTCTAAGACATGATTCTCCTGAATGTCTTTGTAGTATTTCACTAAGCCTTAAGGATTCGCCACTGAGGTCGAATTATCGCGAGATCATATTAACAGAACAGGCTGCAACGAGAATTGGCGGAACGATAGCTTCTTAAAGGGCCAGAAGCACAAATTTGCTATCTGCAGTCCAAATGTAATCACGTCTACACGTTTTCATGATGGCATTTTTACTAAAAACTTTTACTGTGCGTTCTTATACGCTGAGTCATAGATATGGACGGCCCCAAATCACTGTGCATGTAAAGAAAAAGTAATAGGAACTGACGTAGACTTTGCAGGGTTTCCCTCAGAGATGCTCTAAAATAGTAAGAGCTCTTGGCTGATTTGTTTTACACAATCCAAAGTGGAGTTACGCGTTATTTGAGTTCCTTGTTATGGTATGATACAGCAACATGTTCATTATGTTGCAAACAAAGTTATTCTGTACCTACTTACTTTCACAATTGTATAAACATATGAAAAATTCTCCATTTTGTTTCTTAACGTCAAACATTAGGATCTAACTACATTGTAATACATGAAGAATTGGGTCAAATTCACTCATCCATGATTCCTTAAGGTGCCTCTCCTGATCAGCATTTAGTGGTGCCAGCCCAAGTTGCCTGGTTGCTTTGTTGCTTTAATTGTGTTATTGTTGAGCAAGAAATTTAGGCAAGCCTTAATGTTACACTTACTCCATTTTATTGGATTGTAGCTATTTATTTTAATTTAGGCTACATTTATCAAGTGATAATGTGTAGTACTTTAAATGTTCTGTACATATGTTTTATATAGTACATAATTTTAATAAATGTTATTTTTGTTTGTCCTAAATTGTTAATAGTCATGTTTGTAAATACAATGTTTTATTTTTAAACTCATCTTCAGGGCAGTAATACATTTATAAAGGACATATGAGTTGACATCTTTGTGTATTATTGTATTATTGTTTTGTAGTATTGTGACAATTTGTGCTGTTTTGGTTGTAAGTTGCAAAATAAGTATTTAAAGACAGTGCATTATTAATCGTCCCGAGGAAGAAGAGGCTGTATTTTTCGTATATTTCTGTGTATGGTTTTTACAGCGGAGTGAGATGTTTTACTGATTGACCTATCTTTGTCAGGGACTGTAGTACAGTGTGTTCTTTCCTGCTGGGCAGTTTCCCCTTTGGTTCTGCAGCTGCAGCAGCACTTGAGACTCCTCTTAACAACCACTGTCACATATGCTGCAGGTTTACAGCACTGAATGCGGACAGTTATATACCCGGGCCCACCATTCAAAGTGCTTCCAGTACCCTGCGGCCAAGGGCATGTCTCATTTGACCTGCCCGCTGTGCTATTAGCCAACATGCTACAGTTAGCATCCAGCCGTGTGCACGGCTGCAGCTGACGAACAGAACCACCCAGAATGAAAAAGTTTAGCGAGCAGTGCAACAAAAACTGTTAGAAAAGTACCAGTAACAACAAGTTCAGTGGAGAAAATAGATATGGTTTAATTGGTGTAGAGTTCAGAAAAGTTTTGGACTCCCATGCGGACTTTCTCCAGTGTTTACATCAGCTGTTTGCGGAGGTTTAGCGGCAGTGCGGGTTGTTGTTGTTCCGTCCAAAGTCAACGATGCTGCTGCGATTCGGTTCAACACGCCTACTCGGAAGAGGGAAAACTTTACTCCGTGATCCGTTTAAGAGGATTTGCGTAAACATGTCGTCCTCTCCCTCGGGTAAGAGACTTCGGGTTCTGGTGGACATGGACGGGGTCCTGGCGGACTTCGAAGGGGGGTTCCTGAAGAAGTACCGAGCCCGGTACCCGGACGAGCCGTTCATCAGCCTGGAGGACAGGAGGGGGTTCTGGGTGTCGGCCCAGTACGGCCAGCTGAGGACCGACCTGTGTGTGAGTGTCCTGGAGGTTCTTTATGTACACAGATAGAAACCAAGAGTCAGACAGCAGGAGTGGAGATCTGGACCCAAATGTCCTTGAGCTGGTTCTGCAGGGGAAACGGGTCCAGATGGTCTGACCCATGGAACCGAACCGGATCCGAACTGTTCATCTAGAGGAACGACTGTCGGTCTCTGGAGGCTTTACTCATAATAATTACCAAAAATACGGAGATGAGGTATTTCAGCCAAGTAAATGGGTCAGAATTTAAGACAAAATGCAAATGAAATTGGTTTCATTGACAGAATCCATTCATTCGAAGTCTATTTTAGTTAGAATGTGGAGTTACTGGATTTCTGTGTTGATAGTCAAGTGTGTGCACCTAGATGGCAATGGAGAGCCAGCGTTTTAATGACCATGTTTTCCGACTCAACCCGTATGAAAAGGTAAAGTAGTGACATATACGGGTCTGTAGGTGTGTTGTCATGGTTCCCATGGTAACTGGAAACAGAAGTTGACTCATAGTGGGTTTCTATTAATGTCATTTCTGTTGTAGAGAATGCTTATGACCAGCATTCTATAAGGTAACCTGAGTGGGGATGACCCTGGGGGGTGGGTCTGTGGGAGGGCAAAGGTCAAAGTGCAGCGGAAAAAAGGCCCGATCAACCCATGAAACCGTCGTCACCGTCTGAAACTATCAGAAGTTGAATACAGTAAATAACTGCATCACTGAACACAAAATAATTTAATAATCAATGAATACCAATGAATTTCAAGGTGATACTAGGTAAAAATGTTTATTTTTGAATCATTTCCTCTCTAAGTTAGTGATTGCACGTAATAAAAAGAATGTTAAAGTCCAAGCAGGACAAGATGTATAGAAAAGAGACATAAAAAATCACCTGGACGTTTTACAATCGTGTTATTGATACAAAGCTTCAGATTTAGCGAACACGTACTTTGTAATGTTGCAGTGAAAAGCCTGAACCACAACCAGTATTTAAGTCTATGGTCCAATATAGGAGCCACATTCTGCAGGTAGAAATAGTTTATAAAACTAATATGAAAATATAACTTATTAACATAGAAGAGCCATGATGACATTAGTTCATGTACATGAGGGTCATCCATATGAAACCTTCATATTCTGTCCAAATGCATTTTATTGGTTAATTTTTTTAATGCATAAAAAGGTACAAGACATGTATGCACTCAAAATGCTGTAAAAAAACAATGTTTTGTGTAATTTTTCTGTTGTCAAATATCACGTGGCGCCACCGTCCATGACGGCTGTTTAGAAATAATTCTAAATCTATTCAGTTGTGTTTTCTTTTCAAATACTTTTTTCTGTTTCATGTTCACATGAAAAATACGTTCAAGACATTAATACTATGCATGTTAGGGAAATGAAGTCAGTCACACCATGAGACCATTCATTAAATACTATATTTATTTAATTTTCATATGGGTTTATCTTTACACATTATTTGTAATAGATGATGAAAATCCTTGCATTGACCCGTGTATTAAAAATGTCTTTAGGATGGACATAAATGTCAGTTTATAGAATATATACTGTTTACCTTCAGTCCATGTACATCAGAGTTCTGCTTGTAGGAGACACATTATCATATGGGATTTGTTGACCTACCTTGACAAATGGACCCTTTGGACATTTGTCCTTCAGATAGTGTGGACACGTGGATCTACCTGAGCAGTGTGTGCAGTCGATAACAATGAGCTCTACCTGTGTGTGTGTGTGTGTGTGTGTGTGTGTGTGCGCGCGCAGGAGAAAGCCATGAGTATCTGGGAGTCCAAGGACTTCTTCATCGACCTGGAGCCTCTGCCAGGAGGAGTGGAGGCCGTCAAGGAGATGGCCCAGATGGACAAGTAGGTCTGGACACTCCATGTGTAGGACCACCTACTAGACTTCAGATGGAAAAATTATTGACAATTAAGATTAGATAAGATAACATGAGATATGACTTTATTCTTCCACTGTGGGGAAATGTCACAGTTAACAACAGCAACGTACAGAGACAAAGACAGACAGAAAAACCACCGCCAAGTGAAAAATGAAATATAAATATATACGGGTTTATAAATACATGTACATGAGGGTCATCCATACCCTCTTTTCTTTTAGGAAAAGATGTCAGTTCGTTCGGTCGTCCGTCTGTCCGTCCGTCCAGTTGAATAACCTCTCACCTGACATGTCTGTTTCTGCACATGAAATTTGACACCATGGTAATGTGGCCCTATTGTTTGCTGTTGCTAGGTAACCCACTTCAAGGATGATTCTATTCAACTTGATTGAAAGTCTGTTGTATTACAGAATTACTAATATCTCAGAAAATAAATAAACCAAGACAGACAGCGTGTGCATGTGGAGGCACTGGCATGGATCTGTCTCTGTCAGCGGTCACAGGGAGGAAGTCAAACGACGCATCGACTAAAAAAATTGCGGCCGACTAATTTTCATGGTGGATTACGTCGACTAATCATGGCAGCACTAGTTACATCACTGTCTAAGGACAAAGACTGACCACTAGAGAACCAGATTCTGTCTGTACACACACATCGATCCTCATTTTTAGTCTGCACTGCTTAAAAGTGAAGGGCATCTCCCTCAGTTCGACTGTAATGGATGTGCTGTCACATCATCTGTTAGAAATGAGGAAATGAAGCAGCCAATCACTGAGCTCCATTCAGACATCAGGAAGTAGGACACAGAGACACTGAACCTCCTTTGTGGAACCGAAAATATACGATTCACTGGTTTCAGGGTTAACCTTTACATTATCCAAACGTTAACATATTAACCCTTTAACCCCTGAGTTATGATTCAGGTAAACTTTAACATATTAACAGATGTTAAACTAAACCTGCTTCATGCAACAGGGACCTCGATCTATTTAAAACTAGTGCCAGAATAACGAATAATAACCAACTAGATAACTGTACATATTTTAAACATAAGAGTCATGTCTCAAAGCCATTTTCATCAAACCATTGCTGTGAATGTTTGCATTGTCTCATTAATGTGAAGTGATAAGGTGTCTTGGTATTGCATGGTAGTTCAGTCTGAGTCAGCATTTCTACGACCGCTTCCTCTGCATTCTGAGACGCACACAACACAGAGGAATAACGTGAAACTAGCTGTTGGAGGTCTGACATTGTATGTGTACATTTCTTCTCCTGGTGGAAATGAGCCTGTGTCCTTATCTACCAGTCTGGTCTCATCCTGTGTTATGGAAACATCCACTGTCCAGTTAGTATTTCCACTTGTCGGCATCAGCACCTGAAATGTGAACATATTTGTATCCTCTCATACTTGTCCCCCTCTCCCCTGTTGTTTCTCTTTGTTTCTGCAGCACAGATGTCTTTATTTGCACCAGCCCTATAAAACATTACAAACACTGCCCATTTGAGAAGGTAAACCTGTACAGTCTTACAGTCTGTTCTGTTCCCTTTGGAAAATCACTGCTGCGTCTCTTTGTCCTAATCACCCTCCTTTGTCATGTTTTGTTCATTTCCAGTACGCCTGGGTAGAGAAACATTTTGGCCATGACTTTCTGGAGCATGTCATCCTGACCAGAGACAAGACACTGATCACCGGAGACATCCTCATCGACGACAAACCAGACATTCTAGGTGAGAGTTGAGAAGGTTCTGTGTGTGAGGGTGTGTGTGAGGGTGTGTGTGTGTGAAGGTGTGTGAGGGTATGTGTGTGTGTGTGTGTGTCTGTGTGTGTGTGTGTGAAGGTGTGTGAGGGGGTGTGTGTGTGTGAGTGAGGGTGTGTGAGTGTGAGGGTGTGTGTGTGTGTGTATGTGCATGACTTAAAAAATGTCAAATAATATATGTATAATATATATGTACAGAATGTCTACAAAATCTCCTTACAATTTAATACATTTATTACAAAAACAAAATCTGTGGAAATTAGTAACAATCAGAATATAATAAAAAAAAAAGAATCTGGGTGATAATCCGAAGTCTGTTAACCAGGTAGGTGTTTCTGAAACTGGAATTGTACCGCATGTCAAAGAAGAGAAACACCTGAGGTTTGGGTCCAACATACAGGGTCTTAAAAGTCTTAAATTTACAAATCTGCATTTAATGACTTAAAAGGGTCTTTAAAAAGTATTACATTTGATATGGTAGGTCTTCAGTTCTGTTTCCATAAACTTGTTTGTGTGTTGTGTTACAGTACCATTAGTCCACTCAGCTCCACCCCCACAGTTTACACTGAAACTAGGAACCAGTTGTCCCTAACTTTGAAATGACCTGGAATGGTGGGAGTCAAGGTGTTAGAGGAAATAAAATGTTCTGAATTGTAGGAGTCACACATTTCTGCCAGTGTGTCCATGGAGCAGGCATTAAATTATCTCTTAAGCACTGTATTAGACAGCGAGCCGTGCGCCCATGATCTGCACGACATGAAAAGCACTTCCAAAAAATGGTCCACGGCTTTGAGAATGTCCTGCTAATTATCAATATACTGTTCTCTTACTTTGTCACAGCCTAATTTGAGCTAAAGGCATCTATTTGTCACAAAACTGAAGCGAATCATCAATTAAGTAATAAGTGGCAATTCAACTTCCAGTTCTGTACCGAGTCCACTAATGCGCAACGCAATTGGTCAATCGAAGCCATGTTTATGGAGTGACTTCTCATGACATCTCATTTTTCATGGAAAAATCAACATTATGCACTTCTGTTTCTTCGACATTTAGTAAATATTAGAGCCCGACCAATTAATCGTGCTGATTATTGCGTATTGCCAATTAATCAATATCAGTCGATATGTAACTGATATATTAACTTTTTTTGCTTCCTCCATTTTTTTCCGAGGCACCTTGAACGCACCATCACTATCTCTCTGCGTTTTGTTAAAACCAGTGTTTCCTGTGGAATCTCTTGGTGTGTCAGTGTGTAATCGGGGGAGTGGGGTGCGTGTGCGGGTCGGCCAGTTTCTGTCCTACCTATTCAGTGAGGGGGGGGGACACACGGGGCTGTGCAGTCCGTGCTGCGTACCTCAGAATGGGTATGCACAAAGTGAAAGTGAAACTTAACATGCGTTACTAATTCCTTTCTGTCTCCCGCTTTTGTGAGGCTCATTTACCTTTTCTCTACCTCCTGAAACTTCGCAAAATTTCATTTAAGGGGGGAAGGATGTTTGTTTAGGGGGGCATTGCCGAAAACATACGGGAGCTGGGTGGCACAGCCAGAATTTACTTTTGAGCTGTGTGCAAATACCCAAATTTCTGCAGATGGAACTTTTCAATAGGTAGTAAATAGGACTAATTGATAAGATGTTTTTGTGAATGAGCCTTTTAAAACCACATAATGTATTAGTTTAAAAACACCTCACAGTAGTCTATGTATGATCAATATTAGTCTATGTATGATCACATTAGTCTATGTATGATCATATTAGTGTCTGTATGATCATATTAGTCTATGTATGATATTTGTGCATGTATGATCATATTAGTCTATGTATGAGCACATTAGTCTATGTATGATCACATTAGTCTATGATCACATTAGTCTATGTATGATCATATTAGTCTCTGTATGATCACATTAGTCTATGTATGAGCACATTAGTCTATGTATGATCATATTAGTCTCTGTATGATCATATTAGTCTATGTATGATATTTGTGCATGTATGATCATATTAGTCTATGTATGAGCACATTAGTCTATGTATGATCACATTAGTCTATGATCACATTAGTCTATGTATGATCATATTAGTCTCTGTATGATCACATTAGTCTATGTATGAGCACATTAGTCT
>JAPQRQ010000012.1:1368297-1383072 GCA_037367365.1 Apogon talboti
AGACCAGTACCGATGTCCTATAGGAGAGACAGACCAGACCAGTACACCATGTCCTACAGGAGAGACAGACCAGACCAGTACCCCATGTCCTACAGGAGAGACAGACCAGACCACTACCCCGTGTCCTACAGGAGAGACAGACGCTGGATCCACTTTACCTGTGTGAAACCTTTGTAAATGTTTTGTGCTGCAGTGATACTAATGTTCCATGAACATAAAGGCTGTCCTGGCCTTGGGACAGACGGACTGTTCTACCTGACTTTAGTCAAACAGTTTCTTTTATTTGACTCATGAATGTTAAAGCCATGTTTGATCCATGTTTAGAAAATAAAGAAGTCAAACAGAACCAGCCCTTTATGTGATGTAGTGGATGTTTACTCCTGTACGTTTGTTCATTATGGGATGGAATCAGACATGTTTCATTCAGTAGTGCTCTGGTTACAACAGGGTTACAGTTACAACAATCTGTTGTTACATTGAAACACAGTTTTTCCAGTTCCCGCATATTTTCACAACTTCGCGCATTTTTTCCAAATTCCCACAATTTCACCGCATGAAATCACATAAAACCCACATATTCCATCGCATAATCAGGGACTTTGGCCTGCATTTTTCTGGAGGGACTGTCCACCAAGTTAAATCCAAACCCTTGAGCAGCAGCTGAACCAGAGACAGTCCACAAAGCCTTCAGTTCAGCGGTGTTCCTCACTGCTGTTGACTCTGTGTCTGTCAATGCACAGATCAGCTGATAGTACCTTGAAATATTCCATTTAATAGAATTGTTACGTTTGTATCTCTGTGAACACCCTTTATGTACCGGCACACCAACAGCCAGCGTGTAAACATCACAGACGTTTCCAGAGAACTACGGCTGAACTTACAAATGACAGATTATTGAAGGTGTCTACTTGACTTTAGTCCTTACCAGACTTATGAAAACAGCGCTTTCACTTCTGTTTTAACTTTGTTCCCAGCTACTGAACATAAATTATTTACTGAAGACTCTTTCATAGTTTCTGTTTTGATTGTCCATGATTCCATGATTGCATTACAACAGACAGCAGTGGGTTGGATGAATGAACCGGAGAGTAGAGTTCTAAATCTTAGGGGGACCTGTCAGGCCATTTCTGCACAGTTTTATTATTATTTTTCTATTGTGATTTGGTGATCATCATGGTTGAGTTACAACTTATGTCATGGATTTCTGCAACAGTGTCTCTTTTTGACACATTTTATTGACTTTAATGTCAGCTGGTCTTACAGGTTTTTTGCACTACTGCAAAAAATAAAGAAAGAAAAAGAAAAATTATATATACAGTATATATATATATATATATGTGTGTGTGTGTGTGTGTGTGTGTGCGTGCGTGCGCATAAATCTCATAAACCACCTCAGCTATACTCAAACTACTTGTTCAATAATTTTCAGAATTTTATCCTTTAAATGCCAGTTTAAATACATGATGCCACTTGTTTTATTAATAAATGTAAAATATGAGATATTTTTCATATAACACATGGAGGGTGTATGTGGTATTGTTTCATATCAGAACCTTGGACATGTCAAATATTAACAATAACACTGATTTCACTGCAGATGCTTCATTGACTTACACTGGACCCACATTTTTTAATCTCACATAAAAAAAATGCTAAAATGAAGTCAATGCTATCTCTGTATTCCATCTGTCCTACATTTTTGTCTCAGACACTGTTCACCCGATTCTTTTCAGATTTCACCCACATGTTCTTTACACGGGACCTACACGTGTCTCTGAGTTTTTGCATGTTTTACAAATTTTTGAAAAGTTTTTCAAAAGATTGAAATTCAAGCCTCAACCTGAATCCTTTTGTGTCCAGCGTATCAGTGAGCAGGAGGGGCAGAGAGTTTTGCCACTGGACGGTGGTATTGGTAAGCTCCGCCCACTTTTTCACCTGTTGACATCCTTAAAACACTGTGTGGATGAGAGGAACAAACCTGACTCATCAAACCAGGTTCAGTCTGTCTCCTTGAACTAGCTCCATTGTGACGTCAGCGCTCAGTATCATGTGACTTTGGAAAACCTTTGACCTTAAACCAGAACAGACATGAATAAGTAGAGCTGTGAAGGGTTTTAATTTATTTCTTTCGTACATTTTGGAAGAACAGACCCTTTAATCATCCTGCCCTTGAATAATGTGTCTTTTACACCACATTTCAAACTGACAAAGCTGGTCTGACGAAGTGGAACTCCTTTAGACTGTGAGGAGTCCGATTCAGGGACTCTGTGGTTTCACAAGCTGAGTTTGAGTCGAGTGAACCTCTTGATTTACATCCGACCCTCTTGACGCCTCCTTTCTCTTATTGGGCATTTCAGATTTACATTTGCTGTTCTGTGAATAGAAGGAAAGCAGACTGAAACATTATGGGGACATCACCTGTTAACGATGACTTACTTCTCATCCTGATGGACATGGCAGATTAATGATACACTTATATATCACTTAAGGAGCTGTAATCGGACATGTCTTGAAATGGATTGTATGGGATATGGCATCACCAGAAAAAAGTCCCATCTTCCCACGGTCATCGGTCAGATTTATGTCCAATCTAAACAACCCCGAAACAACCACATTCAAACGGATGAGGACACGTTTTCTTCATAGTCAGCGCCGTCCGGTGAGACGCTGAGTCTTTATTCAACTCCACTCTCCAACACCCATCACGCCTCTTTGACGCACCGTGTTTGACAGGGCAAAAACTGTTTGATTTCATAATATTTGCTCAATAATTCAGAGACAGATGTGCTCGTATCCCCATAGATTTGATTTCACCTAACTTGGGGGAAAAAAAGAACCAAAAATCTTGCCCCCGCTCATGAAACTGGCCACTAAGCTGAGTCTGCTGTGGGCACGTTATTTTGCACATGGAAGAAGGGATAGATTTCAGATTGTTATCAAGGATTGTCCAAAGACTACACATGCCTTCACTGCTATACCAGGGTCTTGGCACGCCCGAGTATTTGCACAGTTCGTCTTCTGCACCGACAGACTTATGGAGTCAGTCACACTGTTACATTTGGGTCACTGAGGTGCCAATAAAAATGTTGTATTCATGCCTTCTTGCATATGCTGATTTGGCACTTGCAGTCACAGGCTTGTGCGGTTCATGTCATGTTCCGTGTACAGGCCCAAGGACTTGTCAAGATGTCAAGAAAGGGATTGAGCTCCTCAGAAAAAGGATAGAGGTGAGTGTGTCACTATATCCAGCTTACAACCACGTCTGGCATTAGTCCTGCATTGAAGGGTGCACTAAAAGACTGGGTCGCAAACCTGTTTCCAGTGTGTCGCAGGTCTTTGTCTGGGCAAAAAATAATGTTAATAAACCGATCCTATGCTTTATTTTTTATGGAGCTGAGTGTCGTCCATCCCCCCTCCCCAACAGTAGGGGGCGGTAATGCACTGTAATAATCATTAACACCAGACATTTAACAACATAGAAGAGGTGTTACCTCCACAGAGGACTAAAACCTCAGTGGGTTTGATTCTTCAATAAGTGACTAAATGAACTTTTAATTTTTAACTGAGTACGCATTTTTAGTTTGGGTTCAAATGGACCTAATTAAAGGGAATGTTTCCATATGG
The DNA here is from genome assembly GCA_037367365.1 of Apogon talboti. Lineage (NCBI taxonomy): Eukaryota > Metazoa > Chordata > Actinopteri > Kurtiformes > Apogonidae > Apogon > Apogon talboti. The sequence continues at coordinate 1,371,922 of JAPQRQ010000012.1, forward strand.
ATCATCTCCACCTGCTGGTCAGTTTGGTTTATCATTGTCTTTTCATACTGTGATATTCTGGATTATCACAGGTTCAAAACACAACATCTGTTTATTAAATACATTAGAGCAGTGGTTCCCAAAGTGTGGGGCGCGCCCCCTAGGAGGGGCACAGTGCCATTGCAGGGGGGGCGCAGTATGGATGAATGAAAAAAAAAAAAAAATCAATGCTTGACTGCTAGTATAATAGACAGGTTTTTGACGGGGCTCCCACCTAAATGTAAAGCAGAAGACGAAGCATCGCCAAATGTGCTTCCAAACCAGCTTTCTTTAAAGCCAAAGTAGAAAATATGACGAAGCAGATCTTGCCTTTGGCTTCACCTGTACAACGGTGGGTAATGAGGACAGACCACAGTGTGTTGTCTGTCTTAAAGTGCTAGCTTCTGACAGTTTGAAGCCGAACAGCTAAGACGCCACTTAGAGACAATACATGGACAAGTCAGCGGACTTTTTCAGACAAAAACTCACAAACTGCCAGGATCAGCAGTGTCTCTTTACTAAAGCCGCATCCGTACCGACAAATGCTCAACTCGCTTCTGTATTTTTTTTAGGTTGCGGGGGGGGGGATTTTATTGTCAACTAAAGGGGGGCCCAGAAGAAAATGTTTGGGAACCACTGCATTAGAGAAGTTTAACTCTTATCAGTTTGGGTCTGGTCTTGTCGTTGAAGGGTGACAGTGGGTCCTGAAGACCAGACCAGTTCAGAACCGCTGGTCTGGACAATAGGTTCAGGAAGAAACAAAAAGAGAAAATGCAGGGAAAAAAAAAAAGCAGCTTGAAATGAAACGTGTGTGTAAGTCCTGAAACTGTACCATAACCACAACCTCCTGTGGTGACAGTTTCAGATGTTTAATGTCACTTTGTGCAAATTATCAATTTCCAATGAGTAAGAATTTGTATTGATTTCTCATTGACATCCTTCATTACAACAGTCGACACTATAGGTGTAGAAAACGGATGTCAAGGCCTGGTGACCGGTGCCAACTTACAAGTGTGAGTGTGGTTCCATACGACCGCACCCAGAGACTCCGCCTTCACCTCCTCAGAACCACAGGCATGGTGTAACCGAGGCCACGGGACAGCTTTATATGTCAGCTCTGCCTCCCATGACATCTTCATTGGCCAAAAGACATACTGGTTTTATCCAGGGTGTATACAGCTCATATCGAATTTCCTTCTGAAAGTTTGAGTTATATTGTCAAAAGAAGCCAAAACTATTAAAATAATCTATAAAATGAGTTTATTTCAAGTATTTTGCAACATATCCCTCAGGTTTTCAGACAATGGTGCAACTGGATCATTTGATATGTGAAAGGCACAGTTCCAGAGAGGCATTTTGGCAAACGGGGAGCATATCACTGGGTAAAGGTAATCTTTTGGTGGCAACCGACTGGCAGGTTTATTAGGTGAGATGTAATCCAATATTCATAATGTCTTGGAAACTGATGGAGCTTGTGTCTGAGCCCTGTTTGATTCATTCATATCCCATAAAAACCAAACCCAAGCCAGCTCCTCGTCCCCTGATGCCTTCACCCTCCTGTCACCACAAAACCTGCAGCCAGAAACCTTCACACATGGTTCAATTACATCAACATTCAGCTTGATATCAAATGTCAAATAAAAAGATGGATAGTTTAGTTACTTTCTCAATACATCATTTTGATCATTTCATTTGAATACAGGTAATATTCTCAACAATCTTAAAAAAATGTTGGAATTATACTGTTTTTATTGGAATTAAAACTTGTCAGTTCTATTTAGGTTGTGCCTCTCACTACATTATTATTAATACGTTGTTAATCCTTAACAACTATTCTTGTCACAATTTCCAAATGATTTTTATGTCTTTCCCAAGTGATTTATTGCCATATATTATATAATACAGTATTATCATTTAAATTTTGCATTTTTCAGTGAAATTCACGTAATTTTCTTATATTTAATTTGCTGATCATATTGATGCTCATAAAAGATCTGAGTAAATCCAAAGGTTATTATATCAGAACAGAGAAAACTGAAGAAAAAGTGACTTTTCAGCAACATATAACATTAACTGAACATAAAAATAAGCATCACCATCCACTGTCACTGATCCAACTCCATGGGTTTTACTGGTGAATCCATGTTGGAGAAGATGACGGTGTTTCCACGGTAACTACAGAGCTTCTGAACGTCCAAATGGGTCATATCTGATGACCATGAAAAGATGAATAACTGTATTTACACCAATCACTGACATGTATTGATAGAATTAGTGGATCAACAGGTATTAAATAATTTAGATCAGTAGATGGTTTTGGTTGTCGGTGGATGTTTGGGTCTTTAAGGGTTAATTCAACTTTGGTGAAAATTACTAGTAAAATACAATACAAGAATGTTCTCGTGTTCTATCTGCACTTCTTGGTGTGTTAGCAACAAGAAGTACTGTACAGGAAGGTTTCATTAGATTACAAATGTGTCCTCAGTGGTCTGATGCCATGTAATGAATACAGCTGCATGAGAAGGCGTCGTATGGAAAAGTATCGGAGGTTCCTTCTTAAGGAACCAGTAATTCTGCTCTGTCACATGTTCCTTGGAAGAGATTCAATATTTTCTGTCTCCAAGTGTAACATAATACCAGAAGTAAACTGTAGTACATGTTGTGTAATATGTTTTGGACTAGTCACAGTCTGACTGTAATGGCAGTGGAAACATATATGCTGGTATATAACTTATCTGTGCACAAATAAGGCCTTGAAATGAGCGGTGATTTTCAGTCTTAAATGCATGCATGACATATTGGGCATCATCATTTTACATGGACAGAAGGCTCTAGAAGGAGAGTGACGATTTACAAGGTGCCCTCTTTGAGTTAAGGAAGTATTTAGATTAAGTTATTAGTCTTTGTATCAATTGTTATGGAAGTAGTCATTGGAAAAAAAAGACATAGACTCTGAATATGGGTTCCAAGGTGGAAAACACTGTGTATGTCAGAGATATCAGTGATACTTGGATCAAATGTCAATCAGACAAGAATGGATTTAGAACAATCCCCAGTCCAGACACATTTAATCCATTTTACATATTCATTCATCTTTTTTTTTTTTTTAATATTTTATTTTGGATTTTTCACATAACAGCAATACAGTTACATACATACAAGATAAAGCGACCTCACCATTCATTCATCTTAAGTGAAAAATTAAAATTTATTTTTGCAGTGTATGTAAACTTACTGCAATATATCGATACAAAACAGTATTCTGAATTTAGATTTTCATTTATCTTTTACGTTCTCCAGAACACATCTCCTCCTATCTCATTTATTTATTGTTTGTTTGTTTATTTGTAGCTTTTTTTTTTTTGCAAACTTGATTTAATGTCACACAATTTTCCAGTTTAACATTGATAAATAAAGGAAAAACTCAACAGTTTTATATATTGACATGTATATTATCAGACCAGATATGAAATACCTCATATATACTCAAACAACGACATTTTTTATGTGTCATGACAGAGGCTGACACGAGCTACATAATTTAACTTAACTTTATTTTACTAAAAAAATGGGGGGAGAAAAATAAATGAATGTACATTTTCTCTTGTTTTGACCCAGGTCTTACCTTTCTGTGGCTGATTTCATCTCCAGAATATAATCTTCCCTCATGTCTTTGCCAGCAGACAGACCTACAGTAATGACGACTGAATTTAAAGCATCTCTTTAACAGTGACCGAAACATAAATATTGTTCTTGAAGAAGCTTTGACACCTGACAGTTTCTATTGAAGCACATTTTTAAAGTCTGCCAAGTATTGTGGAAATAAAACTAATAGGTCGAGGAGTTTGCAAAGTGATTTTTCTTTTTTTTTTTTTTTTTTTCCATGATGACATTGTAAACTTACAGAGTTGATTCGGGGTGGAGGAAGTCAGTTTATGTCATAAACTTTAACTGTTATCACATGAACTTTCAGCATTTACAGTAACTTTGTGACCTCATAGTGACTTAAAGTAACATGCAAGCCTATTCATAAATGAAACTGTAACATAACATGGCGTGTGTTGTTTGGAGAATCATGGAACTCCATTCATGTCATGACTAATCACTGAACAGGAAATATGTGCCAGACTGACTGAACTCCAACACAAACTGTGGATTTTCAGAGAGTGTAATAGGTTGAAATCATTTTCGCATTAATATTTTGACAAAGTGAAGGTTGTGTTGCCAGAAAAAGCGGTTTTGGAATGTATTTGTATCCGTGTGAATATGGCATCAGTCAGTAACTCATTCAAACAATACATTAAAAATTGGGCAAGCTAGCTAACAATGTACCACGTTACAGAGGAATACAGGGCAGGTGAAAGTTTCCCTATTGTTTTACTTCTAGTAACAAACACACACAGATTCTTAAGTTTCCCCTTGAAAGAAAAGGCTCAGTCAGTTACTGTTTAAGAATAATTTACTATAAAATAAGGGGAAATAAAATACAGACGTAAATACAGAGGACGCTAGGTTAGTAGGTCAGTTAACCTTTGAGCTAGCTAGTAAACAGTATATAATTTTGAGAAACAATACAGAATACATGAAAAGTTTGATGCTTTTGTACTTATTATTAGAGCAGCACCCACTGTTCCCATTTGGAAGGAAACGTCCAGGCAGTTACTCTTTAAAATAATTATATTTGGGGAAATACAGGGCTTTTTGAGAGGAGGCTACATTTTAGTTAACTAGTATGTTATTGTTGGGGAAGAATACGGAACAGATTAGTTTTGTTTTTGTTTTTTTTACTTGGAAGGTAACAAGTTTTCTTTATCATTCTTTTTATACTGGTCTTTATATTCTTTTTATATCATTTTCTATAATAAAATACATTTTCAGTCAGTTTGAAGAATAAATAAACATCAAATTCAAGCTAAATGAGGCTAACTATTTTTTTTTTTTTACTATCCTGCAAACAATTTACCATTTTGTTGCTTTAAAAGTTTTACTCCTCTTTCCATGTCCAATGATACAATATTTAATTTAATAATATATGTTTCATGTATTAAAATTATATTTAGTTAATACAGGATGTCCATAAAGTCTCTTTAATGTAACAAATTTCTTACAAAAGCAAGACTTGTTTGTGTCAGGACATGTGGGACAGATAATGGACCACTGACATGATCACATGACCACCGTGTGTTCACATTCTCATGGCTGTTAACCATAACAAACTTGTGAAATTGGGATACCCTAAAATGAATGACACGAATGACAGTAATCGTTCTGGTAGATAATGTATATGTATACCGAATAACAGAAGTATAAACCGGAAGGAGAGGTTATTTTACCTACCAGAACAACTACTGTCATTGGTTATTGGGCGTACACATACCAGATCACTACTGTCATTCCTCATTGGTGTCATTTGTTTGAGGGTATACCTGTGAAATTTAATATTGCTGTCCTTCTTCGGTCTGTTAGTCCATCCTATGGCGCTACAAGTGTTAAACATATTGATAGATTTTTCAATTGTTAATATGTCATGGCTGTATTTAAATTTAACGTGGTCTTTTGACAACTTCACAGCTAAAACCAATGTAGGATACTGGAGGAGCAGCGTCTTTTTGCCCCTCAGTTGGAGGCGGAGCAAAAAATCACATGCTCATGACGTCACATGACAACGTGTCCATATGGGACCATTAGTTTCCAGACGGTACTGGATGTGCTTCCATGTCGACTGTATCATAGTCTCATCGATGGTGTCAATGACATCAGGTCGTTGATGTCCTGTGTATTTGTTCCATACACCATATCTTTAACATAACTTCATAGAATGAAATCCAGGGCAGTGACATCTGGTGAACGAGGTGTCCCGGGGATTGGGCCCTCCCTTCCAATCCACTGATGTGTAAATGTTTGATTTAGAACCCACCAACATGCAGAGTCCACTGTGGTGGTGCCCCATCTACCTGGGACATGATGGTTGGTTGAAGGTCATCCAGTTGTGGTGACACATATTCAGTCAAAAGGTTAAGGTCAACATTTGCACTAATTGATCTCTCGTTGAAGAAAAATGGACCAATGACTCGATTGCACATGATCCCACAATGTGGTTAAAAACTACTGAGCAAATAGAACTTCTGCCTTTGTAATATTTTTTTGATTGTAAAGGGACTTTGTGGACACCCTGTAAATCTAATGTGTCTATACTAAATAAAACCTTCGCGCCTGTGTCACCATCAGCAGCTGAGAACATCTATCTCTCTCATACCTTGTATCTCCTTCCCTTTATTTCCTCAGCATCATTTGTCAGTGTGACAAATACATGTGTCCTGATGTCCCTGGACTGCACTAAACAGCCTTCATAAAAAAGTCACTGCTTCCAGCCAGACAACCTGATCCGGCTCCTGTCATGGCAGACGCATTAAGCCTCCCTGGCCACCTACTCATCCTCCTTCTCTTCTCCTCATCTGAGGAAGGGAGAGAGTATGATCAAGAAGGAGAGGTGGAGGTATCGCAGTACAATGTTGGTGGGAGTAAGAGAGAATAAATGAGGTCAAAGTTCATCGAAGGAGGACCGACGCTGGGAAGGAGCAGAGAAGGAGGAAGATGGATGGTTATTGAGTGGAAAAGGAGGCAGAGGGAGCGCAGTGAAACAGGCATGTTGGATTGGATGAAAACCAATGTGGGCTAGCGCGCCAGGGGGTACGGTTGAGTGTACCCAGAGGATCCGCTCACAAAGTGGCCTCAAACGCATCCACAACTACTGATGCTTCCAGCAGCTGTTGTTACAGCTGAGCACTCTGCACCTTGGACTTCTGGAAAACACATTTTCCCCTTTCCAATTGTGAGGTCTCTCTCTGTCTCTCTCTCTCTCTCCCAACAGGACTTAAACGTATCAAAGCAATGCGGCGGTAGATCATGAACACATTGGCCCTCTGGGGTCACTTTGAGAAGTGATTTTTAAATGAGTGCCCGTGTTTTTTTTTTTCCACCCCCTTCTCATTTTGCTACATCTGTCTCAAGCACTCACTTTGTCATCTAAAGTTTCTGTTAATGTTGACCAAGAGGCTTATTAAAAGAAAGTGTTAACGGAGGAGTAGTTATCACATTGGAAGAGCAGTGAGTAATGTTTTCATTGTGACTCTTCTTCCTTTCGGATGCGTTCATCTGTCTGGGTCTCTTATTGCCAATCTGTCATCAGACAGAGCTTATAATTATATATATATATATATATATATGTATAGTATGTCTTTTAAAGCAAATGGTAATGGACCAAATACACATAGCCTCTGCTACCTAATAGATTCAGTGTGTCCTAAAGAGATTTTACACTCGACATTTAGAGCCTTATGAATCCAAATTGGATTTGCTTAGTGACCCAGTCAAACTGTCTCCTCACTTACACCAGTATGATGTTTATAATATTAATGGGAGCGACATTGTAGATAGATAGATTGTACTAATAATGACAAGTTCAATGTAAAATGTCAAATAGGCAAAAAGATATATTTACAAAAGAAATTCTAGAATACAGAAAGCCAAAAATGTAGGAGCGGTGTAAGGAGTTCCTGGTGGAAAAGAACAATGAATGTAAAAGCATCTGGGATAATAGGGAAACATTAAACTTAAGCAAACAAAGCTGCAATAACATCACTACCAGTAAGTCTTACCTCAAGAGGAAAAATGGAAAAGCGTAAAAATATCATTCTTAAAGGCACAATTGTACATTGGTGGAGGCTATAGCAACCTCTGCAGCCAGTGTTCAGTATGAGTCTATGTAAGTGAGTGGAGTTCACAAGGGGAAGCGTCATGTGTTCTAGTCACAGGAAGAACAATGTTTGGTGTAAAGGAGCAGAACACAATGGACCTTTAAGAACCAAACACCAAATCTACAAACTGTACGAGAGGAAGGAAACATGATACTGGTGACCACAGGTCCAGCTGATTCTGGTCTAAGTTTACACCGAAACTGAAAAAATGGAAATATCACTGAATGTTTTCACACTTGGTTAGAAGTTGGTCTACCGACAAATGACAAGTTAGAAAGGGAAGAGATGAAGCATTAGTGTGTGTGCGTGTGTGTGTGTGTGTGTGTGTGTGTGTGTGTGTGTAACAATAAGAAGACTATTTTCTCTGGATTAGTACAGTTAACCTACAGAAATGCTGTGGAAATGCCACTGTGTTTGAAGACCTTCAGAAGTAAACTGCAGTAGAAAGAACACATTAAATGATCCAACTCATGGTGGTTCAGTTCGGGCGTCACCATATGTAAATAAACTTCAGGTTTTGTAAAAATACCTCAAAATATCAGCATCTCCAGTTTTAAACCACATTTACCAAACACCACGGAATGGATTGACACCTAAATTTACCTCAACTTTTGATGGTTTTTCTGAAAATTGCGTTAAAGTTTTCTATCCATTTGGACAACCTGGGGGTGACACGGTGGTGCAGTGGATAGCACTCGTCCCTCACAGCAAGAAGGTCCTGGGTTCGATCCCAACATCCCAAGTTTGCATGTTCTCCCGTGGGTTCTGTCCCACCATCCAAAGCCATGCACTGATTGGTTAATCTAAATGGCCCATAGGTGTGAATAGGTTTGTCTCTGTGTCAGCCCTGAGATGAACTGGAGACTCGTCCAGGGTGGACCCCACCTTCACCCTTAAGTAGCTGAGATAGGCTCCAGTGACCCCCGCGACCCTAGTGAGGATGAAGCAGGTTCAGAAGATGGATGACCAGGAAGTGTGCACATATTTTCCTGTCTGTGATTTGTACAGAAGTACAAATAGTACGTTGAACTAAAAGTACTGTCAGAGAGCATCAGCTGCCTTTGAGAGATACGTTCCTTTGTGAGTGTAATCTACCTCCAGAAGAGGAACGGGGAAGAGGTAATAATACAACCTTAAACTGGTTATGCAGTGGAAATGTAATACAGATAACAACAAGGGGACGATGTTGAAAGAGTTGTCAGAGAAGCAGGAACTGGTGTCGCAACAGAATGAATGAAACCTTTGACGTGCCAAACAGATCACAATAACTGTGCAACATGTTATTGGATGCATCCAACTTTCCATTTAAGGGGGAAATGGGTTTTGAAGAGTGGTGAGTAACAGAGGTAGGGAAAGTGGAGCAGTAAAAATATGCGAATCTTTCATCCAAATCATTTGCCATGCACTTCAATTAAGCCACGCTGGCTCCGTTAACAACAACATGTCATCAAACTGCTACCTCACAGATTATTGTTCTTTCCAAGGTCTCCAAATATTACAGCATGTAAATCTAACTCCAGTAAATGTAACATGCGTTTTCATAACAAACCCATGGATACTGTCATAGCTCTGGCCACTCAACAGGCGATATGACTCATAACTCATCCACAGAGGTAATAGCTAATGACTGTTCTTGGCATCATTCAAGAGATACATTGAATTAAAGTTTTCCCAGACTTGTAGCCTCATAGTTGTGCATTGAGACCAATTTAGAGTTAGAATTACATGTAAGAGGCCGTGACTTTGCAACCTTCATGGGCAGTCTATGGTTGCCAGCCGATCTGCCAACAGCAGCGGTCAAGCTGCTTCATGATTTCCCTGTCAGTGAGGTGACTCAGGCCGTGACTAACCAGCGAGACTAAACCACTATCGAGCGTCTACATCTGTGGCACGAAGGCCAACATGCATGATGTGTAACACAGGAGTAATTCTATCGATTCCCTCTATTCTCTGCACTCTCAGAAAACATTTAGCCTGAGAGAGACAGAGGGCGGGGTAGTTTTGTTTTCTTCTTGCTGGATCCTGACATGAACCTGGAAGCTCTGGAGCCACAGGGGCCAAATGTCTGGGAGCTACCCAGTCCTCAAGGCACCCAGACTTGGTAGAAAATGCCAAGAGGCTGCTCATCTGGGCCGGTCGTCTCCTCGGGGCTTGGACTGACGAGCTCAAAGATGAAGGCTGGAGGGGCTTAGCGTGGACTTTTAGCAGGAGCCTAGGCTATAATTTCATCTAAACTGTGTCCCAAAATTTGTCATGTGCAGACAGATAGCCTATACCTATAATTTCTAGAAAAAAAAACAAAAAAAAAACCTCTTTAAGTCTTTGTGTATATTGATCCACTGGCATCAAACTGAACAAAACCTCATACAGAACTGTGGAAAAAGCTCCTGGTGGTGTTAACAGCAGCTTGTCATCAGGCTGGAGAGACTCTTCATCTCCATTGGACACAACAGCTCCGCCGTGAATATCCTCAGCCTCATAGCATAATAAAAGTCCTATTTTTTTCAGAATATAGCCAATGATGCAAAATGAAGCAGCAGTGTTAGGACAATAAAGTCATGCAGATATCACAATTTGGCCAAAAATATGACTTAGGCAATTATGCTCTGAGGCTAACGATGTGAACGAATTGAACCGAGTTGGAAAATTACCCCTACGCCCGAGGCAGTGCATGCTGAGCGGCGCAGTAGCATTCCTAGAAGTACAGCGGTAACCCCTTGATCAGGTCCTTTTTCCTCAATAACAGCATTTGGACGTTCGTTTCCAGGACTGACCACATAAAACAACACTTATTCCATAGTGATGAACATTTGTGGAGGTGATTCTTGGGTGAAGGAGTCACTGAGGATGTGGAGGTGAGGTTTATTCATGGTTTATTCATGGTTTATTCATGCCTAAGAAAAGCTGGAAATGTTTAAAACATTTCTAAACTTGTAGTAGAAAAAGATCATTGGAATAGTATGCTGCCGTCCACTTTGACCAATTAGACCCAGGTTGGTAAGGTCAGGACTCATAGATATACATACAGATGCTAAAGATGAAACAGAGTAAATGGTAAAGAAGAAAGAGTATTAATAAGAACCCATCCACTTCAGCATCACACACAGAAACAATACAACTCTGAAGTATTTGGTTGAATTCATGCGACATCAGTTCACAAACGTCACCAAAGATGAACGCCAGAAATTACAGTCCTGATTTTTACAACCATTTACTACGGCATTTATTATTAATTACATTACTCAAACAATGTTTATTTCATTTGTTTAGCATATTCCACAGAGCTGTCCGTCATATATGGCTGGGTTGTCGTCGTTTGCTGTGCATCCATGTGTCTACCCCCCCCTTCCCAATCTTTCTTTCCTTCTCTCTCTCT
>JAPQRQ010000012.1:1601470-1613233 GCA_037367365.1 Apogon talboti
TATATACTGATTGCCCTTATATATACATATATTCTACTGTTCATCTCTGACACTTATCTCAGGTAGTGTTGTACACGCTGTATGACATTTATCTCTGACAGTTTGCCCAATTACCCAACAACATTTATGTAAATATATAGTTTTCCCTTAATAATAGTAGTTTATATTTTTTTATGCTCTTTTTCTTGTGCATGCCATTTTTTAAATGCTACTGTTTTGGTTGTTGTAATTTCCCAGTTAAATTATTCTATTTCAATTTTCATGCTTATCTTAAATTCTCTTGTTCATTCAGTGTGTACAGTAAAATAAGATTTTCATTGTACAGGGACACCTGTTTCTTTACTGAACACATGACAATAAACGCTTTGACTCTTGAATCAAAAAGCTCATAATTAACTGCAACCAGTTTTATTTTATTACTTTTTATTAACGTATTATTGAATAAATCTACTGTCAAAGTAGTATCAGACACTTTATAAAACCTCAAATTAAAATACCAATACTTTGAATTTTAATTAAAACTTAATTTCTCATTCTTCTATCGCTTTTTTTTTTATTATTAAGTCCAAAAGACACTAAATAACACACAAGGAAGCTGTTGTTTCTTTCTCAGTAAAACAGTCCTGAAGTGAAAACAACACGTGCCATAAAATTCTGTATCGACAGTTGTTTTTTTTATTGGAATGGATCACAGACACAATACAGCCCTGCTTTATTCTACCGTTAAAAAATGCAACAAACTTGCAACACCAATTCTCCATGTCCTCTGCTTGTTAAAAAAACATTCATTGCAGTAATTCCATTTCAAGCCTTTAGACAGTACAAATTAAATGTGTGATGTCTTAAACACACAAGGTGTAAATGCATTTTCATTTTTAGCATGCAACACGTTTGAATAATTTGGTTGTGCTCACATGGTCAGCTGAAATTAGATTTTTGGATGAAGTCAATTGTTTCATTCAAGTATGTCTGATGATTATTTATGTCATTGCAGCCTGTCTTGTGAAAAATAACTCTCAAGGTAACATTGGACCTTGAAGATGATAAAACAAAAAAGCAAAAATACCTGAAGAGTAGTGGAGACCACCAACACCAGTGTCATCAAATATAACAAACCCTCAGCATTTATAAGAAATATCCAACATTTACAGTTAAGCTAAGTCTCTCTGTCTTTACAGTATGTACATGGATTGTCCATGTCTCCCTTTTTCCCAAAAAATTGCACATTATCTTACAGTATTCCTTCAGCCCATATTGAAAAATGTATTCAACAACATCTAACATTCATTCATAAATCAAATCAATTTCAACAATCAATTCAGTTCCAACATTCAAGTCAAACTCATTGTCCGTCATAAAACCATCAGAGGCTTCAGAAAGCTGGCACAAGTTTAAGGCGAGTAACGCGAAACAATACTTATTGATCTGTGCTGAGGGACAAAAGCTTCAACTAAAAGGAAAAATCCACCTCATAGTATTTCAAATCTCCAAAACATCGGTGATGTACGTTGCATTTCTAGGCCCATTTGCTGCTTATGTTGTATTTTTTTTAGTGTGCTATCTTAGAGAATAAACAACAACAGGGTTAAGTTTTGGTTTCTCGTATAAATGTTATAAATAAGCTAGGCAGGTCGAAAAAGATCATAAAATAAGTCCTGGAATGCAATGGACATCATAGCATGAAGAAACAAAACAGCAAATAGGAGGATGGATTTTTTCTTTCATACCTTAGATCAGCCTATCAACTGGGACAGTCCAATTCTTCAGTGCCCAGGAAGTCTCCTAAAATATGCTCATGTTGACCAAAGACAGGCTCTAAATATGGATGCCCCTCCTTACAGTGCATGGCTATCGACCTGTCCATGTGTCTCTCCTCGTGCTCCCGGCGGGGGGCTTGGATGTTAGCTTTCTGAGCCATGGGGGAGAGAGGCACAGGGACGAAGCCGTGGTAAACAACCAGCGGTGGGGTCAGAACCTCCATAGGAGACACCTGGGGAACAGCGCCCTCTGGTGGCTGGATTGGCAGTTGCACATAGCTTCCCGTTTCAGGATCAAAGAAGGTTTTGGTTTTTACTTGTACGGGCATATCCACGAAGAAGTAATGGCCTGAGTCCGGATCCTGGAGGAGCTTACGCTGCGTCATGGGGAAGGACTGCGTAACAATGGCGTGCTCGATGCTGGACTGGCGGGAGAGTTGGCTGGTGTGACTGGACTGACGGGACAGGTTTGGAGGATGAGGGACGGCGGTGCTTTGAGCGTCGATGCTATGACTCCGTCTCAGAGGGTTGTCCCTGCTTGGTTTGTCTCTGCCTCTGCCTCTCTGGTGAAGCTCATCCATGATGGATTTCTCGATCCTCTGGGTTCTGGGATCACCGACTGACATGTCGGCACTGAGTCTGCGCTCCACTTTATCTTCAAAGTATCTGTCGGTGCTTACCGATCGGTGGAGTGGCCTGTCTGACATGGGTCTGTCTCCGATGTGAGCTTTGTACACAGGTACGTTACTTATGACTCTGTCGCTGCTGTAATGCCTCTGCTCCGGCCTCTCTCGGATGTGTCTGTCACTGCTCCGGCCTTGCCTCTCAGTTCCAACACTGGGAGGTGCTTCGCTCCTGTGGGTATTGTTTTCCATTGAATCATAGCTCTGTCTTCGAGCGTTGTGGTTCATGTGGGCTCTTTCATGATGGTGTTGACTGTTATGGGATCTCCTTTCATTGGGTAGTTGTTCAGAGTGGTCATTGTGACTTTCGTTATTATGATCCATTTTCTCCCTGTGCTTTTTCTCACTGCTTTTTGAGGTTCTACTGCTGCTGCTTTTGTGCTCAGACTTGTCACTTTTGTGTCTGTCTGCCCTGTGTTTACTGCTGCTTTGAGAGGGTTTGTGGGATGACTTCTGTGCCGCCGCCTCCTCCTTCTTTATTCTTCTGTTGGTTAGCTTCATGGCTCTGAGAACAGCCTTTTCAGATTTGGGTAGGACAGTAGGAGGCTTGGGCAGACTTGTTTGGCTTTCGTTACCGCTGCAGGTAGAGCCTGAACGCTCACTGGGAACCTTCAGGACCTCACACTCTACTGCAGTGTTCATTCCCATCTCATCAGCTGTGTCAGCTGTGCTGGTTGTTAAACTCTCCACACCCTCAGACAAAGGGCTCACCCCAGAATTTCTGTCGTCCTGCTGTGGGACAGTGAGGAATCCATCATCTTGATGATTTGTTTGGGTTTCACTTGGAATATTGAAGGGTGGGACAGTCGGGGGAGATGGCTTTGATACAATGTCTGTGGGTTTAAAGCTGTCAAGTGTGACGGCAGCGCTGCCACTTGGAGCAATTCCATGATCGACTGGAAGCTCTGGAATTTCATTCACATGAGGTACCTCCACTTCTGCCTTTTCTGAAAAACTCAAGCTTCCTCTCGGTGTCCAGGGTTGCACCGTCTTCTTCAATTTATTACTTATTGCTGTGTTGTCTTTAACCTTAAATAAAGCAGGAATTCCCAAAGTTGGTGAGAGAGTGTTCAAGGCCGCCGCTGCAGGTTGACTGTTTTCATCCTCAGGTAGGTTAGTGTTTTTGTCCGTCTCTTTGCCCTTGCTTGGTACTGCCGCCTCTTCATCGGGGGATTTTATCCTGTGCTTTGCAAGTTCTGGCTCACTTTCATGATCACTGAAAGAATAATATTCTGCTTCCGTCCTGTCTGAGTCAGGCTTTGTGTTTTGTGAAATATTCCTTATTTCTTCATCAACCTCCTCCACATCTCCAAGGAGATTCTCCAGAGAGTGGAAAATATTTGTCTCACTCTCAGTATTTCTGTGTAGGGCACTCTCCACTGAGAAGTAAGATGACTTTGAAGAGCAGCTCACTTGATCGGGTGGACTTTGATTGATACTAACCCCATTAACCAGTAGTAAGGGTGATATTATATTTCTGGGGGTGTCACTGAAAGACTCTGCATCTGCTTTTACATCTTCATTAGCTTTCATTACTTTCTGAGATTCTTCTGTGACTGAATTGCTGCATTCTTTGTCTTGTGGAGAATTTAAATAATCTGGTTTTAGAGGGGCCTTTCGCTTCACTTTGCGCGTCTCTTTTGCCTCAACATTGTTTTCAGGTGTCATATCCCATGGAGAGTTCATATCTTTCTTGACGTCATTTGCCTTGTTTTCATTTTGTCTAACCTCTGGTGATAAGTGAGATCTACTTTCAAGTTTGAAAGGTAAAAGTGCTTCACCTATTTCTGAATCTGCTGTAGGGGGTTTTAAATTATTTACTGGGCTGCACATATCTTTATTAGAGCTTGTTTCACTTTGGCTTGGTACAGCCTCATTTGCAGATACGTTGGTATCAACTTCTTGTTTTTCTGAGCTTGTACTCCTTATCTCTGATGTCAAATAGAAGTCGCCATTTTCATATATCCCGTCTTTGTTAAAGTTCTCTTCTTCTACTACATCTTTAATACTGTCTGTCATGCTACTAATACTTCCATCTCTTCTCCTTCTAGGAGGCACAGGTGGAACATCTTTTCTGCTTTTACTTGGGTGGATAAGATCTTCAATGCTATCTTCAGACACCTGACTCACTGTACGTTTCAAATCAACAAGGTTTGCATCATAGTTGGAGTTATCAGTTAGTTTTTCTTTGATATTTTTCTCTTTTAGTAAAATATTTAGCTCATTGTCCAATTTGTCCATCCCAGGTAAAGCGATCCTCGTGCCTCCTCTGTGAGTTTCACCAGGTCGAGGTTCAGTCTGTGCCAGAATCTGTCTCATGTGGGTGTGGTCTCTGAGATCACTTAACCTTTCCTTTAGCTCCTTGTCTTTGGGTGTAACAGGGCTGCCATTTTGCTCCTCCTTAGCCTCTGAATATTTTGTAGCATTTTTACGTTGCTGTGCCCTTGTTTCATAACTTTCATCACCATCAGCTCCCTCAGATATTGGATTTGCATCTTGTTCCGTCTCTATATTCTTTCTCTTTTGCCTTTCTGAAATGATCTCTTCGAGGGCCATTTTGGCCTTGTCGTAATTGTCATTTATGAGAGCTTTGTTTACTATGACATTACCGTCTATCTTTGTGAACACATCCTGCTTACTATGCTCCATCTCCTTCTTTGTAAACATTTCTCTCTTGGCTGACGTATTCCCTCTCATCGACAACATGCCCTTCTTAATATTTCTAAGTTCCCTTGAGATCAAATCATTCTTGGCCTTTGTCTCCGCATCTATGTTGATAAGGCCGAATTTGTTCCTTGCATTTTCAAGAAAACGATCACCAAGTCTTACTCTTTCCAGTTCTTTCAAAGCATGCAAATCATTAATAATATGTTCACTATCCCTTGCGTCTCTTTGTAGCGTTAACTCACCCTCATCATTTTCTGTCCTTGCGCTTACATTCATATCACCTTCGTCATAGTCCTCGGTTTGCTCATCACCTGTCACTGCGTATCTTTGATATTTGATATAATTGTTCTGTCTGGCTGAGAATATATGTTTGAGTTTCCCCTGTTTCTGGACAGATCCTCTGTCTTTTGCATCTTCTAAATCACCGTTAGTCAGTCTGTCAGTGCTGACTGTGTGCTGCTTGTCAACAGGGAGTTGGATGTCAGATTTGTTGAAATTTCTTTTAGGAACCGGCGGGGGTTCTTTTTTCACATTTTTACTGACCACCTTTGCAATGTTTTCTTCTTTGCTACTTTGAGACAAAACATGGTTACTTTCAAGTACTACACTTTCCTGCTTGCTACCAAGCAAATCTTTAGAATAGATAACTTTCTTTTCCATCTCTTTGTTCTTTGTTTCCTCTGTTTCTGAAACAGGCTTAGCCACACCATCTGAATGAGCTATAGACAGAGCTTTAGTTTTTGCTGCATTAATTGCTTCTCTTGCTGCTTTGATCACAGACTTTGTACTCAGTGACTGACCACCAGTATCCCTTTCTGTAGAACCCTGCACTCCGCAGTCTTTTTCATTTGTGTTTTTCAGTGGCCGTTTGGGTTTTTCTGGCACCTCTGGCGATATTTTTCCTACTGCTATTTGTGATGATGGCGCCTCTTTCTCAGCTGCACGGCTTGAAAATAAAGGTGATATATCTTTGCTGACATTTACAGAATTTGGTGAAAGCCCTGTGTTTGTTGGCAGTGGCTTTGGAGAAATCTCTTTGTTTAGAGAGAATGGTGAAAGGTCATTTTTCTCACTTAGCACAGAATCACCAGTGTTCTGAGGAACTTGAAGATATATCATATCACTGTCAACAGGGCTGGCTTTTTTGTATAAATTGAGTGAAGGATAGTTTTGCTTTTTAGCCAAGGTGGTTTTGTTTTTCTTGTGCATAAAGGGAGACATAGGATTGTCCTCGCTAAGGTTTCCTGCAGACTTAGTTTGCAGCAGATTTGATAACAAGTAGTCATCTGAAAGAGGCCTATCAGCATCATGCTTCATAAGGTCAACACTTTGAGTGCCGTTATGTTCCAAAACAGAATTGCAAAGTGCCTGTCCATCTTTTACGATGGCAGGTGTGCTCAAGCCAGATGCTTGGCCATCTGACATCGCTTGTTGATATGTCACATTATCTGGTTGTGGAGACTGAGTGACATCTTCTGGCACTTCTAATGTTTTGAATTTAGGTGGACTATACCGGCTTTTCACCCGTTTTCTGTTGTCTTTAAGGTTAAAAAGAATGCTAGAGGCAAGTGATTTGTAGCTGTCCCGTTTGATTGGAGGTTCAGGCGTCACTTTAGCCTCTGAATGTGGCCTCAGCGCAAGGTCAAGGACAGAAGGAGACAGGACAGAGAGAATCTCTGATGTTTCTGTTGGCTGTCTGGAGGGAATGAGGGGAGTCATAAGTTGGCAGATGCTAAATGGTGTAGAAGCCAAAGAACTGACTTCCTCTACAGCTTTAACCTCCACAGATTTAGCTTCTTTTTTGAGCATCCAAAGATTTTCTTCCAAGGGCTTTGTGAAGCTATCCTGAGGCGGTATCCCAGACTGATTGACTGGAATAGCACTTTTAGCCCTGGACCTGTTGCGCCTCCAGGGGGCAGCAGTCGCATCCCCTATATCTGATGAGCACCTCTTCTCTGCGGTAGTAGCTGAGGGCTTTGGCAGGACTTTTGGTGGTGAAGGGGGAGGGATGGGTTTAGGGGCAACAGGAGGGGGTGGCTCCCTGGTTGCTTTCTGGCAGGGCTGAGCCTCCTCTGTGTGAACAGTAGTCTCTTTTCTATGGGCCTCTGTCAGCTCCTTGTAAAATGGCAGGTCATACCATTTAGGGACAGTATCTGTGGGAACGATAGGTGTGGCTATGTCCTCCTGGCCAAAGGTGAACCGGTTCAAATCTCCCCATGTTTGAAAAGGGCTAAACTCACTGTGGAGGAAAAAGTTTTTGATGTTAAGCTTCTTCAATTTGACACCGGATTTCCCATTTTTGCTTTTTGAGGATTTCCCTGAGGAAGTGGCATCTTTGCCTTTTTTATTTGCTGAAGCATCACCAGAAGGATGTCTTTGGTGGTTTTTGTACGATCCATCTGTGAGATTTGTGTGATAATCTGGGGAGAACTCTGACAGCTCTCTTTGGATGCTGCGAAGCGCTGATTTGTCCCATGATTCCCCATTGGAGTCAGTCACACCACCATTTTTTATAAACATCCCTTCACAGCTTTCCTCTGTAGCACTTAATGCCTTGAGGAAAGAGGACATATGGGATATGTTCTTTTGTTGCTGCTGTTTCCATGGCTGGGCATCATGTTTGTCATTTCTGCTTTGCCCTTGTTTTTTAGATTCCTTGTGATGAGTCTTTTTGAGGGGTTCCCCTGCCAAAGGCTTGTGGCAGCTGAAAGGCGAGTAGCCGTACAGGAAGTCATCATTGTAAACAGCATCATCTCCAATGCACAGACTTCTGAAGGCTCGATCAGTCAGTGTGCTGACTTCACGGTCTGTCTCGTCCATGAACAAATCGGTGAAGCCGTTGGGGAAGCGGTGGTGAAGCATACTCCCCATCCGATGGCTCATGTGTCGCTTTTCCGCACAGCTCATGGTGTCAACAGTGTTTGTTCTGTCTCAGCATCACCTGTGTTGCGTCCTCTACACGTCTGGGTGCCTTGTGGTTACCGACATCGGCAACTTCTTGTTTGTGTAAACCTCCTAAAAAACAAATAATCAAATTAGTGTCCATTTGTCAAAGTTTTAAACCTTGGTTTAAATCAATTTGCTAAGCTCCTTGTAAGGAATTGTCACTTGTGCAGTTTAGCAGTTAAAAACAGTTCCTTTTTGACATTATTACTATAAATGGTTTTCAACAACTTCATTTGCACTGATGACCTTTATGTACACGACATGTGCCAGGTTGGTCTATGCTGTCACTATGCAGGCAGCAGACAAACACTTCATACCATGCACGTTGCTATTTTAAGCACTGCATGGTACCTTAAGCTGTGACCACTGAACATTACTTTTGATGGGTAAAGGAACACATTCCAAATAACACTGGTCTACAAGTCAAATGCTTCCAGACTAAAAGTAGTTAAACTTTACCAAAGTTGAGTCACTAATAAATAAAAATTGAGTCAAAAGTGTTAGTCGGTTGTAAGTTTTAAGATACAGTCTTGGGCCAAAATGTGAAATTCTGAGAATTAATGAGAGAATGGGTTTTATTCAAAAGGAATATTTGTGTCAGAGCTACAGATCTACTTCAAAACACTGTCTGCACATTACAATACATTCACTTTACAGGTTGTATCTAGTGGAACATTTATAAATCCATTGTACATGTGTACATAAACCAACATATATGTGTAATAACACACCATCATATACAGTGAAAACGAGCTAACCAGCACTTTGGTCATTTGTTTTCTTATTAAAGTATGTAAGATTTAGCACATTTAATGTCTGATATTTTCTAAGAAATTGTAGAGCAGTGTAATTCATTAATATTAGAAAAACAGAAACATTTTTTTCATGTGAAAACACTGTAAGGAAAAGACCAGAGCACATCCAGTATAATAGTTGAGTTTGCTTCTGTTGGCCATTAGATTACACACACATTCTAAAACATAAATACAAATCCTCACATTAATGTCCTTGCTAGTTAGCTTACACCAATGTGCAAACTGAATCATCACATCATTGCCTGTGTGTCTCAGCAGCAGCTGCTCTACTGTAGCTTACTTTAGCTATCTGGGTGAGGTCTTAGAATAGCTCATTAACCCATTTATATATCCTGACCTGGGAGCATAGCCACTGGCATATCACTCAAGTCTTTAACCATGCAGATGACACTCCTTATAAGCTGAAGAGGTTGACTGAGACAAATATAAACAGATATGACACAATTTAGTAGTGTATTTGATGGTATTGTTGCATTAAAACAGCATTAAAAAATAATATGGTACTGAAGAAATTGAAGGTGTGGAGGTCAGTGATGTTTACAGTCAGTGTAGGAGGACTCATGGATACAACCGATAAAAGGCTACGTATCAGAATGTAATAACTATTTTAATAATAAGTAGCTTCAAGGTGAAAGAACTGTGTGACTTTACTGTATCTGCTTTGGCTACAGAATGTTTTGGCTTTCCAGGACTCTTTGGCCAACAACTGATCTTCTTACTCTTATAACCAGAGATCAGTTAGCAACCTCGGTGCTTTCCCAGCATCTGCTGCCATATTTATACCCAAGGAATGAAGAAGCCCAGTAAGGTAAAGTGTACAAATGTGCAGCCTTTGCAAGATAATTTTTTTTTTTTGTTTAACATATATGTGTATCACTATCTCTAAAAATCATTAAGAGGCTACAAGAATACAGCTATAAAATCCAGGCATACCCTGTGGGCTTTTATTCTCTTGATTATCCCTCAAATTGAGTTTAATATCAAAATAATCAACAGTTAAACCCTTTTCTGCTCCTGCCATGGTAAACATCAGCGTGATTCTGGTGAACCTCACCTCTGTTATGGGTCTTTCATGCTGGGAGTGAAGGTCCGATCTACTGTAGACTCTCGTATTATGCACAAGTCCTTTGTCAAATCCAATAATCCGGTGGTTTATAATCTAATGAGAATATATTCAAGTTAGCTGTCATTCCTAGGTCATAACACTTTTTTTTAAAGTTGAAGAAACAAAGAAAACTCACCAAAGTGAGTCAAGCCCTCAGATCCATGTTCAAATGCACTTGAGTGGAGAGTCTCTCAATCGCCAGTCCAGAAGGTACCAAAATAGACACACAAGTTGGTGTGGCCAAACTGAGCAGCAACACAGGACGCAGCTAGCTCGCTCACATTGGAATAACCAGTGGGTGTCGAGTGGCAGGGCAAGACAGGCCACCAGGATGAAATGGACACTGTCATTGGTTATTTTTGTAACTTAGCAGAGAGGGTTCATGGACTTCTGCGTGGAGCCTCTCTTTTCTGTTAGATGTCTTTCAAAACACAATCCTGTACTCAGTTAAGTGCAGTGTTGGTGAAGACAGCGAAAACAGGTCACATGCACGTACCTGGCGGCCAGTAACGTTCAACTTACTACTGTCTATGTCTGTGTCACCAAGAGAAACACGCCGTCTGATTTAGCCCAATGCATCACACATCTCCAAAGTACAAATGACATCTCCAAAAGCCTGGTTGACGGAACTGGACGTCTACTGACTGGTATTTGTCAAAGAGATGAGTGTGGGAGTTGTGTTTACGAGGCTGTGTTGTGGCATGAAGGTGCGTGACTGGGTCGTCTAGTTTTAGGACCGATGCAGCTGTTGTTGCTGTGAGATTATGCTGAAATGGAAGGAGGATTTTGTTGACTTGTTACTCGTAGAGAGTCAGAGGAAGTGATTGCATCAGGGTCGTGTGAAAAGTGACCCCATTCATTCTGTAGAAAACAGAGGGGTGGTCCTTCTTATCAGAGCAGGATGTTCATCTCTTATCCGGTTCATCATACTGCACACCCGTTCAGGTGTAGTTACTTTCATTTGTGTTGCCAATACAACACATATGAATGAAAACTAGCACCTCCAAGTCTGTATTAAACCTTTAAGTTAATCTATTTCTTTCTCACTTTACCCAAAGTCATCTTCATATAGATTTCCTTTCCTTTCTGTGTATCCCAAGTTGTTACTGTATGTGCAAACAGTTAACATGTAAAAAATTATATTGTTTACACATGAACAACATGGCACTCTCCATAAATTACTCTTCCCTAATACGTAGGCAGTCATAAGTAGGTTGACAGTGTTTCATCTTATTGAATGGAGAGGCTGGATGTGTTAGCAAGAGCAGCACCTGGAATTAGTAAAATAGATGGATAGTTTAAAACAAAATGAAGATAAATACATGAATGAAGGAATGAAGGAATGAATTTGGTTTATACTTTGTGTTGTTTTAACCTATTGTTAGTCTGCTGGTTCAAGAGGGATGATACTATGATACTATGGACATTGCACTGGGATTGGCTGACAGTGGTTCATTAGATGGTATTTTGTTAACATGTGCTAACACCACTAGCAAAGTAAAAAAGAAAAGAAACATTTTTTTAAAATTTTCTAAAGCTAGAGGCATTAAATGTTTGCATAATGTAATGCATACTCAAAATCACTATCAGAAGAAACAAACAAACAAAAAAAACTAAAGGAGCCAAGCATTTTAGATAGATAGATAGATAGATAGATAGACAGATAGACAGATAGATAGATAGACAGACAGACAGACAGACAGACAGACAGACAGATAGGTAGATAGATAGATAGATAGATAGATAGATAGATAGATAGATAGATAGATAGATAGATAGATAGATAGATA
>JAPQRQ010000012.1:1655385-1668448 GCA_037367365.1 Apogon talboti
CTCCTAACCCTATCCTATATAATTACAGGACAGAACCCACACAAACATGGGAAGGACATACAAACTCCACACATAAAGGTCCCTGCTGTTAGAATCGAACTCAGGACCTTGTTACTGTGATGCAACAGTGCTATCCACTGCACCGTCAATGGATTTTTTCCTCCCTGATGGCACGAGCGTATTTCAAGATGACAATGCCAGGATTCATCGGACTCACACCACCACCACAGTCCAGACCTTAACCCCATTGAGAATCTTTGGGATGTGCTGAAGAAGGCTTTGCACAGTGGTCAGACTCCTATCATCAATACAAGATCTTGGTGAAAAATTAATGCAGCACTGGATGGAAATAAATCTTGTGACATTGCAGAAGCTTATTGAAACAATGCTGCAGCGAATGCGTTCTGTAACGGCGGTCCAACCAAATATTAGTAGTGTGTAACATTATTTTTGGTGGCAACTTTGTTTTTGGCCAGACAGTGTATAATCAAAATAATAAGTAAATGAAATATACATGAATAAGTTAGTATGCAATATATTATTGTGTGAAATTATAATTCTGTGGTTATAAGAAGGAATTATACAGTCTGAATGATGATGACGATGATGAATCAGCTAATATTTTCAAAACAGTAGTCAATAAAAACACATTTTCTTTTATGAAACTTCTTAAATTTCAAATCACCAAGGTAGGAAAGACAGGAAAGAAGAAAAAACTGTTTTTTGTTTGATTAACGTATCGTAGTAATGCATCATTAAAAACCTACAAACACAAAGCAGACACACGTTCTCTCAGATTAAATAATGAAGACAGTTTCCTTGTGCAATTAAAGATGATTCTTTTATTTCCAAAGAGCATATACATTTCTAAAATTGATAACAGATGACCAAGAGCTAATTTTGCTTCGAGTAGTGAAGTATTACCAAACTGCAACTGCTGCAGTTCGTGAAAAGCATTTCCTGAAGTAGTCAGGGGTTAAAGATTCGAAGCCTTTATAAGTGATGACAGACTGAGTTCTGCATTCGGTTCTGAAGCCCTTTTTCTGTTCTGGGTGAAGGATTATTTTATCATAGCTCATTGTGGATTTAAGTTTAACCTGTTTCAGCTTCAAGATATTGTCAGTATAGATGATTTCAGGACAGGAAACATCTGTAACCATAGAAACTATGCATTCTTAACTAATTACACGCTTAAGAAACAACAGACACACACATGAAATTACTACATATAGGAAACAGACGTGAGTTGGAGGTTGGTACGGCGCACGTGGAATTTATGGCCCAAACTGGTTTGAACTGGAGCCAGAGCTTGCGTTATCTACAGTCCAACCCTATTGTTCGAGGCTGGAGCCTAAGAAGTCAAAATGTAAACACATCCAGGGATCAGGGCTCAGTTTTACTGAGGCCTCAGCTGAGTATACGCTTTACCTGTGACCAGAATAAACTTTGTTAAACTGAGACCATTGCGCCTCCAGACTCATCTTTGGAGCTTCCAATAAAAGAGCATGCTAACATGGGAATATTTTGCCTTTATTCCAGAACATCGTCTGTGTAAATGAAATGGTGGATCATTTGGCCCCACCTCTGTAACACCTCTGGAGGTAGTAACAGAGCCCTGATAAAGGTGGAGTCATGTCCGGAACACTGTGCAAAAGGAACACCTCTCATTCCACAACCAAGGTGTGATGTTTTGATGACGTATTGGGTGTGGGACCCCCGCGCCGGGGAGCTATGCACAATAAACAGACATATCAACATGACCAGAAAGATGTGGAACTGAGTAGACGCCGAGATCCACAGCTGTTGTCACTTCGGGCAGAGGACTCTATCCATGCTAACATTTGTGGAACAGTGAAAGACTCTGGAGAGGTTAGCAAACACCGCTATGCTTGGGGTATTTCCGACGCGCAAGTTATATGGCACACTCTACGTGTCACCGCCCCTTTGATTCCGGAACACAGGTCCGCTGTGTAGACGTCCAGCCTGTCTCACCTCTGTTCCTCCTTTGTCTTGGCTGTGGAAATCAGTCAATGGTGGAAAAAAGGTGGGATCACCATCTGACCTTTTTTCCAGGATCTCTGTGTAAAAGTGGTTAGTGAAACGGTGCCAACAAACAAATCCAAACCTAGTCAGTACAATCCCCCATATGTAAACAACTATAGTGGCCTACCCTTCCAAAAACACTTTCTCAAACCCCATACTGAAAAATGGACAAACATTTACAGTAAAGAATGGGGCTCTTTGAACATGAATCTGTGATGGGAAGACGACAACACAGGGGCATAGTTTGGGTAAAGCAAAGCCACATCCACTCAGAGCTCAGATAAACATGTGAGGGTTTCTGCCCACGTGGTGCCAGCCGTCCTAAACATGTCCAACAAGCTATCACTCATTTCTCCACAAAATAAGACATGTACTGTTGTTCTGAATTAGAAGGCCTAAACACGAGTTCATAGAAAAGGACAATGCACAAGTCTGTTTAGAAGGAGGGGATCACAAAGGCCATGCAGAGGCCTTCAACTGTCCTGACCACCATACAGCTGCAACCTGCCAACCCTCTGCGTGGACGGCTGTCTGTGTCCCTGAAAGGTTGACTGAGCATAGAATGCGTTATCGTTCTGGCAATTGAGAGGATTCAGATCATTAAAAATGCCGACACCCAGGACCTGCCCACTGTGACATTTGTATGAGCAATCAGCCAAGTAAAAATATGAGGACAAAGAGGTATTAAACTGAAAGAAGAGTCTCTGCTGTGCTAGTCTGTTGTGCTCAGATGTGACCACAGCTTGAAAGTGGATCTAATGGATTAGAATCTTAAAGTGTAATACTACCGACGGCCACTAGATGCTGACTCCAAAAACTCTTCGCTCCATAGACTTACATTGAGTCAAGGAGTCAAGGTTCCATCCAATGCTGTAATTGTTAATTATTTCTATATATGGGTTTAGTGAATTCCCATCTTTTCTGTGTCATTTGTTCCAGACATTGATACCACAATTGTTTTCTTTCTTGGTTGGATCTTGTCCACAGGTCATTAGTGGTTATCAGGTGCACCTGCCATGTTTCTCTTCACCTGGCTGTCAGTTGAAGTCTTTAAAAGGAGATTGTCCCTCCCACCTCAGTTTGCCCCACCCCCTATCCTGACCACTGACTCCCATTTTAAATACTATGTTTTATCTTATGTTTTTGTTTTATCTATCCCAGTGATAGACTCAGTGGGTGATTGTAAATTGTGTTTTCAGTCTCCTTTTAGAACCCCTAAAGGACCCTTTATTGGTTTGACCCCTTTCATGGATTTTGTGCAAGTTTGCTTTTGTTGTCTTGTCCTCTCTTTCCTCTTGTGCCGTTGCACAGTCATAGCAAACATTTTTGTAATCAGTAACTTGTACATACAAATGCAATGTAGAACAACATGACTTTCATCCAAATATATGCAGTACTTTATTATAACCAGTCCTTCTTTGATGCTATTTCTTGCCTTTACATCACACCTAGCCACAAGTCCACAAAGGCAAGCACACAGATTACATTTCAATCAAAAAATGTGTGAATGTGTAGTTTTTTATTTTTGTGTGACTCTGGTTTTTCTCGGCCTTTCAACACTATTGACTTCACAGT
Organism: Apogon talboti; assembly: GCA_037367365.1. NCBI lineage: Eukaryota > Metazoa > Chordata > Actinopteri > Kurtiformes > Apogonidae > Apogon > Apogon talboti. The sequence continues at coordinate 1,659,004 of JAPQRQ010000012.1, forward strand.
TCGACATCTGCACTTTCACATGAGTTGAAATGAAGACTCAGCGAGGCTCCGTCTGCTGATACGTCGTCTTAAATAGGTTTGTGATTTGGACACGTGGACGCCTCCATGGACTCCAAAGGGTTAATACAACACTGATGTGGCCATCTCTGTTTTCCTGTGATATTAACCACTCTTTGTTTGCTTTTTCACCTTTGCGCACACTAGAGCATTAGTGACTGAAGATTTTTTTCAGGTCGACTTATCTGTCAAAAAAGTCGAGGTCGAGTCATAGGATGACGTCATCACACTGATCTAACCAGTCTTGTGTTTATGCGTCAAGTAACGTTACCGCCCTTATTATGAAGTGACTAAGACTATTGGTTAAATCAATAGTTATGAGATGCATCTGTATGTGCAGAGATAGCTCAGTGTGTGTGTGGTGTGGGCGCGGTGATGGTGTGTGAATATGTGCACGCTAGGGTGACCAGATGTCCCTCTTTGTGCGGGACGGTCCCACATTTTTATAATTTTTTTACACGAACCGCGAATTGAAATGCTGTCCCACATTGTTATTAACAGTCAGCATGAATGCTTCCTGCCACTGTGTTTTCTTATCTGAGCAAACTTGCATTTAAATAAAATATATGAAGTATGTCCCTCATCTAGTGAGTCAGGATCTGGTCACCCTAGTGCATGCCCCCGATGTGTGCGTGGTTGTTGTGGATGCCGGCGGTCCGTGTGTTTGTCCTGAGGGATGGAGACGTCGACCAGGGCAAATAGTTTAGTTTAGGCTAAAACAAGTCCAGTAAAACTAGGATGCACGCAGGACTGGTTAACAAAAGGATAAGATTAAGCCAATCAGAGTCTGCCCTCAGTAGGATACACAACTGCATAGAGATGGAGAGACACACGACTCAGCGATTCCTCCAAAGTTACGTCGACTTGTGCGACACACGGCGACGCGTCGACAAACCGGTTTTTCTGCTCATGCCCTGACACACACACATACACTCACAGGTCTAATCATCGTCTGTAATCTGAATCTGCCGTGTTCGGTGCCTCAGTCATTTAGGCCAGCAGCATTTCCTCCGTTCTGACCTGGATTTCACAGTGAGGAGGGAAATGACTCAGGCTAACAGAGCATATTATACGGCCACGTGATGCTTCACGAGAATACATAGATAAAAGAAAGCCCACATCAGCAATATCCACATGTCTGCGTTAAATAAATGATTTAAACAGTGGAAGTAAAGGGGCGTGGTTTGTTTGGTTAATGTGACAGAAAATATGACATTTTATGGTTACTTTATACCTGATACTCAGGAACAGTGACTCAGGAAGAACTGTTTGTTTCATTATCATGACTGAACATGACTTTATTTCATGCTACTGTATTGCCTAATATATCTTCAAACCATTTAAAAGTCTTAAAATGAGCTTTTCTTGCAGCTCAATTAAAACTGGACCAAAAAGTGGAGGATAGAAATGAAATAAAAAAATCTGAACAATGCAAATTACAAAGAAAACAGTGATATTGATAATAACTTTCATTTGTATTTCATTGTAGACATTATCAACATGCATATTGCATGTCTTGGTTGTGTTGACATTATTTCATTTGTGAATATCTATTCTTGCTGCAGATCTGGGCCAGGGATCGCCGCTTTTGTCAGCAAATTGATGAGATTGATGAGGACCAATCAGGAGTGGTTTGGATATTTCAGGGTCGTTGCCGTTTCTGTGATGCAACATTAATACTGAAATGTAAACTGAGACATTGAAACAACACATGCTGCCTTCAAGATGGGAAATATTCCGCTCTGGAGCGATAAGGAAAGTGTAATTGAACCTCTTGTGAGTTGTTGTACCACCAGAATGACCTTGAAAATATAGTTTGAAGGCTGAAAAACTCCATAGTGTTGCTTTAGATTAAGAACACCATAAAAGCAAGAAGATGTACGCAGGGATAGTTTGAATTATGGGGGGTACTAGGGGGGTCCATACCCCCCGGTGAAGACCCCGACCCCCCCTAAAGAGACAAAAATAATCAGATAAGTCTTCTGATTATTTGTGAAAATAATAATACAGTACAAGTCAACTCCCATTCTTAGTGTAGGAACAGGTTAATGTAAAACAATGTCAGACACCCCTATTGTGGACCGTACCATTTTTAACCACAGCAGAGCTAGAAACAACTGAGAACCAACTTCACCTTCATTCTGCAGTGTCGATGTCAGTGACGGGGGCTGTCTGGTACATTCACCTGTCATGATACTGACTTTCACTTTGCACCACTCCGACAATAATGTACTGCTAATCACTCCCCAACCCCAACAATTATGGACCCCCCCACCCCACACACACACACACACACACACACACACACAATCACGGGCTGGAACTAAAATGAGTTTGACCCGCCTGCCTTAGATTAACTCTATCCTGTATGTGATGCAGAAGGGCAGAACTGTTAACTATGGGAATGGCTGCTGCAGTTTTTTACAAACCAAGCCAAAAAAAAAAAAAAAAAGGCTCATGAAGCTGTCCTGTTGTAGACACAGCGATAAAACACAATGACATACCGACACCCAACAACGGGTGCCTGGAAACTAAAGAAAACAAACCCAGTGTCCGACCAAGTGAGTCCACAGTGAAGCAGTAACAGGCCCGACCGAACATGTGTCTGCAAACCAAACAAACCAGGCACTTTGTTATTGTGGTGCATTGTAGTGCAGATCTATAACATTGTCAGATGATGCATTTGTTGGAGAAACTGGAGACTGTTCTGTTCGTTCAGTGGATTGGACCTTAATGCTGGTGAGAAATCTAATTTTATATATTAAATATGATCATTTAAGTCTGTGTTTGTCCCTGGTCTGTAGGTGTTTCCTCTGCATTTTTGTTTAGATCTGACATATTTTTAGAATCTGAGGTAAGATAAGATAAGATTCAAATGTACAGCAGCACAAGACAACATGCATCAAATACAACAGAAAAAGATCAAAAATCTAAACATTTGATAAAGTGACTATAAATGACAAAAAAATAGCAACAATAATAAATAAATAAACATGTGTGTAGTAGATGACTATTATAAGTGTGAAAGTGAGTGACATTGACAGATTGATAGTTTTCTTCAAGAGTATTTTGTCTGATTTTCAGATGTAATTACCAGTTGTAAATCTACCACTTCAAAGCCCCTGTGTGGTGTTGGTTCATTTGCTTTGTCATGGAACAATGTAAGATTACCTTACACATATATTAACCTCAGGAGTAGAGTAAACCTGGCCTCTGTCTACTGTTACGCCTGACTGGCTGTTGTTGGGTAACATAATCCCACAGAGCGGTTCTTCTGTCAAAGCCTCTGTCACAGCGTATTATTGAATAGTGTTAACTAAAGGAGGCGTCACTGTCCTGTGTGTCCACCACCACCAGCAGCAGCAGCAGCAGCAGCAGCAGCAGCAGCAGCAGCAGCAGCATGGCCAAGGGAAAGAAACCCAAAAAGGCCAAAGCCCAGTCCAAGACCATCAGCTATAAAGTGGCTCAGAGCTGTATAGAGTACACACAGGACGGCAAACTGCGTCTCAATCTCAGTTTGAAGGAGATCTCCATGGTGCCAAAGTGCATTCAGAAGATGACCGAACTGGATCAACTGGACCTCAGCAGGAACTTCATCCAAAAGATCCCGGAGTTTATTGAATGTTTCATCAGCATCTGCGTTTTGGACCTGCACAGCAACTATGTAAGTCTTGTAAGAAGATTCTATAACCCAGGGCTGTAGACTGCGACCCATTTGGTCACATTTGACAGTGCAACTTTAATTGTAAACTAGGTGCTCAAGCGCGACTTGCTAAAACATACAGTTTTTTTTCAATTCACCAGCCTAAATCATATGAAATAGGTGCACCTGCAGATTTAAATTGTGAGGTATGCACCTATGGGGGGGGGGGGGTCAGACTGGGTGGAGGGGTTCCCAAAGGTTGAATTGCTTTAACAGCTCTAGCTCTCTGTCTGCTGTGCTGATGTCGGGCATTAAGTGTTCATACATGTCCATTAACTGTCCGTCCCATACACCCCTCTCTCTCTCTCTCTCTCTCTCTCTCTCTCTCTCTCTCTCTCTCATATTTCACTCAGTATGCACAGACCTACGGCTGCAGGCGCCAATGATATGAAACACCTTAAAACCAGGAGGGAGCGGGAATTGGTGTGTGTGTGTGTGTGTGTGTGTGTGTGTGTGTGTGTGTGCGTGAGTCTGTGTCTGTGCGCGTGTGTGTAACATGAGGACCTTGTCACCAAGCAACGTCAGACGGTGACAGTTCCACACAGGTCCCAGGTCCGTACTCACATAGTGCGCATGTGCAAAAACACCGGAAGTACAAAAATAATACGGGGATAAAAGCTGTCCAAACCTTTCTGAACTCATGTGTGCTTGTATAGCTCTTGCGTGGCCGTTTAGTGACAGTGAAAAGAACAATGCATTTATTTAAAAAAAAAAAAAGACAATCCAGAGCATCCTGTGCCATCAGGTACCAAATTTCAATTGAAGATAATTCAGACGGAGAATCAGGTGAAGTCTTATCGAAAAAGTCAAAAGCATATCGTTTCCGACAGGAATGGCTGACAGAATTCACATAGTTACGATACATCAAAGAGAAAGACGCCATGTTTTGTGTGTCCTGCTCTCAGTGTGGCCCCACATTTGCGGGGAAAACAAAGTTCGCCGATTCAACCTCAAATTTTAAGCATGGTGCATTGATAGGGCTGCAGCACCTCCGCCAACAGCCTTTCAGAAACAGGACTCAATTAACCGGTCTGCCGAGGAGGCTGAAATGATAGTAAAATTTAATACAGCCTATCACACAGCAAAAGAAGAGATTCCTTTCACGAAATTTAAGAGTAACATTGAACTGCTTAAAAAGAACAGAGTTGGGATTAACCCAACATATGGCAATGACACTGCATGTGCACAGTTCATTGGCATTATACAACGAAATACAATGAAAAAGAAGATGAAAGGATAAAGCAGTCCACCTATCTGTCCTTCATCATTAACGGGGATACTGATGTGTCAACAGAAGAGTGTGAGATAGTCCATGCACAGATCCTGCATTAAAGGAGGCCCGTGACCATGTTGAAGCCCAGCATGCAAATGCTCAAGGTAAGTTCATTACTGTAGATTATTTAACAGAATGGCTATATTGTACACAGCAGTAAAACATGTCATTTTTATTGAAGGAATCTCTGATGCCATCAAAGATGCCTTTCATCATCTGGGAATAGAGTTAGGGTGGGTAGAGAAGACAGTGGCTATGGGACCAGATGTCAACCTTGGGCATAAAGGTGGAGTAATAACACTCCTCCAAGCTGAGGCAGGGACCTTTATAGTGCCCTCCCATTGAGTGCCACATAGGTAGGTTATGTGGAAAGTTAAGCTGAACTTATCAGGGTACTAAACAGTGTATTAACTTAAGTTTGATGCATTGTTTGAAAGACTGGAGTTGCTGTCTGTCCAAAGGAATAAGAACATGGTGGACCAAGTCTACAACCTCCTGAACATGGTCTGGAACTGTATGTGTAACTTGTCTGTACTTCTGAATTCCAACTTGCCTGTACTTAAGATCGGGGCGCCTGCGCACGCGGCGACCGGCAGTAGGGGAGTTTGGCATATGCCAGCTCCTGTTAACTACTGTAGTCGTAACTTCTGTTGGATCAATCCATTTTATATACACAGACAATGGCAAATAAACAAGTGTTTTTGTGTTTGAGATGTGTGTTTATTGTGTAATCATTTGCAAACGAGTTTTGATAGAATATCGTAGCTGGTGTCGCTGTCTGTTACTGTAACATGCTGCGCACTAACACCCCTCAGCCAAAATGGAGCTATTTTCAACAGGCTTCTGCTCCATGCCAAGATGAAGTTACAGAATAAATGTGGTGCAGATACTACATGTCAATGCATTCTTCAGACAATGTCGTTACGTCGTTGAATGGACAGACAGACAACCAAATGACTATAATACCCCTCGGCCAAGGGGTAACGATAAAACTATTCACAATGTAAACAAACCATCACACAAACACACCTATATATATATCTATATCTATATCTATCTCTCTCTCTCTATATATATACAGTATGAAGGTGAACAAAAGGCAAGAAGAAATTACAAATTTAAACAGAACACTCCAAAATATTGAAGGTAATAACTAAAAAAAAAAAAAAAATCACACACTGTACAGTAAAACTGTGTTTTCATCCTCTCCTTTTTTCTACTTTCTTTCTGTCACTTTACAAATAACAATATATACTCTATTGTTTACACTATATAGTATTGTACATGACTTTACATCACAGGCACGCACCAGTACAGGAAAACAACAACAGGTCGAATTATTTCCCTGTGACGGACCTTTAAGTCGCCCTAACAGCTTTAATTTACATCCAAGAGTCATTTCAGCCATCCTCATGAATCTTTATAGAGAGTAGAGAAGGCAGAGAACAGGAGAGAACAGGAAGAGTAGTAGATGGGTAGGTGGTGGTGCCACCTGGTGTGTGTACTACATCCATAAACAGGACATCTCACACACGTCTGCAGGCAGATTTCCCCCATAATGCATGTCTAAACATGAAATTAAAAGTGAAAACACAACACCACTTAAACAGTTTTGGTTCCGATCGTTACCGTCTAAACATAGCCTTAGATGAAAAATGTGTGTGTTTTAGTGTTTGAGTCACTTTTCAAAAGTGGCTAAAAGATTCAAGACTAATTTTAAAAGTAGCTCAATTTGTAAAATTTAAAAAAAAGTTTCCTGTTAGAATGAAAAGTTGATAAATCTACAAACAAAATTGTTAAGTTCCCATCAGTGAAAAGAAGTACACACATCAACCTCACACTTGAAACTGTTTACTCCAAAGGTAACGACTGAATTTGAGGTTTTCAGCTCCTGACGTCTGGATCCGTCTTCAGTCTGAGCTCCGTCTACAAACACTGATTACTTTGACTGATTTTAAAGAGAGTGTTAAAACTCTGGAATCAAGGCAGTTGGTCTTTGAAATGTTTCCACTGATTGTATATGTTTTTTTTCTCTGTTTGCAAATGCTTTTATTGTGAAACTGTCATGTGACTATACTGCTGCCGCCTTGGCCAGGTCTCCCTTGAAAAAACAGATCCCCATCTCAACGGGACCAACCTGTTTGAATAAAATCTGACTCTAAGTTTACAGCGTGTCTCTGTGTTTCCTGCAGCTGGAGGAGATCCCTGTGACCATCGGACGTCTGCAAAACCTGTTGGTCCTGAACCTGTGTAACAACCGTCTGACCGTCCTCCCAGATGAGATCGGCCTCCTGAAGAACCTGCACACGCTCCACCTGGGCATGAACCAGCTGGAGGCCCTCCCCTCCTCGGTCAGCTGCTTGAAGGAGCTCCGCCTGCTCGGCCTCTCTGACAACAGACTCACCCGTGTCCCGGGCTGCCTCGTCAGGCTCCACAAACTGGAGAAGGTTAACCTAGACCGGAACCCGATCCCCGAGCCGGCGTCCACACAGGAACCGGCCGAGGAAATGGAGAAGCTCTACCTGGTCAAGGAGAGTCGCCTGTGTGAGGACTGTCTGCACAAGTGCCAAACAGAGAGGAAGAGGCTGGAGGATGGGAGCAAAAGAAAAGAACGCAAAATAATCGGCTTCCCCATCCAGGAGACGTAAAGAAGCACTGTCAAACAAGACACAAAGACAATGAGGAGTAACCCGATTAACCGTTTCATGGCATTCAAAGTTAAAGTCGTGTCATTTAAGTTGTTGTTCAAATACAGGTTGAACCCAACTTTAGCTCCATATTTAATTATACCTTTGCCTTTGGATTAACCCTTTAACCCCTTTTACACAGCACTTCTGTTCCGGGAATATTTCACCTTTATTTCGGAATGACGTCTGTGTAAATGAAATGGTGGATCATTTGGTCCCACCTCTGTGACGCCTCTGGAGGTAGTAACAGAGCCCTGATAAAGGTGGAGTCATGATTCCGGAACATTATGTAAAAGGAAAACCTCTCATTTCACAACCAAGGTGCGACCCCCACACCGGGGGGATTTAAAAATGAGCGCAGGCCGTGTACAGTAAACAAACATATCAACACGACCAGACAGTAGAAGTAGTAGAAGGGAGACGCCGAGATCTGTGAGCTGTTGCTAACATTTGGGGGGTTTTTTGTTTGTTTGTTTTATTTTTTTTATTTAACCTTTATTTAACCAGGAAATATCCCATTAAGATTAAAAACCTCTTTTACAAGGGCGTCCTGGCCAAGATAGGCATCAGCAAAAACAACACACAGTTGCAGGATTACACAGTTAAAACACATACAACACTCACATTCGACAATAAACTGTTAGTAAAAATAATATTTACAAGCAGATTACGAAAAACAAGTATAAGTTATGGAGTCGGCCTCAAGAGCTTTCAGTTTGGATTTAAAAACACTCAAAGAAATGAACTGGGTTAGTTTCCAGTCTTTCTGTAGTTGATTCCATGGATAAGGTGCAGAATAAACAAAAGCCCTTTGACCCATTTCTGTACGAGCGAATGGAACAGAAAGAAACATGTGAGCAGTTGTATGGAGAGAGTAAGGATTAGAATTTTTCTTTTCAATTAATGTACAAATGCAGACAGGCAGGAGGCCAAGTGTTGCCTTATATATAAACACGTACCAATGGCTGATCCTTCTGGTGGCCAGAGCAGGACATCCCACCCCAGAGGACAACTCAGAGTGGTGAGTCGACACTTTACAGTTAGTACTAAACCTCAAAGACGCATGGTCGACAGTGTCCACCATCTGAAGACATTGAACAGAAGCACTCATGTAGAAAACATTTCCATAATCCAACACTGATAAAAAAGTTGCAGCAACAAGCGGCTTTTCCGCATTAAAAGAAAAACACAATTTGTTCCTAAAATAAAAATGTAGTTTTAGCCTCAGTTTCTTCGCAAGGTTTTCCACATGTGGCTTGAAAGTGAGGGAGTTGAATATTACACTTGTCATCCATTTTAACCCTTAAAGACCCAAAATCATCTACTGATCTAACATGTGTAATAACTGTTGAACCACTAATCCCACTGATACAGTGAAATAATTCAGGTAAAATCCAACTTCCCAGTATTTCAGAACCATCAGATGGGTTTTTTTTTTTTATGTGTCCACATTGTCTGTATTGAACATGGAAACACCGTTACACTCTTTACCACTGACTCACACATAAAACCCTTGTAGTTTGATAAAGGACAGCGGTTGTAGACGCTTGTTTTTGTGTTCAGTTAATGACATGTTTTGTTAAAGTCATGTTCTTCAGTTTTCTCTGTTTTGATATAATGACCTTTGAATTTACTCTGAGCTTTTACCAACACACATGATCAGTAAATTAAGTTTAGTAGAATAAATATAATATATTTTAATATAATAAAAGGAGATGAATCATT
>JAPQRQ010000012.1:1668548-1690708 GCA_037367365.1 Apogon talboti
CTTTTTTTTTTTAACTGTTCTTTCTCGGACACCTGTTTATACATACATAAAACACCACTGCTGCAGCTTCCAGACTATGCCATCATTTTGGTCCATTTTAAAGAAGCACAGACACACACTCAGCTGTGACCCATCTAAACGTCTCCAGGTTTACTTTGACCTGAACCTACTGACAGGATGTGATCAGGGCCACCACCGCTCACACTCATCCTTCTGTCCGTGGATCTGTGTCAGTGTTATTAGACTTCAGGGTTCTTCATGTATGGTCAAGTCCTCAGTGAAGCAGCTAAACCCAGTTCAAAGAAAACCATGGTTCCAACATCTAAACTGACTGAAACTCCCCAGATCTAACGGGTGCACTTTAACTTTTCACGTTTGGTTTTTGTCTGCTCTATATTTTTGGACACAGATGTGGTACTATAAGAGAAATAACTGTAACAAACTGTCGTTTTTCCTGCCGTTCATACTGCACATATATCAGATTGGATCTAAATATAAAGACTGACAAATGTGTGGACATTAGAACTTAACTAAACCAACAAACTGAATGTTGGATCAGGACTCTATGGGTTCCATTGAACTAATCTAATGTTTCAGAGCCCCGCCTGCATGGCTCAGTTTACCACAAACGTAGGGGGACAAAGACAGGCCCTCAGTCCTCAGACAACAGTGAAAACCCAGGTATCACATATTCAGTGGTGCTGACCTTAATTTACTAATGAAAGTTGAAAAGAAAATTTTAGAAAGCTGAGGTCATGGATAAACCTTTATTCATGAAACTTTAACTGTGCTGTATCATCTTTTCTTTTACGTGTGGACCGTTTCTGTCTTTAGGATGATTCTAACATCAGGCCAGAGACAACAGAAGACAATTCCCTCTGTTGGTCAACTCTGGATCACATAATCTCTTATGTTTCTGTTGGTTACTGATTAATGTCCCTGTTAAATAAAGCAACACATGAAACCAGCAGATTTGTTTCTCATTTCTTTGGGTAATTTTAACAGTGTTTATCTAAAATAATGAATAAATGTAGGCGTTAAATCACTGCAGTTTAAAAGGATATACATAACATTTCACTATGATCAGTGATATGTGAATTCTACTTGATAACAAAGCGAACGGACTCAAATCAGTGTCATCAATAAAAACCATCACATCCCTGATTGTCTCCTAAAGAGCTGAGCAGACTGACCTTTGACCTCCAGCTGCTGTAAAGGCCTCGCTCCGTTTCCTCAGCGTCTAACGAAGTGCACCTGCTGTGGTTAGAGGTGAAATTGAACCTGAAGCCTCCCTAAGCCTCTGGATTACCCAGCAGCCCTCACTGTGAGCCAATTAAGGACAGACATGGAAGGCAGACACTGTAGATGATGGTCACCAGCAGAGGCCGCTGCCGACGGTCTGCACACCAGGAGTATACTCTGCAGTGCAGAAAATACAGATGATTCATATTGGGAAATGGAGAATCAAAATACCCCAAAAAGAGCGTTTTCAGCTCTGAATGTATATTTAACAGATCTGTGTTGGTCAGTGTCTTATTCAGGGCAAATAACTTCTAGATATTATCAAAACTACAATAAAAGACTTTGAGATTCACAGATTTTTAATTCAGGTACAGATTGTTCCATTCATTGAGTGACTGAGTAATTAGTATAAACCATTCTCATTTTATTTAGGTTTTATAATCCATTTTTTAAACTTTGCTTTTGTGTTCATTTTTATTTAATTGCATCTTTATTAATAATTGTAGAATTTTCATCCATTTATATCATTATTTTTCATTATTGTCAAAATTTATCTCAATTATTGTGATCATTTTTGTTAGTTTTTCTTTATTTCATGCATTTCTATGTTACATTTTTTAATGCGTTTGGATGTGGACCTGAGCTAAATCTGTACAAGTTTCTCATTTTGATTAAGTTTTCATAGTAGTATAGGGGAGAATTTTTTTTTTTACCGCTTTAGGTTTGTGAAGGGTTCAGGTACTCAGAGTCTAACCACTTTTTTATTGTTACCTGAATAAAAAAAGACAAAAAAACATTTTGCATCATTTTACACAGAAATTACTGCAAATATAGCTCTAAAACATCAAGCAATCTATTTCATTGATGAAATAAAACCACAGTGCCTTTATAAAGTACATAAACCTTATTAACAGAAAAATAAACACTACTAGGGTTAATGAGTTTTTCCAACCCAAAGCTACAGGAAATGAGTCTGATAAAGATAATAAACATCTGATCCATCACATAACACAATATTCATGTTTACATCATTTTGAGTTGTGTTATTTTTTTTTCCAGTGTATTTTGCATCGTTTAAATTATCTATTGAAATAACAGTAGGTATAATGTCTCCTTCAACATAAAAACTGAATATAATGACAGAAATGTCAGGCAACAGTCATCCTCGCCCACGTGTATTCCAGCAATTTAAAGGGCCTGTCGGCTTCTAACCAATCAGCGTTCAGCTCGGATTACTGACTTCTCAAACGACCAATCACATCCCTTGAAGGGTGGGCCCCCGCGAAAAATGAATTATCACTGCTAGTGTTAGCTTTAGCTTTCAAACTTTGGCAGTGACTGGGATAAAACTAACCAGTGTCAGTAAAGAATATTAAAAGTCAGACAACACAAAACGAAACCACATACCTTCACAGGGTCCGGGATATGATGACGCAGAGTTTAAAGTGAAATAAAAAAAAAAAAACAGTTAGAGGCTTTTAGCTAGCTCTTAGCAGAGCTAGCGGAGTCCGTAAAAGTGACGGTGAAACTTTTCCGTAATGATATAAAACCGTATGACTTTACGTGGAAAACTGTTTCCCAGAAGTTCTGTCCTCTGAACACGAACTGACAAAAGCATTTAGAGAGGAACAGTGAACATGTAAAGGCAGGTTCGACTCACTTTAAGCTGTGGCTCTGCAGGTTTTATCAAGTCTGCGGGATTTATTGCCCCCGTGAGGCGGGAGGACGAACGACACCGGCAGATTCTGTGCACGTGATTTAAAAATTAAATTAAATTAAATTAAATACAGGACTTACACTAGGGTATCAGTACATTAACTAAAGGATCAGAATCCTTCAAGCTGGAAGCCGAGTAAAGATGAGAAATAGCAAGTGAGATAAAAAAAATAAAATAAAATAAACATGGGCAGAACAAATTTGTTTGGATATGTTTGGAGGCTTTTCTCTTATCAACTAAAGCCATTAACAACCGAGTCAATGCGTAAATTATAGATACTAAATAAATGCTGAGTGTGTAAATTCAGTCTCTTGCAGACAGATTATGACCACTGGGGGGCAGCACCTGTACGTATTCTGAATAAACATGAGTCACTCCAGATGATGAACAAAGCTGAATCATGCATTTAATTTGGCATAACAAACATTTTCGTTTCCTTCTCTGTGGTTGCTTGTTTCCAGAGGCTGTTTGAGATGAGCTCAGCATGAGACAGATCTGAAATCAGGACAGAAACAGAAAATGAAAGGCAGAATAACAGGGCAAAGAAGAAAAAACGGACAAAATAACCTAAAATAAATCAAGACTAAATGACTGAAAACAGAAACAGCCTCTTGTGTTTTATATTAAGTGTCATATAATTTTTTTTTCAGTAAATCAATACAAACATTTTCAGATTAATGGTTAATTAAATCATGAAATCTAGAATGTTTATTTGGATCTTACTGAAATTCTCCACTCCAGATTCTCCTGCAGACAAAACCATAGCATGATATACTTATTTAAAATGCAGTCATTTCTCAGATATTCACTTGTCAGCTTCATGTGCCCTGGCTTCGCCTTATTTATCCCATTCTTATTCCTAAATCTATTTTAGGTTCTGTTTCCATCTGTCAGAACAGAACAGCCAGTTACAATCTTTAATCCCAGGATTTATTTTTCATTTAAGGAAAAATAATATTTAAGCGTCTAGCTCCATTTGCTTTAAATAATTACAGTTAAGAACTCAGTTTCATTAGAGTCAGTCAAGGTCATTTTAAAAGACCTGTAGCTGTAGCAAACACTGAACAAAAGTTTAAATATAAAGTTAAAGACAGGATTTAATTGGCTATAAAACCAATAAAATGGTATGAAGGCAAACATATGACAGTAAAAACCATAAAAACTAGACAGATGGAGAACACACTACACGATAAAGTAAAAGGAGAAACTAAAAAGACCTGGGGTTGAACCCTGAGGAACACCGCACACCACCTGTCAGACAAATAGGACATCCGTCTCACACCTGCCCTTTGTAAATCCACTAATACTCCAATAAAATTGCCAATCATTCCCCAAACATATGTGCATCAAATTTTCAGACAGAAAATGCAGTTGATAGTGTGTAAAAAGCCCATAAAACTGTTGAATTTAAGAGGTTACAGTTTAGAAAAGTTTGCCGTTTGAACCGAAATAAGTTGAATGACTAACTTTGCAAAAGTAACCGAAGCATTTATCCTAAATTGTAATAATCTTTAAAAAAAATGGAATTTCTTCCATGTATTGCTGAAGGTACTCAGTGAAGGAGAGCCGTTACGTTCTCCTCGGTTCAGATCATGTTTTCAAGTCTAACAAGTTTCTTTGTTTTTAGAAAAACACCTTAGAAGGACTCTAAGTAGTTTCCTCTTAAATCAGGTCCATTTGTCCAAAAGTGAATGCTGGTCCGTCGTATACCCTGTGAAAACCCTCCTGAACCTCATATGACCTCTGTGAACTAAGGTGGACCCTTGTGATTTCATGTCTCTCAGACCTGGACTGACTTTATTGCTTCCTCTCTGAAGCTTCTCATGAGCCCAGACTGAACTGGTCAATTCCAGATGATGCTTTATATGATCAGGGATATCATGTGTTTGACAGGTGTCTGATGTACCTCAGGGTTCAATCCTAGGTCCTCTTCTCCTAATGTTTGTTGTTCAATCATGTGTTCCACCTGTACATCTAGCTGTTATGGTTTTTAATGTTTGACTTTGGTGTTGGCCCACAGTGTAGTCTCCTCATTTTTACAGGTTTTATAGCCTATTGTTTCCTGTTTTCAACCTTAACTTTAACTTCCTGTTCTGGTTTAGCTTTATATAGTGTGGGTGGATTTGAACAGTGCTGAAAAAAGCCTTTATGTTAATAAACTGTTCAACATCACCACCTGAGAAACAGAAAGTAATGAATATTATCTATTCACCGTTTACGTAGGTTCATTCTCCTGTCAGTGTCATTGACCACGGCGCTGATGAAGATCTGGAGTTGGTCCCTAATGCTAATGCTAATGCTAATGCAAGGTACTGTGTATATTAGAATGGTCAAAATGCAGACTGAAATTCCCTTTGGAGAGAATAATAAAATGAGAGTTAACCTTTTTAACCTTTATCGATTTAACATTAATGTTAAAAACATGAAAATGAACTAAGGCGAAATAAGACAACCAAGCAAAACTTACAAATGTAATGAGAAGAAAACAACCTAAAAGACAAAACAGGCTGAAAACGATAGAAAACTATCAATATCGAACATAAATAGGTGAAAATGACAGAAAGGACAAAAAAGACATAAGATGAAACCAGATGAAAGGATTTAAAGGTGAAGAGACAAAAACAACTTAAAGATGCAAAAATAAAATGACAGTGTCTCAACCAGATGGAACAGATGGAAAATGGAGACAGGAAATGGAATTCACACGTTGGACTGAAGTGAGTGTGTTATTACGATGATGAAATGAAGATAAACATGACATAAAAGATGACCATGGTGTAAATCAAACAAAAACACACAAGTACGCAAAGGAACGGTGGATGTGATCAGAAGCTCTCATGTTTTAAGGGTCCAGATGTCCCCCGGAGGCGCAGTGTGGACAGTTCCACTCCCAGGACGTCTCTGATCCTGGACTCGGTCTTCTGTGCTGCTGTGAAGTGCTGAACCGCTCGTGTTGGCCTGGTCGTTGGCTCAGGTACAAACCCTGACTCATGGTCGGGGTAAGTCCCCACTGCAGCCCCCGCCCTGAACGCACCACGCCACCACATCTGGATGGACTCCGACAGGGCGTCACGTGGTCAGAACCAGCAGAGCAAAGCATGCTGGGAGGGAGGAAGACGAGGGGCTGTTATGTAAACCCTCCAGCAGAACAGAGTCCCATCGTATTCTTCATGTTCTTCCAGATACATTTACAAAATAAAAGCATCAAATACTGTAATCCTTGTACTTCTACTATAGTTATCGACACATAAAAAGACAAAACAAATAAAACCAAAGTGTAAAAGACGGGTTCCATTCCATGGACTTTGTTTTCCTTCAGTCAAACCAGTTCCTTGACTTCTACTCCAGTATTTGTTTTTCTACTGGTGTGGACTTTACCGTTTTATTTATTGTCAAATATCTCCGCAGATTTCTTTGTGTCTTTTCTATTTGTTAAAATAATCCTTTACTGGTCACATGACAAGGGAATTTAAGGGACGAGAACATGGAACATATGGATTAAAGTAAGAAATATAAAAGTATAAGTGTCCAGAACCCAGTGGTCAGACTCAGACCAATGTGATCTGAAGTTCCAACACAATAAGACAAATACAAACCTTCCTCCATGTTTTAGAGTGAAAAAAGTAAAGCTCCATGATGAAAATGTTTACATTTAGAAACTATCCTTTTACAAAAACTGTGAATGACTAAATAAATATGTCCAACCTCTTCATATAAACCGGTGTACTGGTACCAGTGTTCTGTACGGTAGAATGAACATGTACAAAGGATCAACTGAAGAGGAGTACTGGTCACATCACACTGGTTTTTCTAAATAAATTTGAAGTTGTTCATGTTATTCACAGCTTTTTAAGATCCTTTGTAAATGTAAACATTTTCATCATGTAATTTGACTTTTTCACTGTAAAATAGAGAAAAGTTGTGTTTTGACCGCTCTGATCCACTTCAGGTGGTTCTGGTCTGAATGTGGAACCTGAACAGGACTCTGACCCCCTGGGTTAGACATCTGCACTTTTTACATTTCTGATTTTAATCCTTACATTTTTTTAAACATGTATTTATTCAGATTTTCTTTTATTAACCAAGAGAACAAGTTACAATCACACACCAATGTGCATAGAGTATATGTACACATATATAAAAATACACCCACAAAAAAAACTGTTATAGAAAAAACTATCAAATACATAAGAACATAAATCCATTTCTCATCCATCAGCAGATTTATTATTATTATTATTATTATTATTATTATTATTATTATTCTCAAGACACTTGTAGAAAACGGTCCATATTTCCTGAAACCTGTCCAGTCTGTTTGTCGTATAAACTTCTCTTTTCCAAAGTCAAATAAAACCTGCTTCTGTTCAGCCGGTCAGATATACACGTTTAACTTCTAAAACCCTTATGTTTCAGGCTCAGGCTGTAAACTCCCAGGTCATGTGACCAGTACAGGCTCATCTGATTGTGTCTTATCTTCTAAATACTCAAAGTCAACAGAACGCCTCTGATAAAGTGGACGATAAAAGCAGCAGTGACGGTGCAGAGGGTTTTATTTCCCACTTTATGATGAATCTGAACTACGGGTGTCAGCTGGGTTCAGACATGTTCTTTTGTCACCGACCGTCGTGTCCAGACCTGATCATTAACCTTGGACCTGAAATGACAGAGGCGGCGTCGGTTCCCCGGACACACAGGTCTGACATAAACACCAATTAAAGAATCAGCCGGTTCAGGGCGTGGCCTTCACTGCTCATTAAACAAACAAAAACCTGTTTTTCAGAACACGACCCGGTCCTCTGGCTCCAGTCAGTGGGAGGTTTGATGACGTCCACTCAGTACCAGTGACTGTTCAGGTTGGTCATTACACAGACGGAGCATGCTGCTAGTTGTCCTCATGCTCATGACTGAATTACACCGTTTTATTAATGTGCATATAAGTGTATAAAGTTTTCAGATCCTTCAAAATGCCCGTTGTTTGTCCACTCATGTTTTTCCTTGAAAATCGATGCACAGTGTTCTATAATGACAGAAACAACAGGTTTTTGGGCCGTTCTTACTGTAAATGTCAAAACGGTGAACAGACCTGGCAGACATTGTCCCGAGGAAGACACATAGAACATGTGAAATGGATCCGACCTGTGGTTTGGTCAGAGACGACGACGGTGACCAAGACGACGCCTTAATGACAGCTCGCTGCCTATTGGCCGGTGACATAAAAAGGAAACGTGGAAACCGTCCTGAATTTGTTGTGTATAATCTACATGTGATCTTTGTGAATTCACCCCAGAAGAACACGCACTGATATTCATGAGAACAAAGAACAGAATCACAACATGGAGATCAAATCACAGTTTTCTTTAATACACAATTAAAAAGGTCTGAAATTGCACTAGAAATGTCTCCCCGTCCCCGGTGCAAAAATAGAAAACAGAATATCTCCGCTGACCCCGTCACCTCTGATTCTGATACAAAACCCAACATTTGACTGCACAGTATTCCCTGATTGTCTTAGTTTGTCTTTGGTTTCTCCTGCAGACCTACAGTACATCATCTGTACGATTAATGCATCTGCTCCATGTCAATGTGTGTGGCGCCTCCGTGACCTTTGACCCTTCATTGTCTGGGCCCAGAGCGTCGTCCAGGTGTGGACGGATGCCACCGAAACCGTCCTCGGCAACGCAAACACACAGAGCGGGAAAGGCCACGTTTGTGTCGCCATGGAAACACCCTAATCATGCCAAAACCTCCCACTTTAATCAGAAAATCCAAATTCACATTAAAAGGCACAGAGTCCAGAGTGGGTCAGAACCACCCGGAGCCAGGAAGAACCAACATAAGTTAAGTCCCTTCAAAGCAGAGGCCCGAAACCCACTGGAGTTCAGGTTCCACATTCACAGACATAGTAAAAGCAGGCAAATAATCACAGAATAACCTAGAAATAATGACAAATAATAACTTTTGTCTGTGTTTGACAGTTTAAAAAAGGAAAATTACATGATGAAAATGTTTTCATTTATAAAGTAACCTTTAAAAAATTTGATTAACATCAACAACCTGAAATGTCTGAAGAAAACCAAGTGTGATGTGACCAGTACTCCTCCTCAGTTGATCCTTTGTACATGTTCATTCTACCGTACAGACCACAGTGGATCTACAGCACACAGAACACTGGTACCAGTACACCGGTTTATATGAAGAGGTTTCAGCTTGGTCACATTTGTTCTAGACCTATAAATAATGACAACCCCAAATCTTTCTCTTTGTTTTAGTGTAAAAAAAATTTAATTGCATGACAATGTTTACATTTATAAACTATCCTTTCACAAAAAATGTGAATAACATGAACAAATATGAACAACCTGAAATGAATAAATATAAACCGGTGTACTGGTACCAGTGTTCTGTGTGCTGTAGATCCACTGTGGTCTGTACGGTAGAATGAACATGTACAAAGGATCAACTGAGGAGGAGTACTGGTCACATCACACTGGTTTTCTTCAGACATTTCAGGTTGTTGATGTTAATCAAATTTTTTAAAGGATAATTTGTAAAAGTAAAAATTTTCATGTCATTTTACACTAAAACAAAGACAGATATTTGAAGTTGTCATTATTTAAAGGTTATTCTGGTATTATTTTACTGGTTCTGATCCACTTTAAATCATATCGGTCTGAATGTGGAACCTGAACTAACATGATTTTAATTTTGTTATCGTCCCATAGGCCGGAGTGGACCCTTCGGCGGCCCAGTTTTGGTCCACGGGCCGTATGTTTGACCCCCTGCTTTAAACTAAATACACTTTCAGCTTCAAACAGTTGTCCCATGAGATTTACAGTCACTCTTAGTAGGTTTTCCTCAGAGTTACACAGTAAACACAGACAGATAATGGCGGTGGATGTCGGAGTGGGCGTGTCCACTGCCAGCAGTGCTCACAGCGTCTATTTAAGGAGGCGGGATATTTTAAGCAAGTGGTCAAACTGAGTTGCAGTCTTGTCCCTTGTCACCGCACTGTGTCACACAGTAACAGGATCCTCAGCTTTAGCCACAGAGCGATTGTACAACAGGCTGTAAAGTCAGTCCGAAAGCACAGCCTGAGCGTTTACAGGCCACAGTCAGTCAAACATCAACTCCACAGCACAGGTGGACCGGTCCAAACCTGGTGGATTTATGTCCAACAGCAGTGAGTGGGATCCACACCCCGACACAGGCAACCAATCACAAACTGTTGTGTGTGTGAGACCTGGTTCAGCTCATTCACCTGTCAGCGTCATCACTCCAGACTGGATGAAGTCCGACAAACCCACACCCGTGGAAAAATTAGGTTCAATTCTTAAAAATAATCTGTTCTTTTCATTTGGACACATTTTCTTAAATCACATGAATCTAAAACCTGATTTAGCTTATTCATATGGAACCTAGAGCCCCACCCGTCACTAAAATTATGTAAAACACATAGAAAAACAAAAGGAAGTTGGAATCAGAACTGTCCAAAGGGAGAAAAATGAGAAATATTTCAGAAATTTCTGTCTAAGTTTAATTATTGATTGCATTTGCCGCTTTTAATGTGACTGGATGTTAAGTTATGGGATGTTTTCGGCTAAACTGACCATTAAATGTAGAAGTAAACACATTTTCTCAAGTAAAAGTCTTTCCTGTTGACAAACCTCATGTATGTTTATGTATCTGAATTAGTTTATTAATCTGCGCTGTAGAGTCTATTACCAAAAATTATTAAATACACACTAAAAACAAAAGGCAACGTTTCTGCAAAGAATCTCGAGAAATCATAACTGTTTAACGGAGGGAAAATATATTAAAGCTCAAAGACATTTTTCTTCTCTCAAGTATTGCACTGGCAACTTTATGCTAACTGTTAGCGGTTAGCATAAACTGCATGTTCGGTTGTGTTTTGTTTTCAGCTGGATTAAGGATAAAATTTGCAGGTGAACAAAACGATGAAATCTAAAGTTGAATAAGGGCTGGAACCTGCCAAGCTAATGCTAACCTACTCAAAATTCTGACCACAGGGAATGTTAAAACGCTACCATTAAACTCAGCTTTATGTTAACCGCTAACACTTTTTATTATGTCGTCATGATACTGGGTTTATTGCTGTACGTTTGTGCTGTGTTAAATCATTTTTATGTTATATTGTATGTTTTTGGCACTCATTGCTGCACAGCCACATGCCCCACTGGGGATAAATAAAGTGACTGATTGATTGAACAAACGCTAAATTCTACATTTAAACACTCACGTTAGTGCTAGCTGTGCTAACAGTGGCTAACTCACAGGCTAGCTGACAGACTGTATAATGAAGTTTATCAAATTAACAGCTTCTGTGGGGCTTTTTTTACTGGTATTTTCCCAAAGTGTGACTCAGTTCAGACCAAAGTGAATCCATTTCGACCTGTAAATAAAACCATGCTTTCTGAAATCAAATAAAATCTGTCTCACTTTCCCGCGACCTTTATCCAGTTCAAATAAACAGTGTGAGTCGATCAACTTCGTGGTGGGACTTTTCATTTTCAGAAATAAAATCCTTACCCTTCCAGATAAATAAAGCCTAATGTGCGTCCTGATCGGTCTTAGCAGCTGCAGGTCCTGAGTCCATGTTTCCTTCATGTGTTCCGCTCAGATCGCAGACGGGTCCATTTTCAGCCTTCCCGCCCGGGCCGGGCTCATTTGTGCATGTAGAGCCGGATGAGGCCGGCCTGGTGCAGCTGCTGCCACAGTGACATTTCCATTCGCAGGTCGTGGTTGATGAAGAAGCCCACCGGGTGGTAGGTGTTGTCGTAGTAGTGGTCCGAGTAGTTCCTGTAGTCGGGGGTCATGAAGCCGTACGCGCTCACCTGCCGGAGGAAACCAACACATGAGACAAACCGGCAACGGCGTCCTGTCAAATGGACGACTGAGGACGGGCTTGAAGGAGGCGTTTGGGTCAGAACCATCCGGACTTGAACCCTTTAAGGACCACCAGTACAACAGGCCGAGATTTGCGTTTGTTGTTTTTGCAATTAATAAAATGTACTTTATCTGTAACTTATATATATATATATAGTTCATTGATAGCTGTATTTCAACTGTAAATATATATTTACAGATAAAATACAGCTATCAATGAACTATATAAATTGGAAAAATACAGATTAAACACAGTGAAGAAAAAAAAAAGAGTGGAACTCAAAAAGAAATGCAGTAAAACACACTAGTAGAACACTCCAAAACAGTACTATCACTATTATACAAAACTATTTACAAGAATTCACTAAAACCTTGCTAGAAGTAATATAAATCTTCCATGTCTCTCTCACCGACTGCACTCTGCTGCTCTATGCTCCGCCCACTCCCACCTCTCCCCCTCAGCTAATGTAGGCCTCTACCATAATGTGTTATAGACCAATAGAAAGAACCCAACCTCAGATAAAAGATGCTGTGTAAATTTCCTCAATAGTGTAAACAGTTCAGGAGTTAGGGTCATTTGAATGACGGTGTACGCAAAAATGTGGCACCGGAGACACAATCGTCTTTAAAGGGTTTTACACCTTTCAGTCTGAACAACATACGCCTGTCGCTTTCACTCAGAACCAAATATTAACCTTGACATTGACACTGACTGATATGAACACATCATCAGCCTTGTTTTGATCTGTATATGTAGAAGAGTAGATTAAAAACTGTGAAAATCATCCAGTTCTTAGGAAGTGAAACTGGACACAAAAGTGAAGCTGAGGTTTCATTTATTCATCCACTAAATCCTGGATCTTTATGTGGTTTTCCTGTTGCTTGTTCGTGTGTGTTATATGCCTCAGACTGCACTTTGTTAATTCTGTGGTTCAGCTCATGTGAATTTTTTATTTCCTCATACTTGTCGTCGTATTGTGCTTCAGAGTCCTTCAAAATCAGCCTCAGGAATCTGAACTCAGAAACTCGGCAGAGCACATGACATTTATTTACTAAATAATGGTCAATCACACCCACTGTTAAAACCAGTCCTGCCGGTACATGTTGGTGCCACTTGCCTCACCTGGTCACAGGTGTGCAAAGCAGCCAATAGCATCGCAGCTCCAGTGGACGGACGGTAGATGTCCTTATATCTGGTTTTCAGAGCATTCGATCGAAGAAATCTGGAACCAAACAAACGATGTTCAACCTTTTTTTTACTTTTTATTCACTGATGGGAGAACATTCAAACCCAACCTGAAGGAGCATCCATGCAGCTGCAGTGTTTAATTCTTTCAGCTGAACTAATAATCAGCTTATATAAAATAGAAAAACCTAGAACCAAAACTGCAAAGTCTGCTTTTGTATGGTAATTCTGCACCATTATTAGCTTGCTTGTCCAATGAAAAACCCAAAATATTCACTTTTCATTCATCTAAAAACAATAGTAAATATTATATTTGAGAGACTGAATGCTATTTGCCTAAAATCTAATTTGGTGGTGATTTTCTGTCAGTCTACAGGAGTATAACTAACTTGAAATGTTTTGATCTTCTTACACAATGTAGATAAACGGTTCTGTACCTGAATATTTTGAGATGACTTTTTTTTTTCTTGTGTAAAAATTAGGATGAAAGAATAACAATGGCCCTAGGGTACAACCCTGTGGCACACCTTCATTAATATTCATAACGCTGGACAACTGGCAGATAACATCACATGTTCTGTTACTGACATCATTTACAAATTGTACGAAAAAGTAGCCATTGAATTAGTAGATTCTTTTCCTGTAATGTAACTCTACATCATGTTAGCCTTGTTTTATTGGACAATATTCACTTATCATTGATAAACAACAAACATGATATTTGAGAAATCGTGAAAACTTGTACTAATGTCAAGATTCTTACCCATTTCTGGTAAATTAATCAGCAAGTTTTTTTTTGTTTTTTTTTTTACCTTTTTACACAATGCAGAGCAAATGTTCACTGCCAACATAAACTTTTTCTTGTCTAAAAATTGGAGTAAAAGTGTCCCTAGGGTAGAACTTTGCGGCACACCTTCAGTAACATTAATTAATTTGTTTTGACTGCAAGAACGACCTGTTCTACTGAGAAAATGTACCAAATATAAAAAATGGCAACAGTAGCTAAAGCTGTTCAATCTCAGTAAATTCTGCATTTACAACATAATTGAAAACCAAGGATTTTTGATTGACATACCAGTAAATTCTGCTCAAAAAATATCCCAACTGATGAATCGATCAACATGAATCAGTTCTAAGTTGTTTTTTTCAGAGCCTGTGTTTATTGCCTACATAAACTTCATAAAAACATGAAGTGGTCCTAGTATAAAACCTTGTGCCACACCTGTGTGAACATTCATTAATCTTTGACTGAAGCGATAACGATCAGTAGCAACAGCGTGCGTTCTTTTACTGAGATCATTCCGTTGACCTTAACCCTCGCCTTCGATCTAACAGGGTAAATGTTCCGATACTTTCTGATGAAACACCCACCGGTTTCTGAGGTAACGGATGAAATCAGGGTGGTATATCTTCAGCTTCTTGGCGGACACTTCTTTTCCAAAGTATTTGGTTGGACTGTGAGAGAAACACAACATTAACACAATGATGAAGCCAAAGCTCATCAGTTTGGTGATTTTCTGTTCTTTAGTTTTAGTCGACAGATTTAGAAAAACGAACCAACAGCAGTGAATTCATCTGTAGCTCCATCTGAAAACCATCTCAGAGCCTCATCCTCAAACTGCCTCATGTTTCTTCTTCAGTAAACACGTTGATTTATGATTGTGTCATGCACATAATCTGCCCATCCCATAATGAGTTCACAGGAACCCATTAAATAAGTAAAGAAACCAGAGTCAGACAGTTACATACAGTTTGACACTGACATTTTTCCCAATCCTTTGGTTAGAAAAGAATGTCAGCAGGGTTTATTGGCTCGATGTGCCGTTGGACCGGTCCAGGGACTCAAGACCAGAGTCACTTCCTGTTTCACTGTCACATGCTTTTCTCAAGCCCCGCCCCTTTAGGAGACCATCATCATATCTAGTCCACATTCAGAGAAAAATAGAGTTTGTTTGAATCCTGTCTCTGTCAAAGGAACAAACTTGTGAGATTTCACGTTACAAATCTCACTTGAAGGAAGTGGGAAAATAAAAGAGATAATTATGATAAAATAGTGTTAGTTACCAGTACAAGTGGAGTAATGTTTGTGGATTATTATTTTATTTAAACTTCATTCTCTCATTTCTTTGACTTAGAAGACAGGAAGTGAACCGTTTTATATTATTGGTGAAGCGAATGTTGCATCCTCATCGTAAACAGTTGATCTTTGGTTAAACTGAACTTTAAACTATCCACTTTAAACTTATTTTAAAATACATCTATCAAAGCACTATACAAACTGGAAAAACACGTCAAAAAACAGCAGTAGAACCCTCCAAAACAGAACTATCACTATTATATACAAGTATTTACAAGAACTCACCGCTAAAATGCTGCTAAGTCATAACAATCTCCCATGTCTCTCTCACCGACTGCACTTTGCCCCGCCCACTTCCACCCGTCCCCCTCAGCCAATGCAGACCTCTACCCTAATGTGTTCTAGACCAATAGAAAGAACCCAATCTCAGACAAAAGACAACATTTGAATGTTGCCAATAGCATCAATGGTTCAGGAGTTACGATAATTTGAATAACGGTGGATGTCAAATTGTAGCGCCGGAGACACAATTGTCCATAAAGGGTTAAACCAGGTCACATGATGCCTTACTTACTCTTGGTTGCGCTCGGGTCCTTTCTCCACCTGGGTGTGGGTCGCTGCAGCTTTCATCAGCAGATAGTCCCGGTCGTGGTCCGGTAAGAAGACGTAGCGGGTTTCGTTGGACGTGGGCGGGCCTCTGTAGCCGGCGCCGGCGTAGCTCCTCATGGAGTTCCTCATGGTGTTGGTGGAGAAGGTGTAGTGGGTGGTCCGAGACCCCACGTCTGGTTCAAAGCCCTTAATGATGGCGCCGTTGGTCCTGGAGGTCGAGGGGAGCCAGAAACCAGTCATTAATACTGACTTCAACCTTTACAACACATTCAGCTCAGGTTCAGGCGTCTGTTAAGGCACCCCTCCTGACCCCTCCCCAGTTTTTCTGGATCCACCACTGCACATACATCAAATTTGCCGTAAACGGTGGTCTTCAGGGGGAGCTAGTGAACCATTTTCCACTACATGTGCATTAAATCCGTAAAACATAATATATTATCACACCTCTGAATAATGGTGTTTGGTCCACGTTCCCCTGTATGGACGGTTCACCTTCGTCTTGTCCCCGGTGTTGGACTCACCTGAAGACGTAGTGGTGCCCGTCGATCTCCTCTCCTTTCTTGGAGTCTCTCAGAATCCCACCGTTGCCGACCACGGCGCATCGGATACACCGCGAACCGTTACGGCGACTCGTCCAGTCGTCCAACATCAGGCGGTTGGCAGACGAGTTGAGGACAGACATGGTGTCCTGCAGCGCTGTGGACACAACCCAGAGCCGTTCACGATTTCATTGGACCTCATTGACTCTGGTGTTCCGTGACTTTAACCGACCATGGACAGGTACAAGGATGACCCTGTCCAGTCACCGACTGAAGGTCCAGATGTTTGGGGGTTTGTCGGTGACAGTGGAGACGAGGAGGTTTAGTGATGGATTCATTTTCTTTTAAGTTTTTGTTGTTGTGTATTTTGGTATATTGTTGTTGAAGCTTTAAACATTAGATTGAATTAGCACAGCGTCACCGGGGCCCAGATCGAACTGTGCTGAAACCAGATCCACCCCCACAGGCCTCATGTGGAACCGGCCTCATCTCAACCATGAGGACCATCCAGTGTGTTCACCAAAATACTGCACATCTACATGGATCTGGTCTGATGGGTCTACACCAACATCCACAGCTACTGAAGGAAACCAACGGAGTTAAAACGGACACGTCAGATCATTTTCATGTGTGTAAGTGTTTACTTATGTGTCCTTGGACTGACTTGTATCATGGTCCCAGACTGAAGCCAGAACAGAACCTGGTCCACCACTGGGTTTGTTGGGTATAATATTTTTATATTATTTCTATATTATTTCTATAGTATTTCTATAACATTTCTATAACATTTCTTTAACATTTCTATATTATTTCTATAATATTTCTATATTATTTCCATTATATTTCTATAACATTTCTATATTATTTCCATAATATTTCTATAACATTTCTATAACATTTCTATATTATTTCTAGAATATCTCGGGTCCATGTTCCTGGTCTTTTCTTGTATTGGTTGAAGGTTGTGGATGTGAACCCGGTCCAGATGAGTTTCATTTCCATGTCTGTGGTGTCGTGGTGGTCTTACTGTCGTAGTCGATGCCCCCCCAGCCGTGGGTTCCTGGGTAACGGCTCAGCCTCTGGTACTGGTCCGGTCTGACGTGTCCGACCCACTGCAGGACCGGGATGTCGCCTAGGAAACGCCCGGCGAACGGGGTGTTTCCGACCTGAGTCCGGATACTGTCGGGACAGTCCTGCACAAACCAGACCGGTCCTTATCAGACCTGGTCCAACTGAGGACATACACTTATACCGGTCCCATATGACCATGTGGAGCCCACAGCAGACCGGTATCATCAGCTCCAGTCCAGAGCCCTAACACCGACCTCCAGACTCAACCATTTACAAAAGGACAGGCTTCATCTACGACACAACCGCTCATTTACACAGATTCACTGCACACATAGAAAACATTCAACAAAACACAAACACACGAGCAGGTTCAGAGCGTTTTGACGTGGATTAACTGAGCTCCTGGTTTCCTGTTGAATTAATTCTGGATTTGCTCTGTGGTTCTTATTAGATCATGCATCATTTCTCACAAATATTCAGTCCACGGTGCAAAAACCGAAGTTTGCATTTATTTGACGTATGTTTTCTCATCGTCCCATCACAAACACAATAACAGACGTTTGTGGTTTTCTTTTTCTTGTGTTTACATCCGGCTCTTATTGAATGTTGTGTTTTAAGTGGGAAAACATTACTTTTTGTTGGTAAAATGCCACTTTTATTTGTAAAATGTTAAATTTCTTTGTAAAGCCTTACTTTTAAATGGTAAAATGTTATATACGTTATGTTTTTGTTGGTAATTTTTGTTGTTGTTGGTAAAATGCTACTTTAACTGATCAAATGTTATGTTTGTTGGTAAAACATCATTTTCTGTGAGTAAAAGATTGTTTTGTGTTCATTTGTGGTTGTGAAATGTTACTGTTATGTCATATAATGTTATGTTTTGTAAAGTGTTGCAGTTGTTTCTGTTCTGTTTAGTGAAATGTTGACTTATATTTTAGATTCTAACGTGTTCCTGTGTTTATTGCTGTGGTGATGTGTTCTGTTGGCTTAGAAGCAGTCATACAGTTTTTGTCCGACTGTTGTTTGTTCTGGGTTGCTGTGTTTTGGACCTCCAGGCCTCCGTACAGTCCTATCCTCATGTTGTGCTGCTGAAATACTGAGGGTGGAGGTTGTTATTTTCTACTGAACTGGGACACCAGACCCACCCAGTCAGAGCAGAACCTCCGCCCAGTGACTCCATCTGGAGCCTGATGGAAACCAGATGTGTGTCATGTGACACGTGTTAAATGACCGGTTTTACTTCCTGCCGGTTTGGTTTTTAGAACCACTGTTATTATTGGATAGAACGTCACGTCAGGTCAGTTATCTTCGTGCTCTGAGATGTCCATGTTTCTTTTGTCGTGTTGTGTCTTTTAACTCACAGTTTGTGGTGGGACGTTTTCCCTCATGTACACGTCCCCGATGAACGGAGGTTCTGTGGATCCGGCGGGCCGAGTGGGTCTCTGAGTGGGTCTCTGAGTGGGTCTCGCCGTGGGTCTCTGAGTGGGTCTCGCCGTGGACCTCCTGGTCCTGGATGAGTCGTCTCCATCGGGTCTGGAGGCGGACTGTGGTGGGTCCAGGTCTTGGTTTCCACCCGGTCTGTGTGGAGCTTCTGTGTGAGTTTTCAGTGGGAGCTCTGGGCGAAAGGTCAAAGGTGAAGCCTCCTCTGAGTCTCCAGACGCACTAGGAGACATGGACACGTTTAGACCAAGGTCAGAAGGTCTGGACTCTGACCCATCTAATGTAGGAGATAAAGGAGCTCAGATGGACCAGTTAAAACACCAACACATTCAGTTAAAACCACAGGCGTCACAGTTTTATTCATGTTAGTCTGATATTTAAGATTTGATGAAAAACATAGTATCCATCAGTTTTCCAATAATTTTACAGCTCAACGACCAGTTTTTACAGTTTAGAAATGTTTATTAGCTTTTATGTTGGAGTCTATCAGTTTGGTTTTTCATTTCAGTTTCACTTCAGTTTGTTTTACAGGTGCATGAGTAGTTTAATTTAAAGTTTTTAGTTTTAGTTTCAGGAATTGACAAGTTGGTTTGGAACTTTTCAGTGCTTTTTAAGGTCGTCTAATGTATTTTTAAAACTTATTACACACCTTCAGTCCCTAAAACCATCAAAAATACTGATAAAGCAATAATATTTTTTTAAACTATGAGAATCATGATCTTGAAGTTGAACCACATGTACATGAACTAAACTCCAGGGTTTTAACACCACTGTTTTAACTGAACTAAAGACATTAAAACTAAAGAAACACTAAACATTTAACTAAAAAAAGATACAAGTTTCAAAAACTATTTGGTCCTAAATTCCATTCTCACATTCTGGACAGACGTGGAATTCACTCCTTCCTTATCAAAGGGAATATTTCAGATCCACAGTCACGTAATAAGGTTAATATTAAACCCTGAATAAATAGTGCTTTAATGAATCCTATTTGACTTGGTTCATTCTTTCATTTGACCCGTTTCACTTCCTGTAAAACAAAGCTTTAACTCATAAAACCTGAAACTTAATTAACCTTCACGTACAAATACTGGGCCATAAAAGTACATTTACGTACATATACTGCAAAACAACACCCCGTTGGAATAGAAATACAAATACTGCACTGGACAAACACCCTGTTATACAAAAGGTACTAATACTACACTGGAAAAAAACCCTGGAACAGTAAAAGCACAAATATTACCCCTTGTAATGCAAATACTGTGCCATAAAAGTACATTTAAATACACATACTACAACATAGAAACAACCTGTTACACTACAAGTACAAATACCACACTGTAAATACACCATTTAATGGTAAATGTACAAATACTAAATGGTAGAAACATCAGGTTACAGTACACATTTAAATACTACAATGCAAAAATACTGTGGTGTAAATACACCACTTAAGGTAAAAGTACAAATACTGCATGGTACAAGTATATAGTATAGTGTGGATACTACACTGGAAAAACACTGTTACAGTAAATATTTCCGTTAAACTACAAATACCAGGCATGAATGCATAAAAGTACATATACTGCAACACAAAAACACCCAGTTA
Source organism: Apogon talboti (assembly GCA_037367365.1). Taxonomy (NCBI): domain Eukaryota; kingdom Metazoa; phylum Chordata; class Actinopteri; order Kurtiformes; family Apogonidae; genus Apogon; species Apogon talboti. The sequence goes on from JAPQRQ010000012.1 coordinate 1,688,949, forward strand.
GAGTACAAGTACAAATACTGCATGGAAAAAACACCCTGTTACAGTAAATACTGACTTTAAGCTACAAACACCATGCCATCAAAGTGTGTGTGTGTATACATACATATATATATATATATATATATATACGTATACACACACACACACACACACACACACACACACTCTGCAACATGGAAACATTTCATCTCATAAAATCCCCAAAAATGGAATTAATTCTAAAAAAATTAAAGGAAACGTGACAAAAACTTGTAAATTCATCTAAATAAATGACTTAAGTTTATTTATTTTCTTAGAAAAGTCCAATTAAAGCCAAAAACCAAAGTGAATAAACCTCCTGACTGAACATGGTGACGTGTTCAGAACCGTGTGTAGGGTTATGTGTTCTATGTGGGCTTTGACCTGGACCCGCTGGAGGCAGGAAGTGCAGTGGATTACAGAGCAGGTTGGAAAATGACAGACCTGCGAGCCTCGTAAACTCCACGGCGGCGCTGACACGTGAACCCGCCTCCTCGCCGTTTCTCTGGACTTAATGCATCTGACGTGGAGCTGCTGCTTTCAAAGGCCTCGGTAACAAAGCCTACATTTCACATACGTGTGTGAGAGACCACCGCCGGGGAAATCAGCCCGGGGGCTTCTGTCATTAGAGCGGCCCCGGCGCTGTGTGGCCCCTTTGTTAACGCCACAATGAGACAAGCAGAGGGGGAAGAGGAAACCCACCGACGTCTCACAGCACTCAGGAGGAGAGTTTAACCCTTTAACCCGGCTCCGCTTTACACTCAGAGTCTGTGCAGTCGCAGAGTCGAAGGAAAGTCAGCAACGAAATGAAACGATGGTTAAAGCTGCAGGAGGAGATAAGTGTTGAGGACTTCCTGTTGGGTTCAGGGTTCAGCTCTGCATCTGGATCTGATAACTGTTTCTACCACATTTGGGACATGGATGTCAAACCTCATGCAGGGGCTGAATCCTGCCTGTGTTATAGAATATTAACAGGTTCACTGTCAGTGTGTGTTCAGTACCAATACTTCAGAAAAGAACTGACTGAATATAAAATTACAAAAACTAAAAACAAGAAAATAAAATAGAACATTTTACAACAAGTAAAGTACAATAGAATAAAAGTAGAAAAAAAATAAAAAAGATGAATAGACACAATATGAACCATATTACCAGTATGTCTGTCTATGAACTCAAGTCTATTAAAAATAATGCATTTAAGTTTGGATAAATACTGAATAAACGTTACCTTGTTATTAGATTGGGATTATTACAAAAAAATTAAGACAATAATAAAAATGGACCAACTCTACTGTCTTAGTGTCTCTGGAAGACAAGTTCTATCCAACTGACCATTCAACCAATAAGAAACCAGAGCATTCAGATCACTGTTTACATCCACGTCTGTCACACAGTTTACACTAAACCTACAGAAAATGAACATCAGCGCCTTCAGACCAGTCTGCTCTGACTCACACTGGACAGATTTGGGTGAACCATCGGAACATTTGAATCCTGTGACTGGGGACATCACTGAAGGTAAAGCTAACAGCTCCTCTACTTTGCTGGAATAACTGGCAGAAATCACCACAGAAGTCGTGTAAAAGAGGTGGGAATCACCATAGCAACCATGTAAAAGAGGAGGAATCACCATAACAACCATCTAAAAGAGGAGGAATCACCATTGCAACCATGTAAAAGAGGAGGAATCACCATAACAACCATCTAAAAGAGGAGGAATCACCATAGCAACCATGTAAAAG
>JAPQRQ010000012.1:1762617-1773329 GCA_037367365.1 Apogon talboti
ATAGGGCCATGTTGCCATGGTGTCAAATGTCATGTGCAGAAACAGACATGCCAGCTGAGAGGTTATTCAACTGAAAAAGCCATAAAACAATCCTGGATCACCCCCAAAATCAACTCGCCTGTTCCTTGTCCCATTTCGGACATTTCCTGAAAATTTCGTTAAAATCTGTCAATAACTTTTTGTGTTATGTTGTTAACAAACACACAGACAGACAGATAGACTGACAAACCCTGTTGAATACATAACCTCCTTGGCAGAGGTAATAATAAATATGTACATTTTATTCTCTTTGGTCTGTGGAAGGCTCTTACCTCTCCAATGAAGTATGGGTGCCCGTTGGGACAATCTGCAAAAGACATATGAGACTTAAAGAGCAGAAGAACATGGACGAGGACAAACAAACAGTACAAACACGTAGTAATGAACATGTACAGTAGAGTTGGAGCCTCCTCTCTTTATTCAACCACTGTCGAGCCTCAGCAGTGTGATCATCAGGCATGGTGGGAAGAAACCAGTTCTGAAAAGAAAAGACCGGAATGAGCTTCAAAATCACTGAAACTGGATCATTTTATTTCAATTTCTGCATTAAAGAAAAGTATTATGGACATTTTAATAGACACATACCACTGCTTATATGTCTTTTATGCCTGTTTTCTTTTTAGTACCTTTTTAATCATCTTCTATTTTCTGTCATGTCATTTGTCATTGCTGTTGTATGGCCCCACATCCCCTCCCCCTCAAGAGGTTTTGTCTTTTGCCAGGTCGTTATTGTGAATAAGAATGGTTTGTTAATGACCTGAAACTGGTTAAATATAAAGGAATAAATAAAGAAAAATGGAAATTGTAAACATTTAGGGTTTTCATGATTTTACAGAAAAATCAATAAAACAGAAAACTAGGATTTAGAATAGAAATCATAATAAATACCCAAACATTGGTGAGTACTAAAGGAGAATCAGTCTGGGACTTCACAGACTTCAGACTATTCTCAGACTGATTTCTCCCTCATTTCCCACAATGCAGTCTGACCACATTTCCTGTTTTAATTTACTTCTGCTTCATTTTGGTTTTTTAATTTATTTTGTTTTCTAATCATGTATGTAATGATTTGTGGATCACAAATAAACAGATATTTGAGAAAAAATATCTGACATTCCATGATTAAAGTCCAAATTTATCGTTTTTTTCTACATACACAAAAAACTCTTTGGAAAACCCACATCCAATGACAGCTACTCTGATCTATGAGGACATGAAACTCATGTTTATCGGACTCGGACTGACTCTAGAACCAGGTCTTACTGTGACGTCCTGGGTCTGGAAGGCGATCCGGTACAGTGGAACCAGCAGAGGGTTTCCATTCAGGATCACAGAGTCCAGATGGACCAGCAGCTCCAGGAGGGTCAGTCTCAGAGAGGAGAGTTCAGAGGTCACACGTAGACCTGATCCAGGTCCTCCAATCTGATTGGACATAAGTGACCAGCAGAACTCTCTGATCTGGACTGAGGTGATGGTTTTCAGGAGACGCTTCAGGTTTTCAATCTCCTGTAGAAATGGAACATGAGGTTTAGTTTCATTCATCTAAAAACAGTTATTCTGTCTAAATAAACTGAGGCTAAAGACACAAATATTTACACAAATAACTTTTAAGGTATTCAAACTAATTTTTGTAGTGTCACTTCAGTTTGACTGAAATAGCAAACTGCACATAGCTTGCTAGCTAACGTTAAATTCTGTTAACTCACTAGATAATATTAGCTGTTACTTTGCTAGCTAATCTTCTAACATTCTATTAATTTGATATTCATATTCATCAACTACTCAGCTACCATTAACTGTTAGCTGCCTGGATAATGTTGGACTTCAATACCAAATATTAATTAAATAATATTCAATAATGTTAGCTGTTGTTTGATAACTAATTAATGAATTCCACCTCAGCTAATCTTAGCTAGCTAACAGTTAATCTTGGCTGATTTGCCCTTAGCTCAGTAGCTAACCTTAAATACAGCTAGGTCACTGGTTAATGGTAGCTGTTACTTTGCTAGCTGGCAACTGTTAGCTGCTCTTAGCATACCAGTCAATTTTGGCTCTTTGCTCTCATGCTGATGTTCACAAGCTGTTTGGCTCCTAATGCTAGAGAAATTAAGTTAATTAGTTAATGTTACCAACCGCTATCTCAGCTAACGTTAGCCGAAAACCAAATCCTAAGTTCTAAATAAAAATATATGACAAGAACAATGCTCATCTGATTTTGTTGCACAGTTGTAGAATCATCTAAAAGAGCATCAGTCACTGCTGCGGTTAATTTTGTTGAATCATTTATGTTACTAAAGTTGTTTTTTCACATAAAGGAGATGCTTTTACATGACACTTCTATCAGCCAAAGGTAGAAAAAGCTTGTATTTACTTGTCTAACTAAGTATTTATAGGTTCTATAACCTGTTTACGTGGATGTGATGAACATTTCTATAACATTATGATCTGATGATGATCATTACATTAATTTTGTGATTTTCATTTGTCAATAACCTCCCATTTAAAACCTACACTACATGATGTTGATATGAATACGGCTCAGACCCTGACCTGTGTGGATGGATGCAGTCTGGGTTCAGGCATTCTGTATCGATAGGTGACCTTTGTGAACAGAACCAGAGCCACAAGGCCGATCTGAGACAACCTCAGCTTCTACACAAAGAGAAGAAAAGGAATATGAAAGAAGAAAAGAACAAGATGTAATGAGAAATAAGTGATGAAAACATAAACAGATCATCAACTAAAACAGGGCTGTTAACCTCATTTAGTTCAGGTTCCACATTCAGCCCCATGTGAGCGGGCCGGAATAGTAAAATAATAGCCTAGAAATAATGTCAACTCCAGAAGGTTCTCTGTTTTAGAGTGAAAAATGTAAATTACATGACGAAAATGTTGACATCTACCAAGTATCCTTTAATAAATGTGAATAACGTGAACAATCATGAAATTTCTTCAGAAAAATAAGTGCAATTTTAACAATATTCTGCCTCACTTTATCATTTCCACATGTTCATTATAACGTACACATCACAGTGGGTCTACAAATACACAACATTTAATAACAGACTGAATATTGGTACAGTTACACTAAGACATTTCAGCTTGTTCATATTTGTTCAGATTATTTGCATTTTTGTGAAAGGATAGTTTGTAAATGTAAACATTTTCATGTAATTTTTCTTTAAAACAAAGACAAAGTAAAACAAATGACAAATAAGATCACTTACAGTACTGAAATAAAATGATTTTAACATTCTTAATTGTTAATATCTTAAGTCTAATTTTTGCATTTTACAAATTCGTCCCATAGCCAGATTAGATCCTTTGGCGGCCGGTTTTGGCCCACAGGTCGTATGTTTGACACCCATGATCTAAACCTTCTGTGAGGTACCAAACAGAGGTAGACACTCATCGTCTGTTTACCAGTGAGACCTTTCTGTCCTCCAGTGGCTACAGTATGTAGACATGACAGCTCATATCCTCCTCACATGACTCATCCCTTTAATCATCTCTGACCTGTTGTTCTTTGATCAGGGCGTCCGATCGGTTGTCCAACAGAACCGGAACCATAGAGTCTCTCAGAGCTCGATATGCTGGCCCACAGACCAGGAACGGGTCCCTCCGGTTCTGAACCATCCTCTGAGGGAAAACACAGCATTTCCTTAAGTATAGACCATAACGGACAATTAAACGAGTGGTTCATTTCATTTATCACTTTAAAATACATAAAGACTAAATTAAAATACATTATTTTATTTATTATTAGTTTTTCTATTTTATGATCAAAAAAGGATGAGTAATGAAAAGTTCTGCATCGTCTCAGTCGTGGAAAGTACAGTCAGGTTTGACTGAAAACATGAGTAAAAGATGATTAGATGTTTATTTTTCAACCAAACATGACACAGCAGCTGTAATTAAATTATTTCTAATGGTACAATTAAATAGAACAAAATCCTGGAAACAGTGAGGATAAAATATCAAATACCACATGTATAAAGTCATCATTTTTTGAGAATAATGTTAAAATTTAACAAGGCAGTCCAAAAGAGTCATTTAAAAAAAAAAACAACTCATAATATTATGAGAAGAATGAATAGTAGTAACTTATCAAGAGAAAAAAAATCTAATTCTACTAATAATAGACACAATATTTAGAAATGAAAGTAAAACATTTTAAAAGATAATAATATTAAATTGTATTTTAAAAAATATAGATATATAATATTATCATAAAAAATATATTTCAAGAATAAAATCTGAAGTATTTGAGTAAAAATTGGAATGTCATGAGGAAAAAGTTGTAGTTATTAGGAGGAAAATGGCAAAAATCCCAGTTCAACCAAATTCTGCTGTTGGTTTACTGTTATGTTAATTCTTATATTAAGAAATTATACACAGATGAAATTCTTCCTCATTTCTTTGTTTTTGCTCTGAATAAGTGAACAGAACCTGCAGAGACCCTCATATATGGCTGTTTGTTCAGGTTCTTTTGATGACAGATACAGGAACATCACGTGTCTACCTGCAGCTGGAGGAGTTTGTTTGGGAAGATCCAGCTCCAGGTCGGACTGTTCATCAGGGACAGGATGAAGTCCAGACCTGACTGCCTGTGGAGGACTCGGATCAGGTAGACCCGATACCAGTCGTTTCCACTGTATTCACACACTGCCTTCACCTGCAGCAGGAAGTCGTCACACTGATCTGAGCCGACGCCTGAAACAACAGAACAGACATGGAGAGTCGCTTATTATGAGAACCACTAAAACAGTTTCAGTTGTAGATACGGGTTCAATCCACAACTTCAGCCCGACAGAGAAACAAAACATGACTACAGTCGAGACACATGGTGGAAAATCACAACATATGATGGACAAACAGGCCATACTTTCCACCCACAACAAAATGGATACTTCACTAATGTTAGCTGTTAGCATCCTAGAAATGTTCATGGTTACTTTGAAATCTGATATTAGCTAAATATACTTCACTAATGTTAGCTGCATTTAGCTTACAAACTAATGTTCCCTGCTTTAATCTCACCTAACATTAGCTAGCTAACAGTTAATCTTGGCTGATTTGAATTTAGCTCAGTAGTTATATTAAATACTATTACCTCACTAAGTAACACTGGTCTACAGTTTTTTATAAATGATCTGCTTCAGAGATTAAATGTGCCTAATGCTACATATTTTAATCAGATTAATTATAAAACTACTGTCCAAAGTGCTGGTTCTCTGATGTGTTCCAGGTCTATGATCCAGTGTTGTGGTTTGTGTCCATTTGTCCAATAGCTGTCTAAATGTCCCACTGATAGAACCTGTCCAGTCCATGTATGTTCATGTACAGACAGTGTTTGAAGTACATCTGTAGCTCTGACACTAATATTCATTTGGAGTTAAACATTCTCTCGTTAATTCTTGAATTTCACATTTTGACTCTAGACTGGATCTGGGAAACTTCAGCCAACCCGCATTTCGGACTGGATTTGTCTTTATCAGTGACTCACACCTGGTAAAATTTCACTGCTTTAATTCTGGAAACATTTGACTTGTAGACTGTTGTTATTGGTGTTACTTTGTTAGCTAACGTAACCAAAATTTTGTCCTCTAGCAAATGTTAGCTGCTGTTAGCACACTACTAAATGTTAGCTGTCAGCTTCCTGGCTAATGTTCATGGATGTTACTTTACAACCTGACATTAGTTGAGTATACCTCACTAATGTTAGCTGTTAGCACAATATGTCACAAACACACAGGCCTGTGTACTTTCCACCCACAGTAAAACACACTATAGTGAGTGTTTTAATAGGTTTAGGTTCAGTGTCGTCACCTTCGTGTATCAGTCCAGCAGCTGAACTCAGGCAGATCCTGAGTCTGGACATGTTCAACAGAAACTCAGCCGGATCCTCATAGATGGTCTCGGTCTGGTTTCTGGCCATTCTGCTCAGGAAGCGGATTTCTGCCTGTCTCTGCTGGTCTCGGGTCTGATCTTCAGATCCTGAACTCAGCAGAGAATCCTGATGGAAAAACCACAACACTGAGATGAATTGAACCAGTTAAAGCAGTATTGTTAACTACTGGTGAAGTCTGAGTGGTTTTACCTGGAAACAGTTGACAAACAGTAGGTAGAGTTCAGTCCGATCTTCTCTCTCCAGAAGATTCTTCTCTAGATTCTTCAGATACATCTGAATATGACCTTTGACCTGATTGAAACTGATATTTCACACAATTTATTAACAATTTTATCACGTTAGCACACTCTCAAATTTCAAACTAAAATATTTTGTTTTTATATTTAATTACAAGAAATCTGACACTGAGTTAATTCTTTATTCATGAACTCCTGAGACGAAGCAATTCAAGACATGAATACCACAAGGAATCCATAACAACAGATAGATTTTATATTACGACAAATGTAGTATTAATATTCCAAATTCTGTCCAGCAGGGGTCAAGTCTGGCACCAAAACCACTAATGAATCAACCCTATGTATCCATAGACAGTATCAGTCACTGAATAAAGTGAAAGCAATGGTTAAACTGTGGCTAAAATAACACTGTGTCTTATAATGTTGACGTACTGCGTCAGCTGATAGTTTACATTATAGCTCTGTTAGCTTAGCTCTGTTTTCAGACTAAAACAGCCACTGATCCTCTCTGTTTTCTGTTGGTTTGTGTTGTCAATAACTGAACTAAAGATCTGTTTGAATCCAACAAACAAGGTCAGAACTGTCACAGTTTAGTCTGAACCACCGATCAACAAACAGCAACTTAGCAAAGATAAGAACATCCCATAATACATTTATACCTTCATAAGCCTCAGAATCAACCTCACCCGTGTAGAAGAAACACTGACCTTGAACCATCCAACTCCATTTTGTTCATTTCCAGCTGAGTCCAGTGGAGAAAACAACAGCTTCTATCATTTCTTTTCTTTGTGTCTAACAGTTGTTTATTGCGGTTCTTATCCAACACTCTAATGAAATTTTAGCTCAATGTTAGTAAGAAGGTTGTTCCAACTCTGCCTTAGTGTTATTTTTTTGTTACCATGGGAGACTGGCACAGTGACTCACTACTCGTTCTACTGTTCACATAAATCCTCTGGCCAATCACTGGAAATAAATTCGGTTCATATCTCTACAATCCAATACATTGGTATCTTTGGCAGAACTTCACAGAACTTTATTCTAAACACTAGTGAAAACTTTAGGTCATTCTTTCCAACCAACAGGCCTTGAGTTGGAGCACGCTGTGATTATAACTGATCTCATAATGATCCCACTGCACCGCTGCTTTACTCTTTAACTTCTGGAGGTGGTGGTTGGATTCATTCACCTGTGTTGCAGCAGCAGCTTGGGCAGCACCGACCGAACCACCACACTGTTGTCCACACACTGTAGGAACGGAGTGAGTTGTCTGGTTCTGTAGACGCCTCCTGCATCAGACAGGACAAGAAATGCTGGTCAGATGGAGATGTTCTACAGCTTTTATCATAAATTCTACAGTTCGTCGTGTTTAACCTACCGCTGGCAAAGATGAGTAAAGAGAAGAGCAGCTCCACCAGGTCATCATCAGGAGTCCGACCTTCAGGAAGACAGAACCGGGACACCACGTCTAGGAAGAAGGAGTTACAAATAGATCGGACCTTGGCCTGCTGATGGACGGCGGCCCTGAAACATGAAACATGAAATACTGAAATGTACACAGGTAATACTGAAACATAGAAACAAAATACCGAAACGTACACAGGACACAGTAAATTAAAAGATCATCAAGATAAACTCAACATAAAAGACACAACAGGTGATGAACTCACCTGACATCATCAGAAACTGTCGGCTGGAAATCTGAGGGCAGATCTGTCCGACATTTAGGACAGATCGACTGATTCCAGCATTGAAGGCACGACAAACAGATGACATGTTGACAGGGAAGAACGCACGGCGCCGAGAAGTCCATCAGACAAACCGGACAGGAAGTACCGAACCTGGAGACGAAGACAGCACAGAGCAGGTCAACACAACAACACACTCTAAGTCTGTTTGAGTGATGAAAGAATCTGAAACACTTATTCCTGAATAGAATATAGTCACATATATCATCAACATCTTGTTCTTGTAATAAATGAAGTGTTCGACCCAGTTCTGAAAACGTCGGTGTGTGAACGTTACCTCAGGTCTCTGCTGATGCACTCATCATGAAAGGAGTTGAGGATCCGGATCAACTTCTGCAGAGTTTCTGCACTGTTCAGGTCCGGACAGTCCTGCATCAGCTGGAAAAGACCAGGAAAAGACAGAAGCAGACAAAAATCATAAATGCATGACAGACAGAAGAAAAGAAATGTGAAGAAAACATCTCCATTGATGTTTTGGTTTTGCTAATGATGTCGGACATTTCTCAGTCATGTTAAATCATTGAAGTTCATCTCATTTGTGTTAATGGAAGTGTTTGTGATGGTGGTTTGTGTTTGCATACGTTGAGGTGAAGGTTGCAGTGTTTCAGACTCAGTTCCCTCAGTCTGACGTCGTCCTCGTTCACCTTAAACATGACGTTCTGGATGAAGGACGCCACCACCAACATGCCGCTCCACAAAGACCTGAAACAGACGAGGACATGGTGAACACGCTTCCATGCAGATCGGGTTTTTCCTTCCGGATGTGGTCTCTGACCTGATGGAGTCCAGGTGTTGTTCACAGGTGGAGCTGCAGAGGGCGCTGTATCTGCGCCCCAGGGCTCGGTCCAGACACGGCTGCACAAACTCTACCCTGTTCACAAAACGCTGACACTCCTGGATGGACGACAGTGACAGCAGCTGGGTCTGTTCCACGCACACGCCCAGACACAACACGTCCTCTACCTGACGCACAACGGACAAACAACAGATGAATGAGAGATGAACAACAGACACACATTATGTCGTCTTCATCTTGATTCATCTTTTCCATAATTTCCGTTTTGTTTCATCTTGTTACTTTTATTGTTTCGTCTTTTCGTCATGTACATTTATTTTGGTGCATTTTTTTTATTGTTTAATGTTTGTTTTGTGTGATATGGATTCACAAAGAGATTGTTTTTAGATGGAGGAGAAAGCAGAGACAAAAACTACTTGAGTGAAGTGCAGATACTGAACTCCTGAATCAGGTCCAACTCAGAGGTTTTAGGTTCTGGTGGATGTTCTCACCATCTCCACGTGGTCGTTGCTTGAAACCTGCCAGTTCACGTCGGCCAACAGATGAGGCTGGAGGTGGAGAATGTGGCGCAGAGTGTCCAGCCTCAGGGCAAAGTGTTTGGCAGCCGCCGCAATCCAGACCGGAGAGAGATCCGGATCGACGCCCAACGAGATCTGGAGCTCAGACACACAACCCAACATGGACCCTATCAGAACCTGAAGGAGATGCAGAATCAGAGGGTCAGCACCTACCTCCTGAATCTATAGGAGAAAATCAGCCGATGGAACAAACCTTCAGCTCATCCTTAGATGAGATCTTCAAGGTGAGCAGCAGGAAGTCGTGGAGGTAGAGATGAGCGAACTCAAGACGCTCCTGGTCCGACAGGTGGAGTAACAACCTACCCAGAGGGCCGTTATTAAAGGTACTGACGAACTGGAGGATCCTCTGAGACGGGTCGGCATCAGACACTGAAACAGGAAACACCATCAAACAAAAAACAAACACACACAAGAAGAAAGAAGGTTCGATTTAACCGTTTCCTGCCTATGTTCAGTCCAGTGTTCATGTGTTCTCCAGCTGTTCTCCTGTATGTTCATGGGTTTGGTTGGTTTAGTTCCATATCAGCCAACACAGTGGATGCTGCTGCATCATCCCATACACTGACACCTAGTGGCCAGTCAGGGGAGGTGTTTTTTTTTTGTTGTTTTTTTTTTTACAAACAAGATGGCCGACAGGAAGTCAGAAATGCTGAACATCCCAGGAATATCTCATAAATCCTTCTCTAGGAGGATGCCCCTGAAGGTACAGAAAATATGGAAGCATCAAGTAACATCTAAGGAAAAAATCCACATAATTATTTTATGTTGGAAGAAATTTGCAGTTAATCCCATGTCTATTAAATTGGACGCCATGTATCACTGACTGTATTTCAACTAATTCATACCATTACTGTAACTTTTGCTGTTCTGGATAAATTTGATCTGCACTAAAATTTTTTTGTGGAAATCAATTGCTAATTATAATCACAGCGTAATCAAAATTTTTTTAAGCAAAACGGGTTTTTGTGCATATTATCTCCATAAAGTGATTAACAACTAGTATTAGAATATGTTAAAATGTGAGAAAACATCAGATTAACAGCATTAAAAATATTTTTCTTTCATAGTTTTCATGATCATTTTATGACATTGGTTTGTTAAATACATATTTCTTTACTTCTAAAGTTAAACTCATGGTGTCCAGCTGAGTGGGCATTTTTGTAACTCCATGAAAAATAGTTTCAGAAATGTTTTTTAAATTGCATTGTTTTTTCATGTCTAAAGAGGAATAAAAACACTGGAAAAAATCTTGACTAAGGTTTTCATAAGTCCTGCATGAAAGGGTTAAAGACAGAAACTGAGGACAAAATAATATGACACAAAGAAAGAAGGAAAGGAAGGAAGGAAAGGAAGGAAGCAGACCTGGTATGAACTGTGCCTCCTCCCACAGCGTCTGCAGGTTCT
>JAPQRQ010000012.1:1773429-1783468 GCA_037367365.1 Apogon talboti
GAAGGAAAGGAAGGAAGGAAAGGAAGGAAGCAGACCTGGTATGAACTGTGCCTCCTCCCACAGCGTCTGCAGGTTCTGGTGGATGATCCAACTGAAAGGAGCAGAACACGGTTCTTCTTGTCCGTCCAAGAGGAAGTAGTGCTGAACCAGGACCTCCTGATCCGAGTCCCTGTGAACCAGAATCAGAACCAGAACATGGATCCATTTGTTCATTTCACTCCCTGTGACTCTTACGGATGGTTTCACGACGGTATTTCGCCGTACGCCGAGGGAGGACGAGACGTCAGGTCCACGATCTGCAGATCCTCCAGGACGTCTAACCACAGCTTCACCAGACCAGGACTCAGCCTCTGAACCAGGTCCAGGTTGGAATACCGGTCCAGGACTTCCAACATGGAGGCCAGGACCGGAGTCACCACCGACTGAAGACGACGCCACAAGGTGTGTCTGAAAAGATCAAGAGCAGATGAGTCCCAACCAGAACCAGACCTGAAGGCTCAGAAGGCCCGGTGGAACCACAAGGAGAACCACCTGAAGAACACCTGAGAACATCTGAACCACTATGATGGAGAGGAAGAACATTTGACGATTGTAACTGTGGAAACCGCATGATCGTGAAAAAGCTTCTCGTTATGTACATGTTAATTTAACAAATATTATTTTCAGTTTTTATATATTGTAATAAAGTTTTCCATTGTTTGTTTAACAATATCCTTTTGTCATTTCAAAGTTTGTTATTTTAATACTTTTTGATCAATTTAATAAAGTTAATCATCCTTTTAAGAAATTTCCTTCACTATAATGAGACATGTCTTTGTTGTGTTGAAAAATAATTAGAATAATTTTTATTATTTTCCTACAGTTTTTCCTTATTTTAAGAAAAGTTTTTGTTATTTTGAAAAGGTAATCAATAATCACAATTTCCTAAAATAATAAGAAATCTGTCAGCACAATGAAAATGCTGACACATTTTCTAATCATTTTAAGAAATCATGAGTGTTCTGAGATGTTTTTCATAATTTTAACAAAATTTTTCAATATTTTGAGAAATTTTCTTGGTATTTTAAGAAATCATAGGAGGTTTTTGGTAATTTTGGTAAAATCAAAGTTTTTCATTGTACTGGAAAATGTTCTTGTTATTTTAATGATTAATGTGAATTTTTATAATTTTCTATTCTAATTTTAAGAAATGTTTTCAAGGTTTTTAATTATTTTGACATAGGTTTTGGTCATTTTAGAAAAAAATTCTTATCATTTTAATAAAGTTTCTCATTCCTTGACATTCTGAATCATCATTTTGGATAAAGTTGTTTTTTCATCTAGATTTATCACATCTGTATTAATAGATGTTTCACTTTCAGATTGCAAAATCTGAGGAGAATTTATAAACTTACATATTTTATTTATTTTTTGACGCGAAAATTTTTTTTTCAATATACTACATAAAAATAGGATTTTTTTTTTTTTTGCCCCTGGCATATGTTAATGATTAACAGCAACATTGGTTAATATTGTCACTGTCGGGCAGAAACCTTCTAAGCCCACTTTTGGTCTTTTTTTTGTTTGTCATAAAACAATTCTATTGGTCAGTCGTCACATTGGCCTGACAGTTTTAGAAATATTTAACCAATGAAAAGTGTTGAAAATGTCTTGTGACTATATCTCTTAACTCCATTCAATTATTTAGAATATACATCGTTTTTCCAGTTTCTTGAAAAATAACCGTTATGGACATAAGAGGTTTCCACCTGACAGCAACAATATGCATTATTATTATTTTTGGTTCTAGGTCAAATGTTAAATGCTAAAATGTGTCAGTGTGTATTTTGTCCTCACTTGGTAGAAGGGTGTTAATGTAGAACTTTTAACATTGTTTATAATGTGCTGGTTTTAGTGGATGGGTCAGAATTTAAACAATCAGACACAAATGAACAACTTTTCAATTCTGACCTAAAACAAATTGTAAAAAAATAATATGACCTTTAATACATGAACCCGGATACAGGAAGGTTAATGCAGATAAAAATCAAGTGTGACTAGGAGGAGGTGCTGCTGAGAACAGATGGCAGGAGGTAGAAGGGCAGGGTTTTCTCCATTTGTTTACAAAGGAAACGCTGCTGAAACACTGGTGTTGACTCTGATCTGATGGACATGGTTTCACCTCAGAGTTCCTCCCTCCTGCAGAGCCTGGCGTTTCCTGGCCTCTTGGTTGACCCAGTCTTTAGGTGAACTCATCATCTGTTCCCTGTGCATCAACGCCTCGGACAGTTTCCTCACCAACACGTCCTGAAAACGAGCTTCAAACACAATTCAGCAAACTCCAGTTAGAGCAGCCGATGACAGAAGCAGAACGGGTGGAGGAGGTACGTGGACGGGTGAACTGACCCACAGTGTGGTTCTGTTCGGTTCCCAGCAGAGCCAGCAGGAGGCTCATCCTGGTCATGCTTCTGGACGCCGTATCAGGCGGGTCTCGCAGTAAACTCACTGCTTTCTGGACACACGACCTCACCAAGGACAGACTGTGGAGGTGAGCGCTGTCCACCTGTCCACAAACACATTTCTGTCTGTTAAAGGTTACAGACACTGATAAAGCAAAGGACAGTTTATGTTGTCTTTAACTCACATTAGAGTCTTTTCTTGTCTCCATCATTTCACCGTGTTCTTGTTCTGTTAAAGATGAAGAAACCCTTTAGTTTACAGCACTTTGATTCTCATTTGTAATAATGAAAACAGGTGTTGTTGTCCAGTTTGTACCAGACTGCAGTGGGTTCAGGAGGCTGCTGATCAGAGTCCCACAGAAATCCAACAGGTTCAGACTCATGTCGTCACAATCCCTCAGGTCGTCGATGTGGACCGACTGCCAGACCCCTGTCACACAAAACACACAATACAACTTGAAGTGGTTCTATGTAGTACTGATATTCCAGACTCAGCAGGGGTCAGTGTGGAACCAAAACCCCCAATGAATCAACCCTATGTATCCACAGACTGGATCAGTCACTGAATAAAGTACAAACCTCATTGTTTCCACATATCTGTGTTATAGTATCATCAAGTTTTCTTCTTCAAAATAAAACTATAGATGCTTATTTTAACAGTCACTAAAATAACACTGTCTTATAATCTTCACGTCAGCTGATAGTTTACATTATAGCTCTGTTAGCTTAGCTCTGTTTTCCGACTAAAACAGCCCCAGTAAAACCACTGATTCCCTCTGTTTTCTGTTGGTTTGTGTTGTCAATAACTGAACTAAAGATCTGTTTGAATCCAACAAACAAGGTCAGAACTGTCACAGTTTAGTCTGAACCACGGATCAACAAACGGAAACTTAGCAACGATAAGAGCATCCCATAATAACTTTATACGTTCATAAACCTGAGAATTAAACTCACCCGTGTAGAACACTGACATTTACCATCCAACTCCATTCTGTTCATTTACAGCGGTGCTTCTCTCTATCGCTTTTCTTTTATTCTGAACATTGTTTATTATAGTTCTCATCCCAACACTAATAATAATTTTAGCTCAATGTTAGCAAGATGGTCGTTTATTATCAGTTTTCTTCCTAGAATCAGCCTTAGTGTTAGTTTTCCTCATCATGGGAGACCGGCAGACCGACTCACTACTCCATCTAGTGGTCATATAAATACACCGGACCGCTTCAGGAAATAAATTCACTTCATTTCTCTACAATCCAATACATTGGCATCTTTGGCAGAACTTCACAGATCTTGAGTCTACACACTACATTAAGAGTTTTGGCAAATTTTTTAACATTTGATAATAGAAATACTACATATAGCATCTTAATTACCCCTCATTAATCAGTCTATCACAGAAACTGGTGCTTATTAAGATGGAGAAACATCTTGTTAGAGCTAAAGCCGATTGTACATCAGATAACTTTTTAACCGATTTCAACATCTCGACCAACTTTCACTGTCTGGATGAAATCATGAGGATTTTGATGCAGTTTAGGCTCCACTGACTTTAGTGCTCAACAGATACACACTAACCTCCCTGGAAACCAATGTATTGAGACTGACTCGGGATCCTGGAAACCTTCACAATGAAAATGACCCAACAGCTGAGTTCATCCAGAAATGTCAGGTAGTTCATGGTGCAGTATCTGAAAGCAGACAAACACACTGTAACATCTGTGGTCTCCTTTAAAGGTGGAGATGTGTTCGAGGGTCAACCAGGTCGTACTTTGCTGATGCTATGAGCTCAGCGCTGCATTGGGACTCGTCAAGGTCCATCTGGATCAACAGAATGTGAAGAGACGGACCAGAATCCTGAAGGAAACTCCTAACACAGACAGAAGAGACAGATCATCTGAACACTTCTACCATGACTGAAAATAATTTAGTATTTTACATCTATGATAGTTTTTGTACCGTATCTTGTTGCAGAAGGAGACCTCAGTGTCAAATTGGTGGAGTGAAAGCAGGAGGATCCGGTCTGTGTGGAGTCCCAGTGCACGAGCCAGAACTCGAACATCGGATCTGGTCAACAGGCTGGAGAATGTGGTGATCTGTGAAAAGCCAGAGTGGACATAAGTTCAGCCAAGTGTGGAAAAAAAAATCTAAAAACTAATTGAAGCCATGGTTATTGATGTACCTCTAAAAACTTGCTGGACTCCTGGTGAGCACTCAGAAAATCTTCCAGGAAATCTTGAAGGGAGTGGTGATGCTGTTGCTTAAAGTACATTCTCTGGAGTCGATCCCTCTCCTGGTTGGATACATCTGAATACTTCAGCCTCATCACAGCATCAGGAGTTGAACAATTTAGCAGCAGACATTTGGCTACATTCAACACCTCCTCCTCTTCAAGTTCGTACATGTAACATGTGACATCAGTCTCCATCTTTTCTTCCTCCTCTCTTGGCACTTGGTTCTCATCATTGCAAACCTCCAACATTATCATCTCCTGCTCCTTTTGAAGAACCTCAATGTCCATTGCATCATCCAACTGACTGTCCACATCGTTACCTCCATCCTGATCAGGAAGAGCTGCCTCATTTAGATTTTTGTCATCTAGGAAGTGATCATTTTTGATCTGTAGATGTTTACTTGCTCTTCTTTGTAGTGCCTGCAGGAGAGCACTGGCACAGGCATCTCCATGGAAGCCAACAAAAATGTCTGATAGTTTAAAGTTTGAGGCTTGACCTGAGAATTCCTCCACCCACTCCTTCAATTTCTGGAGAACCCTGTGCTGCCATGGGGCCAGATCTGTACTCCTGTCCACCCGGTGTTTTTCAAGCCTGTTAATGAGTGGCACAGGAAAGTGTTCATACACCTTCTTCTGGTCCTCCACCACCACTAGTCTGAAGTTTGTATGGACGCGACATTTGACTCTGTGGGAGCCCAGGCCCAGATCAACATACTGCTGCTTACTGAGGTAGACGTAGTACTGGTTCAAGGCATCGTACAGGCTTTCATAAAGGTTCTGCATGTTGAGGAGAATGACAGTACGACCAGTTTCCATGCAGGTTTTCACACGGTTCACATTACGGCAGATCTGGGCATATTCCTGGTCCTTCGGGAATCCTGAACCAAAGACAATTTCTGGTGGTGGATACTCTCCTTTAGCAAAGATTTGTTGTTGGAGAATATGTAGCGCTGCATTGTTGGTGGTCAATAGAAGCAGGTAACGGCTCTCTTGGTCAGCACCATGATCAAGATTCTTTTTGACCATTTGTAAAGTGCTTGGTTTGGGAATTTCTGTGCTGTTTTGGAGAACCTCTTGGAAAAATATGACAGGGTCAAAACTCTCTGGTTGTCCACTGAAGTTGCGCAAGATAGCCTCTACTAACTGTCCATCATCTGGCTCTTCTTGTGAAGATTTGACAGTAGTAAAAAGCATTTTGACAAGACTGTAGTAGTCTCTCAGACCAAAGAACTGATTCTTTGAGGTCTTATTGCAGATGCTCAAGAAGGCCTTTGCCAAAGATGGAAATAGATGCTTGATTTTCAGGAGAATCTGGTTGGAAGATGAACAGATTCCTTTGGCAGTCTCTACAAGTTCATCCTCACTTGGATCCCATCTGGACACAAAAATCCCACGGTTCATCTTTGCTGGGTCGAGAGCCCAGTTGGAGATGCCGACAAAACCAACCTTCATGTGTGGATCTGGTTTATCATTGTCAATGCAGCCATCCTCCAAGAGTGGATGAAGCGTCTTTAACGGCATTTGAGGAGAATCTTCAGCCAGTCCAATCTCATCTAACACCACAACTGACACATACTCGTCCATGTTTTTGTCTTTCTGAAAGCGGGCGCAGTTCCTAAATGTCCCTATAATGCCCTCTGGACTTGAGTGAGGACTGCACTGGAAAGAGACCATGTGAACCTGCTTGAGCCTCTTGAACAGTTCGCAGTGGGAGTTCTTGCCCTGCATGGCATCAGCAACCACTGTCTTGGCAAGCGACTTGGAGCTGCCTGGCTTGCCAACCAAAAAGAGTGGGATCCTGAGCTCAATGCAAACTACCATGAGAAACACATTCTCTTTGAGGGCAATGTTTTTAGCAATGGTCTCTCTTGTTTGGATGTTCTGTAGGAAGAAGTCTTGACAAATTGAAATCTCTTCCTGCAAAGCATCTGAAGAGTTGTAAGGTTCTGGAAAATACTTAGAGATCACACCAAGGTACTTTTCTTTGGCTACTAGAGATGGGTAGTAGCAGACGCCAACTGCAAGAATCAAGCACTTGAAAGTTTTCTGAATTTCACTCAAATTAGAGCTGTCAGGGAACAACATGTTGCTGTGTTGGTAAAACCAAACTAGCACTTTCAGAGACCTCTCCACATCTCTGAGACTCACAAAACTGCATTCATTTCTCCGACTTCGCATATGTATCTGTGACACTGCCAACACATTTGAGATGATGTGTATGCATTTGACTGGCAAATGATGATCTGAAGCTTTTTTTTGGACAATCTGTTTGATATAGGACAGTTCAGTGGAGTCACTCAGTTGACCAAAATCCCACACCAACGAAGCCATGCTCGGAGGCAGAGGATGAACTCGGTACACAAGCTGCCTCAGAGGGACTTTGCCGAGTCGGTCTTTGGTGTCATCTGCCTTTACTCTGTATCCTAATCCTGCTTGTTCCAAACGTTCCACCATTTCAGGTGAATGCTTCCTGTATGGATTGCAAGCAGTTATTATTTTCAAGCCACTGTCTTTGTTCAGTGGTGTTCCTTTCACTGACCGGTCACACAGGATTTCCTTGATGGCAAAAATAGCCTCTGTGGTGTTTGCCTCATCCAAGAACAAAATGGTGTCCAGTTTGTGAAGTCTCCGATTCTTCTCGGCAAGGATCTCTGCTTCATTTACCCTCCTGTAGATCATCTCTGCTGTAGTTCCCCCATGAACCTTGACAAGTACCATGTTCTCCACTGGTCTTTCATCCCTCTGCAGGGCACAAAGGAAGCGGACTAATCGTGTTTTTCCACAGCCGGTTTCTCCCATTATGACGACTGGAATTCCACACCGGAATCTCATGTGTATGGCTAACATCTTCATCACATTGTCAGCTGTGAGTTCATATGTTGGGTCTGGGTCAAATTGTCTGTCCATGATTCCTTTCTGAGCACCAACAACACATGAGATCCTTTTGATTTTGTCTGTTCGGGGCAGCAGATCGAAGTCCTCAGTCAGACAGATCATTTGCCGTGTTAAACCTTCAAAAAGTTTTTGTGACATTACATCTTCTATCAGGACCTTTTGGCTGTGAGGTTCAACTGCGTTAAGTGTGTGACGTCTTGGACACATCTTCACATTAAAGCCAAGGAACGACATTGAGGACTGGTCTGCATTGAAGAAAATGTAGGGGTGAGACTCATTTTCCCAGTGTTTACGAATTGTCAGGCGGGCAAGAAGCTCATCCTCTTGACTAGTATCGATGCACATCGTGGGGCTTTCATCAGACATGTTCAGAGAGGGTGAGGCAAAATCACTCGCCATGAGGATCATGAACTTCACAATGAAGCCCTTGAAACCAGGCAGCTGGTCAGCCAGAAAGTCTCGATCACAGAAGATTGAGCCCTCACAGTCTTTCAGTTGCACATTGAGGAACCAGGAGAAGTTCTTCAGCTCAGCCCAAGATGGGTTTGGAATACCGCAGTAGTACAGTAAGTGATGGAGACAATCAGCGGGATCACCAACTATGGATCCTTCTTGGTAGTTAAAGTGATCCAGGTTGTGGTTCTGTCTGTAGAGTTTTAAGTACTGGTAAGGTCTTTGAACGCCTTCAGTGCAGAATTCTTGCTCATCCATGAGCGGATCGAATGTTCGTTGTGAAGGGGCCTTAGGACCGGCCAATAGAAGCTTCACCTCTTTAGGAGGTCGACAGCAGATGGTTGGCAAGACGTCAAGGAGCCCAAACCTCATCTGTAGAAGGAAATTTAACAGTTGTGGATCATAGATTTGTCTGAAAATACCATAATGGAGGATAGGTATTAATGTTTGGGTAAACCCTTTGAGCAAAAAAGACTTAACATCAAATAAAATCACTGATAACTGATGTTGAATTAATTGGATCTGAGCAGCTTGAGCACAAATCACACTATATGACTTTATAACATCAGAGAATATTCAAGTTGTGAGAAGCTGCATCAACATTAAAAAACTCGTCTTTTGAGCCAGTGTTTGGGTTTTTCATTCTGAGCTCCTTTAGATATAAATGTCTCATTCTATGGTAACAGAACCTTCTCTTATCTTCGGGTAATTACATGACTTACAAATGAAAACGTAATGAAATCTCCCACACTGGTTCTTTACGATGTATGTGCAATTTGACAAATTCACAAAATACATGATCAGATTGGCAATGAATGACATTTGAAGTGTGGACATACAAGCTAAATGGTAGCTTTACCTGCTGTGTTTGGTTCTGACTGGATCTTGAAGGTCTGAGGACTTCGACTGTGATCAGATGACTAATGTTTCTCCTCCACAGTGTCCCATGGCTGTCACTCATACAGCCCAGGACTAAGAGGTGGAAGAGGATCTCCTCCAGACCTGAACGGACCTGACAGACCCACAGAAATACTAAATGATCCTCATGTACCGTACATTGAACATCAGAAACAGCTAGATATACAGAGTGCTTCTGGACTTACTCCAGCTGTGTCAATGTGCAGGAGAACCGGGTCGTGTTCTCTCACTGGTGAAAGTCTGTCTGATAGAATTTTAACTAAAGAATCCACGTGGATGGATGGTTCAATCAGCCTCAACCGAATGTGTTTGGCTCTGGGAGAATGCTGGAAGAACTTCTCAAACAGACGATCAACATACAGAGATTTACCTGAAAATACATGTATGAAAATAAAGTTCTTATCTCCTGGAAATTATCCTGTAATAAAGATAATTACAGTAGCATAAATTTTCCTTTGTCTTAAGGGTTTATTTTGTTTATATCATCATCTAAAGGACTTCTTAAATATTTCAATATTTCTTCTTTTACTCATATTTTGTTGGTCATGCTCTGACCATAAGGAAGAAACAACGAACAAATATAACTATCTCCTACTTTGTTTCTGTCTTGTTTCATCTTTTATGTCTTTTTCTTATATAATTTTGATCTTGTCAGGTCTCTTAAGAGTAATCTAAAACCACAAAACATAATGGCCTGGTTCATCTCTGGACCAAAAATCTACCTTCAAACTGTCAGAAATAAAAAAAAATGTAACATTTAAAACACATTTAACATTTTTCATGGTAATTATTGACATTCACTGATATGAACATTTTTAGTTGCATCATCCAAAAACCATATGAGATGTTAAAGCTGAGCAGTCTAAAAATAAAATCAAATGAATAATCACTAATGAAAATCCTGTGCACAAATACAGACATTTCCACTTTAAAATGATAAAAAAAAAATTGTGCATAAGACAAAAATGAAATCACCAAGATACTGGAGCTCAAGTCTCTCCAGGAGGAAGAACCCCAGAACGAGTTACGACAGTCAACTGAAATATACGCAAAAAGGTAGATGTACGGTAGATATGTGAGGGTTTTAAAGGTTAAAGGTTAA
>JAPQRQ010000012.1:1791818-1802829 GCA_037367365.1 Apogon talboti
TCTACAACATTGATTCACCAGTAAAACCCATGGAGTTGGATCAATGACAGTGGATGGACACACTGGGTTTATGTTGATTAATGACAGATTTTACTGAGAAAGTCCATTTTTTTTCCAGTTTTTTCTGTTTTGATAAAATAACCTTTGAATTTACTCACGAACATCTGCATGATCAGTAAATTAGATATAGTAAAATACATGATTTACACTGAAATATACAAAATGTAGAGGATAACATAATAAATCACTTAGGAAAGGTTAAGTGGTGGAGAAAAATTAATTAATACAACGCCACGAAAATAGATTTAGGTCTTTAAGGGTTAAATGTGTAATTCAGCTACTAGTAAAGTAATCAAATCTAATCTAAATCAATTGACGTACAGTACATGTTATGTAGTAAATAGTTAAAACATGCATAAAATATTATGCATTTTCTATGATCTAATCAAAAATGATTCATTAAATTAGGTGATTTTAAAATTTAAGTTACGGTGCCACAACAACAACACAACAAAACCTCTCTTCATTGCAAAAGTAAAGACAATCAAAATAAAGACAATCAAAACAAAAGAATTAGTTTTATTGATAAATGCATGAATGGAAGTCACAATAATAATAATGGACGTTAATTACTTATTAATAAGATCACCAAACGATTAACTGACTCACAAAGAAACTATTCTGACAGTAATTAATAGGAGATTAATGGTTAGTTTCAGACCTTGGTTTGTCGGGGTGTTTCTACTTGTGACCGAATGAGGCCGTTTGGGTTTTCAGAATAAAAGTCGTGTGACTTTCCTGCGTCCTGTCCTGGAGGACAGATGTGAGGACAGATGTGAGGACGAGTCAGCAGATTAAAATCAGAGGACATGGCGTCTGGACATCTGGAGCCGCCAGTCAAACCCGCATTAATTAACCCCCTCTTTTAATTAATTACAGAGACGTCATGTTCAATTAGAAACAGTTAAAGAGCTGGGATGGTTTTAATCGACGTTGACGAAGCGTCGTCATCCTGTCAGACCAGACCGAGGGCATCAGAGTCAGGTTCCAGAAAGGAACAACAAATCCATCCAGCAAACATCTGTTGCCACTTTTATTTATTTGATTTAGTTTTTTACATTTATTTTGTGCATATATATCAGTGAAAATACAGGAATCGTAAATATTATAAAGCATCAAACATTGTGAAATATAACATTCCTTATGAGATAAACAGGTGAAGTAATATGTAACTGAATTACGTAAAATATTTAGGAAGAAAATCTTCATCGGGAGCACAACACTGTAATAAAAACACAAAACAATAAACACGTTTGGGTAAAATAAAAAACAATCATGAAATAAAACAGCAGTCTTGAAACATTAAAAACTATGATAAAACACATGAAACAAATAATAAAATGAAATGGCAAAACATGAAATAAAACATTCAAAATTAATTGAGTAAATAATTAAGACATAAAATAAAACTATAAAATAGAACAAAACACAAAAGAAAACAATAAAAACCCATGATTAAAAAACCCATGAAATAAAACAAAATACATGGAATAAAACAATAAAAAGACATAAAATAAAACAATAGAACAGAACAAAACACATGAAGCAAAACAATAAAACTAAACAATGAGACACATGAAATAAAACAATACAATAAATCCCTTGAAATAAAACTCATGAAATAAATCAAAATACATGAAATAAAACAATAGAAAGAGAATAACAACTTCAAAATATAAGAGCAACCATGTTGAATAAGACAAAATCCACATCAAATTAAATAAGAGAAAATTAAAATGGTAAAAATAATCAAAACACTTTAAACAAACTTTAATAGATAAGTAAAACAATAAAAACCGTATATCAGGAACATTATATAAAAACAAACACTAGAAACACAATAAATAAAACAAATGCATGAAATAGAAGAAACAACTATAACCATACAAACAGGTGAAATATTGATGAGTCTCAATAAAAACCAGCTGTAAAACATTGACTGGTATTGATAAATAATGATCAATCACTGATCACAGCTGATCTCCTTTGTCTCCTCTTGGGGTCACTCTTTCATCGTCTCCCGTCGCTGCTGGGATGATGGAATGCTCAGAACTGGGAAAACTGGGGAAAGGGACACTTCCAAACAGGCACAGAAACACAGGAAATGAGTGAATAAAACTGAGTAAAAATTAAACCAGAAATGATCAGAAAAACATGGAAAGACCGAAGAAAAAAGATCCCTCACAATGAAATGATAACAAAACTCCAATAATATGAAACTAAAACTAAAAGAATGAAACAGATTGTAGTTAATCTAAAATGTTTGTTGTAGTCTATTGTTCCCAGTGTTGTCCAGACTTACCTCAAGAAACCTGAAAACACTTATTTATTATATAGTTTCATTTTCCATCATCGACTTCACCAAGAGAGCAGCATAGACAGTTAAAGAAAAAAATAAAGATGTTACAAACACTTTTAATACACTGCAAATAAATCAGTGTAATATGTAGTTATGTACAGTAAAAGCAATACAATGGTTAGAGAAAAGTCAGAATTCCTTTGCACACTTAGAAGCAGTCATCAGGATTATTTTTATCCTTTTTCACAGAGTTCAACTATTTTAGCTTCTTTAAAATAATTCCAACATTTATGCCCAGAAACCTTTTAACTGACTGTGATCACCTCTGACCGGTGTAAAAATGTTGAAGATGACTATTTTTAAGCAAAGCCGAATACAGGAGTGACGACTTGGCAGACGCTTCCAGGTGGAACGTAATGAAACAGACCCATTAACCATTCACAAACCAACTGTTATTAATGAACAGGAAATAATGACAGGACGAATCAGAAGGAATAAAGTCGATCTGGATATGAGAGACTAAAGCCGACACCTAATCAGTTTGGTCATTTTTCACCGTTTACGTGTTTCCTTGTCTCTGATATTTAGCTTCAACTCTGACTCATTTCCATATTGGTGCATTTTTCTTTAACCTTCTAAGACCCGGGAGACCCACAGGTTTTTGAGTTTTGGCTTTTTTTAATTAAATAATGGCTTATATTGGAAACATCATGATGCAGCAGTTTTTTCAGATGCATTCTTAAATGCAAAATGTAACATTTTTATGGAATGTCATTTGCGGTGGACAGTTGTTTCTTTTTTTTTGTATAAAGCTGTGAATTTCTTGTCCTCATATGTGGACAGTGGGTCCTAGGAGGTTAAGACTCAATCTGTCACGGGGGATGCACTGATAAATTGGCCAATATTTGGTCAATATTGGTGTTGGTTTACTCAGCTGTTGTGTTATATTTAAGGTTTTGTGTGTGTTTAATCTGTGTCCATTCAAAGATAATGTCATGAAGGACTGAAAGACTTAAAAATAACAATGAATTTATATTTATAATGATGATTGTTTGTTAAGCGACCTAACACGTAAACGTATGACAATAAAAGCCATCATTAACTGCCATAGACTAAAGAACCTCCTGATGAAATGATAATAAATCAACATGGATATTCACAATTAATTGGAACGTGAATTTAATGGTAAAAGTTCATATTTGCTGAATGTACGGTGACTTTTAACCACCTCATAATGAACGTATAAAAAATAAAGACATGTCTGAAATTAAGTTTGACTCGATAAAATAAAAACTATTGTATTTTTTACCATACAGAAAGTCTGAATATGGGGTTTTAGGTTTAGTAGTATAAGTAGTTAAAAAGATCTTTCCACATTTAAAAAAACCTCAAGTTTATTTTTGGTTTTGGGCAAATGCATGTGTTGTAAATACTGAGGAGGGGGAGGTATGCCATCATTCCTCTGGAACCTGTACTTATGACCTTTGACCCGGTGTAATGATTACACACTGAGTCCCATTCACACTTTATCTATAAGAAGAAATCCCATTGTCACAGTCATTTCATGAGAACAGGTAAAAATACGTTCTTCCAATGCCATGGGCAGTAGTGTATAAATACTGATGTGAGTGTAAGCAGTCGATGGAGGATTTGTACAACCAGTGAAAAAAGCACAAAGGCATTGTGAACAACCGGTCCAGGTCAGGCCATTCATATAGACTAGATCAGTGGAAACTATCAGGAAATCAGGTGTTTTTTCACATGGATGGAGATTAAATCCTGAGAATGAGATCAGTCTGTAAACGGGGCCCTGGATGTGTGGATAAAAAGATGAGTTCTGAATAAGGACTAAACACCTGTAGGATGTGACCAGTTCAACTCCTCAACAGATTAGATCTAACCACGGTTGGAAAAACCTCAACTGAGGTTTGGAAAGTTGTCTTAATTGCAAAATCCATATTATTCCTCTGGAGACCTCTCTTTCTCAAGAAGTATTCCAAATCCAACCTGAGTGTTTCCTGGCATATATTAACACCGAATGTGTTTCTCCATATATTTATTACATAGTTTTAATAAATGAAGAGTATTTTTGAATCTTGTTTTGTCTTCAGCTCATGAACCAGAAAACAATGGATTAAAATCGTGAATTGTCTATAACAGCAGCTCTAGATCTAAGGTTAAAAGTCAAACTAGTCAAACCAAACTCAAATGCAAAACTTACTCAGATTGAACTGAAGGCAAACCCACACTCAGACATGAAAAAATGAACTAAGATCAGAAAATCTGTCAAGATAAAACTGAACCCAACGCTGTTTATGGAGTGAGATGAATCTGAAAGTTAAACCCAAGCAGAGACTCCATAAAAACTCAAATACTCCACCTGTCACAGCTCTGTGTGTTTTAATGTTGGACTTTCTTTTCTCTGTAGCACTTTGAGATTCCATTGAATGAAAACTGCATAAATATAAATGCAATTTATTATTATTATTATTATTATTATTATAGTATTAGAACTAATTGATTTCCACATTGATTAATTTGATTATTGATTGAAACATTATTCTCTCCTTGACTCGTCACTGTGTCGGTTTATCTACTTTCAGCTTATCAACGTGGTGTAAAAGGAAGTGAAGCAATCCGTTAAATGTGTCTGAAAACACAAGGAACTCAGTACAGATTCTTCAGGAGGGTTTTCATGTTCCTGGTCCAGTACTTACTTGTGAACAGAATTATTTGCATTATTCTCTCATTTGTAGCACAATAAATAAATAATAAATAAATAATATATAATTGATGAAGACCCAAACCCAGTCCTAACCTGGATCAAAAATGCTTCACAGATGAATATCTCATTCAGGGATGGAGTTGTTGAGAAATTATCCAAGTATCTGGTATGTTTCTGTAAAGTGTAGGATACCTATTTTTCTTTCTCCAGTACCATTAGGACACAGGTGTCAAACATACAGCCCGTGGGCCAAAACCGGCCCGTCAAAGGGTCCAATCCGCGCTGTTGGATAAATATGTGAAATAAAAAAATTACACTGACGAAATTATTAAGACCAATTTGATCTCAAGTGGATACGAATGAATGAATAAGTGAATGAGTGAGTGAGTGACCATTGTATAGTGTCAGTGCAGTGTGTATTTTTGTGTTTGTGTGACAGCCAGTGTGTGTGACTTGTGGATGCTGTGACATGTGGGAAACTTACTGCCGTGTAATGTCGCCATTTAGATGTAAATGAGTGTGTGTGCGTGCGTGTGTGTTTGTCTCATGTTGTCACACACACACATTCAGACAGAACAAAACACAGAGAACGACAACTTCACACACTCAAACACATCAGCAAATCAGATAAAATAAAGATAAATGTGACTTTAAAAAAATTAAATACAATTAAAAATGTTTAATCCCAATGTGTTAAATGTATTTAAGGTTTAATTTACTCTGAATGACTTAAGATTTATTATCACTTATTGCTAATTAAATATGTCTTAACTCTATAAAAGTCTTTATCTGCTACTGATTTCACTGTTGTAAATCCAACCACTGACAAGTAATTACTGACATTAATTAAAGCACTTAGACCACAACCCTAATCCTAAGACCACAAAAACATATTTGTAAAGAAACTAAAATAAAACCAAAGAATAATAAACAATGACTTAAATTATATCAGTAATGTAAGGATGTACAGTATTAATCAAGATGAGTTATTACTAGTATTAATAGGCATTAATTAATGTTAACTGATATTTAATGCTTGAGTATAGTCATTTTGTGTGTGAATGTTTCAACCAAAGACTTCATACATTATGTAATTTAGTTTGAAGGTGATATTAACATAAGTTTATATCGGTCTACTGTTAATGATTTTTAATACATTTACTACATTAATTCATGCAGTAACAACAATTAAAACACCGTATTTAATAGTCAGTATTTACTAACTCTGCTGTTCATTAAAGATGATAACATCTTAATTAAATATTTATTAAATGCTAGCGCTAATGCTTATGCTAATTTCTGTGTTAATAAATGTTAATTGGATTTTTAAAAAAAGTGTTACCAATGAACAGAATTTGACCCGTTTTCTATACTTTATTCATCATCTGCATGTTTTGCTGATATTTTATGCAAAGGGAATCATAAATATTTTTGTTCTAATCCAGACCCAGTGATTGGTTTGATTCTAATTGGGATGCAGTGATTGGTTTAATTGTAAATGAGACACAGTGATTGGCTGATCCTCAGGTCAGACTCGCCACAGAGGACACCACGGCCACAGAGGAACCAAATCTGATGAATAAATGTAATAACTGAAGGAGAATCATTCATCACCTCGTCTCATTACGTCACATGAGGCTCTCACGATGGATCGCCTGCAGCTGATTGGTCGTCTTTTAAAGACACTTTAACCCGGTTTGGCGTCATGTAAATGAGATCAGAAACAACGAACTGCAAAAAATATGATAAAAATACAAATTTGTCCTTTTTCACCTCAAATGGCTTCAACTTTGGTTTTATATCAGTTTAACATCAGTTTATCAGATTTTAACACTTGGATGGTTTGTCCCCTTTTCTGGATAGAAAGTCAAAAATCACATTTTATTCTGATATGCAGTGAGTTTATGTATCAGTTATTGATTGACTGGTCGACCCCTTTTAGTTTTATTGTTTTATAAATTATTTAGTCATCACTCTGAAGATCTTATCACTCTTTTCCCAGAGTAATCATATTTGTAAAGGCTGAATGTGCATGAAAAGTCACTAATCTGTGCACATGGATGTTAAATATGTATGTGGATTAATATCATCAGCTATAAAATGTAAATGAATTCAGACCTAACATGAGGTTTGACCCAGACCCTGGATTTGGCTGACTTACATCAGGTCCAGATGCACTACAAGGTCTGTTGGAACAAAACCCTAAACCTGTATCCGTCTGAATATAACAGACTACTCTTATACAATAAACCTGAGCAACTTCACATTTGGTCAGTTTTAAAAGAACGTTGTGATGGAATCTTATCCAAATGGTGTTTTTTTTTTTTTTCTAGTTTAGATGTTTAGGTCTTTAAGGGTTAATAAAGAAATAAGATGTGTTTTCTTAGTAACAAATACATAAATGTCCCGTCCACGCTGTACTTCATGTTACTAAATATCTGTGTCCACACATCAATATAAACTGTCTCTAGTCGTGTCCTCCATTTGGTCATGTCCATAGTTGTTATGTCCAACCTGTGGACACCGTGGATAATTGTGTCCATAGTTGTGGTTGTCCAGTTTCAGGTGTTTCAGGTGCAGATTTATCACATAAATTCATCATGGACATGAACAGAATGGTCTGAGATGGCATCGATGAACAATCTGTAAGTTTTCCATGAACACGTAATACAACCAGAGTTCAGAAAATCTCAGTTTTTGCGACTTAAAACGCTATTTACATGTGGACGAAAGGGACAAAGACAAAAATACCTGTTTTGCAAAATATCTGCATTAGTATGTATGGTGTTTAGGCTAGACGAAGTCAGCACAGAAAAACACTCCTTCCTGAAGGTTATCATCATTGTCCAACCACAAAAAAAATTAGACAAGATGTGACTAAAATGTGTGTTTCAACAGGACAGAGGAACACAGTTTACTTACAGTATGTCTTCATCTTAATTAAAGATTATTACTGTCATAATAGTAGATTTACACATTTTATAGAACTGTGTAAAACTGACAGAAGTAGAACTACCACAATACAAAGTACTGCTTTGACGGATGAGAATAAATGGTTGATAATGACTTATTAATGTCACTATAAATCCTTAATGAGCTTTTACTGTTACTGATCCTCCTTCAACTCCATCAGTTTCCCTCAACATTTATTAAGTTAAAAAACCACTATTTAACCACCATTTACAGACGTGTTCAACAATACTGCACTAATACATGAACATGACCTAAAACATACTGACAAGTTGGAACAAATACAATGAGCTAAAATACTATTGTAATAAATATTTAATTTATTTTACTAAATACAAAAATTACTCTACCAGATAGAGGTATTTATTTATCTGCAACAGTAATAATACATAAATATTTAATATATATCCTTGCATGTGTCATTAAAGCCTAGAAAGGATTTTTCCTTTTCATTTAATGGGAAATCAACCAAAATGAACAAAATAAATGTTTAATCGTCATTCTGACCTCAGGGAAGGCCTCAGACTTTTCAGAGTAGTTTTTCAGGTAAAACATTCCATATTAATGGCATTCATTTTTGTCCATTTCTGTTTTGCTAATTTGGTTGATTATTTTGTCCATTTTTTTGTCACTTTTAAAAATGTTTCCTTCAGTTTTTGGTGATTTTGTAAATGTCATTTTAGTGTTTGTTCCTTCCTGTAAATTTTTGTCAGTTTTTTTTATTTTTGTAATTGTCCTCCATTA
Source organism: Apogon talboti (assembly GCA_037367365.1). NCBI lineage: Eukaryota > Metazoa > Chordata > Actinopteri > Kurtiformes > Apogonidae > Apogon > Apogon talboti. The sequence goes on from JAPQRQ010000012.1 coordinate 1,800,617, forward strand.
CGTTTGTTGTCTGGTTCATATTTTGTTCATTTCTATTCATATTACTGACTTTTTGTTCGTGTAATTTTTCTGGTTTGTCTTATTCTTATGTCCTTGTTGCTTATGTATTCATTTTTGTTATTTTATTCAGTTTTATTAATTTTTTGTTAATTTTTCCTGTATGATTGTTTCCTGTGAGTTTTTCATTTTTTTGTTCTTATTGCGTATTGTTCAGTGTTGGTCATTTGGTTTGTAATTTTGTACATTTTTTTGTTCAGTTTTATTCATTTTGTTGATCAGTCAGTTGAATGTTGTGCCTTCTTTTCATTTTTTTCTTATTTTTTTATTTCTGTTCGTTTTATTGACTTTTTTGTTCTTGTAATTTTTCTGTTGGCTTTTTCTGTTAATTTTTATTCAGTTTTATTCATTTGGTTCAGAATTTTTTTTCACTTTTATTAATTTGTTTTTCATTATTCAGTTAATTTTTCATTGATATTTTGTTTCTATTTATTTTATTGACTTTTTTCTTGTTATTTTTCTGGTTTGTTTTTACTCTTGCGTTCTTGTTGCTTATCTGATCATTTTTGTTTAATTTTATTCATTTTGTGTATTATTTTGTTCAGTTTTATAAATTTTTTGTTAATTTTTCCTGTTGGACAAAGGGTCAAATGCTCTGCCGTCCTGAACAAAGCAGGACTCGTGCTCTGTGTATTTCTAAGGTTATTCTAACTGTAAACAGTGAAAAAATAAACGGTCCTTTCTGGTCTTAAAGCGGTAGAATGTGAAGCTGATCGGAGGCAGAGGACGATCTCCGAAACCCTCCTCCTCTTCCTCCTCCTCTTCCTCCTCCTCTTCCTCCTCCTCCCTCTGCAGGTCGGGGGTTTGTCCCAAAAGAACACTGCCTCATTTGGAAACCAGATTGCAGTCTCCTCCCCCCTCCCCTCCTGTAGACTCCCTCCTCTAAACCCCCTCCAGCGCTCCACATCAGTCCTCCTTCACACCTTCACACAGCTCATTTATCCGTCCTTTTAAATTGAATTATCATCGTTTCATTACAAACAAAAACCTGCAGGCTGAAAATCAGTAGTTTTATTAATAGCAGTGATGTTATTGGTAATAGTATTAACATTGGTATTGATCGACTGGTCTTGGATTGATTAATTAGTAATTGAGGCTGAAAAAGTAATAAAATGAGGAGAATAAAAAATAAATAAAAGGAGCTCACCGTGTCTTTGTTGAAGATACTCCTCATGCTCTCTTTCTTTTCTTATTTTTCTAATTTTCTTCTCTGATAAATTTCCTCAAGTCTCATTGTCTTCCTCCTCTTCATCATCCTCTTTTCCTTCTGCTTTCATTTGTCTTTTCGTCCTCTACATCCTCATGCCTTAAAATTTACCTTCAGCTGTAAAATGTGTTTCTTTTCTTTCCATCCTCACTTGAAGCTGAACCCTCCTCCTCCTCCTCCTCCTCCTCCTCCGTGATCCTTCAGTCCAGACTCGGTCCACCCCTCCGAGCCTCAGAGGCCTTCCGTCCCCAGAAGGCAGGAGCGTCGTTTCTCTGAAAATCCTGGCACTATATATGTCTGCGTTTTCTTTTCTCTGAACGCTCAGATTCAGTCAAACACAAATCAATACGTACTCAAATGTTTTAGTGAGGTTTAATACTAATTCTGAAAGATGAAAACTGGAACCTCCTCAGTGTTGGTGCTCCAACTCAGATCCAGGATCAGACTTTCTGTCTTATACTGTAACAGTGGAATCTGTGTTCTCAGCTTTGACTCTGCCACTCAGTGACTGTTTTGACTTTTGTTTTATTGTAGTGAAACTTTGACTCATTGACCTGTTATCTCTTAACTGTTTGACTCTATCTCATTCTGTTTTTACCTCATTGACTCTGCATCTTGCTGACTTTACCTTGTCGACTCCATAACTCTTGACTCTTTATCTCGTTGATTAAATATCTCCTTGACTCAAAACTTGATTCTTTATCATGTTTACTCTTTATGTTTGAGTCTTCATCTTTGACTGTCAGTTTGATTCTGTATCTCACTGAGTCTATCGTTGACTCTTGGTGTTTGACTCTGGATCTCGTTGACTCTATTTGATTCTGGTTCTCGTTGACTCTTGGTGTTTGACTCTGGATCTCGTTGACTCTTGGTATTTGATTCTGGTTCTCGTTGACTCTTGGTGTTTGACTCTGGATCTCGTTGACTCTTGGTATTTGATTCTGGTTCT
>JAPQRQ010000012.1:1820753-1831150 GCA_037367365.1 Apogon talboti
ATATTGGGACACATCATGTCTACAGCTGTCAGATGTCCTGTTGATGAGGACTGGACATAGAAACATCAATATTTCCTTAAAGGTTAATGGTAGATTTTTCTTCCTCAGTCAGATGTGAAGAAAGTAGATGGTTAGTTTTTATTTACAGTCAGAGCATGGCAAATATTTTAGACATGTAGAGGTAGAACATTTAAAATCAGAGTCATGATGTATTTATGGTTCATCAACTCCTTGTCAGGAACCTTGTGTTTCTTCTTCTTTGTCGTTGGCATCGTCGTCACTAATCAACATAAATTTGCTTGATTTTTTTTACTTCAACAAGTAAAATGCCTTAGTATGTAGGATATGTTGCATTCTTTTTTTCCTAAAAAAAATCCTGAAAATTAAATGATGTTGAACTTTCTTGAGATCATTTACTAAAGTAAAACTTGTACCTAATCAACCTGTGGGATTATGAATGACAAATTTACATTTACCAACAAACTAGTCTAAAAAATCGAGTAAATCAGTGTTTTTGTGTGTATTTTTGTTGAAGCTGAACATCCACTGGGTGACATTGTTCGACTGTGACATCTTCAATCTGAAGCTGTGTGTGGGTTGGTGAAATGCACCCTGGGAGCTGTAGTGTACCTCTGCCCGTCAGTGTGTTTGACAGATATTTCCTAATACACCTGTTCATCTATGAGAATTTGTGTCACTTATCATGTCTGTGGGAACATGGGCTGTTATCACACACAGCACTGTCAGTTTATGGATCACACACACTCACACAAACACAAATACACAGCATATGTGTGTGTGTCTGTGCGTGTCTTAATGGCTGTTAATTAGCTCCATGTTGAAACCAGCCACAGACACTAATTAGCAGGAAACCTGTCCAGCATTTGGTGTTAATTAGAACAACAGGCCTGAGCACATCTGACGACACACACACACACACACACACACACACACACATACACACACACACACACAAGCGTCGAGACGATCTGATTGGTCAGGGCGGTCTGCTGTGGTTGGTTAACTCTGTTGTTGTCTTTTCTTGTTGTTGTTTGTTTTTTTGTTGTGGATCCATTAATTAACATTGGAAATAACATGAGCAGCGTATGAAGAACATGCAGAGAACATGATTAGAACACGCAGAGGTCATACCGAGAACACACAATTAAAACTCACACTGACAACGGGTAACGACTAAACAACAAAACATGAACTCAGAAGATGAAGAGAAACAAACATTCAAAGAGTGTGTGAAGGAGAACACGCCAAGGACACCCTCAGAGAACACGCTAAAAGACGAACACGCCGCTGTCTGACAGCTCCTCTGTTCCACGGTTACAGTCAGTCCTTAAAATGTAAAACCAGGGATCACAGTGTAACCCCTATTTATTTACTTTCAGATTGTAGTACATACTGTCAGATCATGAGTTGTCGTCATAGATGGTAAACTGTATTCTGAAATTACAACCTGTACTTTCGGTTTATAAACCAGGATCCTGGTTTATAATCTATGATGAATTCTCTGTTTATAAACCCTGTACTCTCCAATTATAAAGTGGAGTCTCAGATTGTAAACCATAGTCTCACATTTTCAAACCGTAGTTTCATAGTACAATCCATACGCTCAGATTGTATAATTATAATCCAGAAACTCAGATTATACTTGACAAATTTATATTATAAACTGGACTCTCAGATTATCTTCAGTGCTGTCAGATTCTCAACTGTACATTCAGATCTGTCATGAACCAGAATATATCATCTGGACTCCCACTGTGTCATCTGTACTGTAAAATGATCTGTCCTGTCAGATTATAATCCGTATTGTAAATTCATAAACCAGACTCAGATTATAAACTGTAGCTTCATAGTAGGATCCATACTCTTAGACTGCAATACGGATTTTAGATTGTAATACAGACTCTCCGATTATGAGCCATACTGTCAGATTTTACACAAGTCTCAGGGTTTATATTCAGTGGTCTGAGATTGTTGACTGTACGCTCAGATTATAATCTGTGCTCCTTGTTTTTAACTGTTCCTCAGTGGTTTTAGAAGATGGTAAAACACCATTAATCCCTTGACACGTCACGGTTCCGATACTTTAAACCGTCCCATCCTCATCCTCATCCATCGCCTCGTTAATCGGCCTCTGATCGATGGCTGTGATTGATTAGCGGCGGCGATGTGTCCGTTAGCGGCAGGTGAACAGTCAGCTAACGTTTGAAGTGAAACAGCTGCTGAAAAGTAAAGACGAACGCACACCTGCAGCGGCGTCAATGACTCGCATCAGATGAAGAGGCAGCGCTGCCAACAGCACGTAAATCACACGGAATAAAACGCACACGCCGACACGCAACCGCACACAGCGACACACACACTGACACACACTGATCCCCGGCAGTACATTACCGTCAGTATAATTCCTTCTCACACTGTGACTACATTTTCTACCTCATAGAGCATATTAACTCTGACACAGGCAGGGTGTGTGTGTTTTATAGTGGGTGTGTGTTTTACTCCGGCCGTGGTTGTGTGTTCAGAGTGTGTGCGACATCCATTCTTCCCGGAGATAAATTTGCGATGCGTCCTAATTTCCTGCTCGTAAATATGAGCAGTAATACAGTGTGTGTGTGTGTGTGTGTGTGTGTGTGTGTGTGTGTGGTCCCTGCTTATCGCATAACAAATTGAAAGCCTAATCTGTCCTGGTGCAGATTTACAGCCTCGATCGCAGGCAGGAAGAGAGTAAAGGAGTCAGCGGTGAGGAAGTACCACGTCCTGTACTCCACTAGAAGTACATAAATACACAACATATCAATATACGTCAACACACGGGTTCATTCAACAATGGGGGACACATTCAGAGGGAAGGAAATACTGATTAACGTAGCATTCTGGTGGATTCTCTTAATGAGTTTACAGTGGAAATGTCAAACGCACATTCAGGTCCCAAGTAATGGAGTACACAGATTTCAGATACCAACAGCCCTACAAACATCTAAAATTTGGCTACAAAAAGCATCTAAACAGGTCATTCTTATTAGTTTAGTGGTAACTAGCCGCTGTTAAAGAGCTCTGATTTCTTACACAGCAGAGACTCATGGGAATAACAACCAAAAAAGTGTTTTTAAGTTTCACGTTCCACCATAGCACCTGACATTTTTAAAATTCTATTTTATTTATCTGAATTTCTGTACGTAGGCTCAATAAATTGATGAAACTCGAGTGTTAAACTCTCAATAAAAGAACAAGGTGGGAGTTTATCTGCTGTCCTGAACCAGTTAAGACGGTTTAATGGACTGGTAACCAAATCAGATTAGTTGTAAACAAGCAAAGAAACAACACAACAGTGAAGGAGAAAAACAGTAATGACTCCTCAAATACAGGCCGAGTAAAAACTGAACTGGATAAACGTCTGGTTTCTGTCATGTTGAGCTGCCACTTAAACAAAATGTTCACTACTACAGGTTTGATTCTAAATATTCAACAACATAATCCAGCTGTTTTCTGAACTTTGTTGTTCTAGGTCACCATCTGAAGTGTTATTGTCTGGTTTCGGTCACTGCAGGTGTGTGTGTTTCAAATTTTCTGCCAAACTGTCATTTATAGAAACAAACACAATAAAAGCTCTGGGACCAGTGAATGGTTTCTATCCACTTAAATGGGCAGGGTTTTTATTTTGAAAAGGGAAAAGGAATAGTTCCATTTTTAGAAAAGCACATTGCAGGAGCAGATGAAAACCAGTTTTTATTCTAAATACAATCATTCATACTTATTAAATAGATGAAATGATCCTGAATATAATACAAACCTCAAAGGCCCGGTATCATATTTGAGAAAATATTTGTAAACTTACATTTTCAAAGTAAAAATCCTCGTTTCATGTTTTTAATCAAGGGGGCAAATGTGATTGGTGTAAACATTGAAATCTAGGTCTAAGCACGTAATTAATAAAGCTCCGATACAAGCAAAAATACTGTGTAAAAACCAGATTCTGAAAACTACAAATATGTCTAACATCAGCATTTTCTTAACTAAAAATGCATTTCATGTCAACTATTTTCTCTGGAGTCTTTATTACTGTCATTTGTAAAACAACCTTTAATCTTACAAATAGATTATGTGTTTATTGTATATTTATCACATTTCTGCAGACTTGTCCTTTATTTAAACCAAACCCTGATCTCTTTTCTCAAACTAAACCATAAAAATCATTAAATACAAACATAAACATCATGAGGTCAATATGGAAATGAGTGACAATGAAAAACGCTGCTGTTCAATTTCAATACAATAGTAAATTTAAGTATACTTCTGTTCATGTTTTAGTTATGGGAAATATCTTACCAGTCGAGGAAAACTTTAACCCTGTCCGACCTCTGCTGCTGTATGAAGCTCCTAACATGATGATCTGGTTAAAGCTGAATCATGTCTGTGAACTCGTATGAAACAGGTCGATAACCTCTGTTTAGCGGTACTTAAACGAACACGCCACGCGCCTGCAGATGAGTCTGTGTGACTGAAGATAAGATGACGATCAGCTGAGGCTGAGTGGTTACCACGGCGATAAGACTCTGTGTGGGGGTCAGAGGTCGCGCCGACTCGTTCAGGTTATCTTCAGACAAACATCAGCCGCTCAGACAGACGTCCTGCTGCTGTTCAGAGTCCCATGATCACATGAACATGTGTTAATGTCCATGTGTCTGTGTTGGTAAGTTTACGTCCACTCGTCCTGTTGACAGAAAACACAGATACATCAGTTTTTATCATTTGTATGTTGTTGAACCGTCCTCAGACAAGGAACAGCTCAAAGAAATCAGAGAAAGTCCAACATTAACATGACCTTCATGTCCATTTGATGAGTGGATGTAAACTTCAGACTGACGCTGGAGGACAGTCCGTCTCAAGGTCAAGACCTAAAGTAAAACCTGCATTTATTTATTTATTTTCCAGAGCGCTCCACACAACTCTGATCAACAAGACTATAATGCTATTCAGTGTTGATAAGTGATTGTACTGTAACTGTAGCTGTGTTGAAAAGTGCACCATGATGAAAATAGCATAAGAAATCTAACAAAATAAGAGACATGCTGTTAAAGACACAACGATACAAAGACAATGGAAAAAATGCAGAAGACACAATCAGGCAAAAACTTGTGTCTGTATTGATCAGTGATTTCAACTGTTTGTTGAATTGATGTTGATATTTTTGTCGAAGCGGCTGATTTGTTTACAGAACATCTGTTGTGTGTCTGTGATTTAATGTGTGTTTGTGTTTTCTGTGTGTGTGTCAGCACTTTGTCCTTCTGTAGCCTCATTAGAGTTGAGCAGCAGAGAATGCTGGGTAATCAATACTGCAGAGACCCTCTGAGACCGAGTGTGTCGCCTGAGAGGGAGTTTTGTCTCTTTTGTCCTTCTCTATGTGTGTTTACAGCCCGTTACCATGGAAACAGCTGTGATGTTGTGTGACTGTACATCACTCGGCTCTGAGGCTTCGTAACTCTGACATTTTAGGACTAAAGGCCTGGTAGAACACTGACAGTAGACTAAAGATTATCATTGAAACTGTAGGATGTGAGACTTGGAAATAGACAATGTTTATTATGTATATTTAAGAGTATTTAACAATGAAATTATTTCAATTATACAAAGATTCATTTGTGTGAAATAAAAACTAAAGGTCACGGGACAGTCGCTTACTTTTTTCTGTTTGGGGCCATGTTTTATTTTCCCCCAAAACCTTAAAACATTTTCAAGTAAGGTTCTGTTCTGTCTGAAGACAAATGACTTGTTTTGTAAATGTAATATAGAAATACTCTGTATTGAAATTAATGACATGAATGACTTTCTTATTTATTCAGAAAACCAGTAAGACAGTCCACTATAATGAACAAATGTGTCAACCAAATAAACTGTATTTCAATTAGAATTAACATCTAAATTATGTGATGTTGAAAAACAACCTGGAAATAATTTTCCAAGGACAGAGTACAAAATGATTGTATTGAAAAATAGAATCATGTCACATCATTGCTTGGATTTGACTTCCAATGTTCTACATTAATTCAAAGTAATGACATTAACGAATAAAGTTATTGGCCTGGAACGGAGTAAAACTACAGCTGATTCCAAGTTTGAAGTATAACAACACTAAGAAAAAAAACTAGAACTCTGTTTAGTATAGAACAGAAAGAGAACCATAATAGAACCATGAGGAACTCCGCATGCTGTAATAATGGTATTGCACACAGCAATAGCTGATTTGGTCAAATGTGGGAACTTACTTAGTATAAATAGTTTATTACTATAATATTTTTAGCTATGTCTACTTTTACTTTAATTTTTCTGAGTCGTTCCTTTTACTCCTTGGGCTCAAAATATCTCTGCCAACTCTGCTTTGTATGTATAGTTGCAACAAGGAGAAAATGCACAGCCAACACAAAAAGAAACACAAGATTAAATGCTGATATTGGAAACTGATTTCCACATTGGAATGAAGTTAATATTCTTTATTTTAAATCTGTTTTTTTATTTTAAGTTCTAATAGTTTAATAGTCTTCACATCGCATGGGTTTGGTTCAACTCTAGTAGTTTTGTACTTTTTGTAGCTTGGACTTTGTGAATTTTACTGCAGTAAAGAGTCAGTACTTGTACTTTTACCACTGTGTGATTTTACACCATTGTCTTTAGCCACCTCTAGATGTATTTACTCCATAATAAATCATATGTGTTGATTGGTTTCTGTTAATGACAATGTTATTCATGATGTCAATATGTTTGTGTCTCTGCAGGTTCTTCCTCAAGTTTTTCCTGAAGTGTAACCAGAACTGCCTGAAAAATGCAGGAAACCCCCGAGACATGAGGAGGTTCCAGGTAAAACGCACACAGACACACAAAGATGAATTCATTTCCCTAAAGGGCAGGACACGGCTTTGGAGGACCTGCTGTTCCCATCATGCATTGCAGGAGGGCGGCCTGAGGCTTATTGCTTTGCAGATATAATATAAGAGGTCACCAGTGTCTGAATGTTCCTTCACTTTGCTGAATATGAATTATATATCTTGTGTTTTTTGGGCGTAAACTTTTGGGTTAAACATGAATAAAGTAATAAACTTGATTTGTCAGACAAACTGAATGAAACCCATTTAAAAATATTCATTATCTACATATAGTTCATGTCCACAACCAGGTTAATCTGGTCCATGGTGCTGAGTTGTGTCTTACATCTAAAAACACAACGAAAATGCAGAATAACATCCCTCTTTTATTTGTTGAAACCCAATTTGAGATAATAGCAAACTTCATAAATATATAAAATATCATGTTCATGTTCATTCCTGTGGTTTATTGATAAGCAATATCACTCACAAAGGAATGCAGTAAGAAAAAACATTAAAGAGGCAACTTGGTAAAACCAGTGTAGTAAAATGCAACAAGATGACAACTTTAGAGGATGCAACTAGTTGAATAAATGTAAAAAAAATTCAGCAAGACAAAAACAGCAGTGACAACAAGAAAGCAATTATATAAAAGTGTCATTTAAAAAAAGAAGTAAAAGTGGTTATATTCACCAATATTTAGAGTCTTGCTTGTGATTTAATGCCACAGAATGTTCAAGCAAAACAAACAGACTTGAGCTCCTAAAACCCAGCTCTGCTCTGATTGGCCAGCTGTTCCAAAGTCTGCCTAGTGACTGCAGACTGCTCCTAGAAGCCACGCCCCCTTCTTCCACTTACTTGTAAACAAACAGCAGAAGAAGAATGTGACTTCTGTTTCTGATTTTTCATGGCCTGGAATGTAGAAAAGGAATTTCAAGGACGTAAAAATCTTGTAAACCTTGATCTTTTTTATTTGAAAAGCGGAACATCTATTTAAAGAAAATTCCTAAATTAAACAAGATTAAGTCTGTCTTAAGTAACTGTGTTTGTGTTTTTCCTACTTCGTAACTAACATTTGCCAAGGTGCCCTGTGGTTTTTCAGTGACTAAATATTTATTCTAATTCTAATATGTTATCGTAGAATATTTTCTTTCTGTGTTTTGGTTGAAATCAGTAAGCTTTAAAAGATACTCAAATGGTCTTTTCATCACATTCAGTTTGAAGCCTCTCTGATCTAATTGATTTAATTCAAGTTAAATTACATGTGAAGGCAGATGTTCTTCTTTGTGTTAGTTCTGTCGTTTTTAACCCTTTAAGCTCTGAGATGTGAGACACTTTAAATGAAACGAGACACTAAACGGCCTCTCGCGCTCAAGTGGCTTCATTCATCAGACACTTAACAAGAAGGAGCAGCGACGGCTTATCAGCGACACTGAGTCCTCCAGTTATTGATCAGCTGAGTGATCACATTACTGTCGACAGGAGAGGAGGAAAGGAAGAGATGGAAAAGGAAAATAATGAAGACAAACAGGACAGATGGAGCTCTGAAAGACAAGGGGAGGAAAATGAAAATGGAAGGATTGTGTCAAAAAGAAGATAAACAAAAACATGGAATGAAGAAAGCTAAAGAACAGAAAAAGAAACCAAATGAAGAGAAAAAAGAAGAAATAAAGATGATAAAAAATAAATAAAACCAAAGTGAAGTAATGCAGAAAGATAAAGCTCTGAAAGACAGGAAACAAATTGAAAAATAAAAAACCAAAGACATGAGAGGAGGAAAGCAAAGTGAAAATGGAAGGATTGTCTCAAAAAGTTGAAGGTCTGATGGACAGAAAAGGAAATCAAATGAAGAGAAAAAACAAGAAATAAAGGTGATGAACAAAGTGAGAATAAATGAAACCAAAGCAAAGTAAATCAGGGTGAGCAGACACCGACACCATGTCCAGTCCAGTTCAACCAGTGACACCACAGACAGGTGAAGTCAGGTGGAGCCTTGGGCCTCGGAGGCGGTCGTCGTGGCGACCGTCAGCAGGGTGAAGGATGTGCTGGTTAGTAACCGTGGCGACAGAGAGGACACCTCGACTCGCTCTCTGTGTGACCTTCTGCTCCGTTGCCATGGATCAACGACAACAGCCTCGCCACGGCAACGGGCCGGAGATGATGAACGACCAGCTGTCAGCGGCCAATCAGAGGCAGGCTGTGACATCACAGAGGCGCGGCTGGAGTGGACAGTGATGGTCATTTTGTTCAGCTTCATGAAAAAGAAACATAAATTTGTTTTGTAAGAAGGGGTCGTGATAAAAATATCAAGATTTACAGTAGAATAGAATACAGTAGAAAACATTTACAGTAATGATTAAAAAAGGAACAGAGGCTAATTAAATCAAGACTCAAAGGAAAAACACGACATGAATGAAAGGAAACAGTTAAGAGCAAAGTTTGAATGGTGGTAGATTTGTAAATAATGACACAATAAAGACAATTGTGTTGCAGAAAAAAAGCCAATAGTTGATTCATTTACAATATCATCATTGTCTATCACAACAACAAAACTAAAGAAAACATTGATACATTGAAGTCATTATGTCTGAACATCCACATCATGGTCATAAATATATAAGTGAATAAATCAAAGTCAAATCAAAGTGAAACTAAGCATCAAACTGTAAAGAAACTGGTTTGAGGTATTTAGTTTAGAAACTGAATCCTAACTTCTGTTGAGTTTATAAAATGTCCTGTCAGTGCAGATTCATCCATTTCTACTTTAGAAAGATTAAAGGTAGAGCAAATATTCCGTTCACATGACTATTATTTCTCTTAGATTAGTGTGTTTACAGCAGGTGGAATCAGTTTGTTTAGTCTATTCACAACATAAATACAGCATGACATAAATAACAAGGCTCAGATTATATGAAGTTGGAGACAACCCAATGCATAAAACAGACAAAATCATTATAAAACCTACTTAAAACGTAAGTAAAATCAAGTATCAAAGTGGGTTTCAATACAACACTTATAAATCTTGATTCCAAAGCCTGATTTCTGCGGTGAATGAGTTTCCCCTGAAAATGTTCTTCTTTAACCGTTGTTTCCTCCTCAGATTTCTTCCCCCCAGTTAACTTTGTGGCAAAAATGTACAAGCACAAAAAACTGAAAAAAAACTGACGTATAATGATTTTACAGCAGTTTTTTGTGTGTGTGCATTTTTGTCATGAAGGTAACCAGGGGGAACAAAATGCATCATGGGAATATAAAACACATGTAAGAGTAAAAGACACTGGATTTAAAAAAAAAGAACTTAAAAGAAATGTTCTCTCCAAATTCCATGCCAAAAGCTGCAACACAGACAAAATTATCAACGAATGGAAAAAAAGAAAAAGAGAAAAATGTACAAGTGGTTCCAGGCACAACAAACCCCGCCCCCCGCGTGTATTGTAGGTTGGGTTGGCATCGATCCAGCTGATGTTATCAATACTATGCATGTGCTGATGTTAGCAGATCAATTGCCTCTATATATGC
>JAPQRQ010000012.1:2035441-2045494 GCA_037367365.1 Apogon talboti
TGTTGGTGTTAATCACTGACATATGACAGGAGGAACACAGAAAACAGAAATAATACTATTTATATGGAGAATATTGGGAAAAAAAGAGTTAATTGTGTTTTGTACCATGAATCTGGTTTGTTTTCATTATAAACATGTCGTTTAAAGGGTTAATTATGACAGTTATTGAGTATTTGGTATTTTACTTTATAGATTGAGTTGATGAAATATAAAAAAATGTAAAAGTTCAGAACTAACTGTAAAATCTTGTGACATCACTAGGACCCTGTGCATATTATGGGCTGTGGGTCTGACAGCGAAGGGTTAAGCCTGTGCTGACAGTGGCGGTGGTCGTTTCCTGGTTTGACCTGATGTTCAATGAGTCTTGAACTGAACTGGTCTTATTCCTGAAGGTTCGGACTCTAGTGTTTGTGGTGGTTTCTATGGTAACAGATGTTGGACTTGTTGAGATGCATCGATGTCGGTGTTTGTTCTTGTGTCATTTGTGTGTGGTCGGAGGACGTTGCCTGTTGTTTTATTGATGATGGTGTTGGTCCATGTGACGGTTCTGATTGGGTAACGACTGGTTAATGAAGCCTGGTCAGTAGGGTTAGGGTTATCTACTGCTGTGTTCGTGGCTCCGCTCACGGCCCGTCGTCATTTTCAGGGCTGAAGGTTTGGGATCGACATCTGAGGCTTCAGTTCCGTGACCTTTGACCTTCATAGTGTTGATGACCGTTCAGGTTATTGACATAACTGTTGTGTTTTTGTGCTGACAACTACGTCCAATAGTTCACATGGAGACGCGTACGTCCACTGGTGGACCACGGGGTTGTAGAATCAGAACCAAGGCCTCGGTGTGTTTACCATCACTATTAATAATAGGATTTATTTATGATTATTGATTTGACAGGTGGATGTTTGAAAGACAACATGTTTAATTACTCACCAAACTGTGCAGATTTGAGTCCGAAGTTCCAAAAATGGTTTGATTTGTACCATTTACCGGCGAAAAATAGTTTTTCATATAGTGTTAAAAGGGCTCATCAACATTTCAATTCCAAAACAACTGGATTTTGTGGCTGGTGTTTAATGGGTCAGGTCTTCCAGGGGTGGAGCAGTGGAGGCTCCATAGGTCATGGACTGGTGGAAGCACTTGAACCCTGGTTCTCATCCATGCGTTTGTTCTCGTTGAGTGATTTCAGTTCGTTAAGGCTGAGACGTCGTATCGATTATCTGATTAACGGGCACTCGCTCGTTATTCACTCGACGAAGTGACCTTTAATTATCTGGATGAAACAGCTGAGTTACAGCGGGGTCAAAGGTCGGCGCTGATGAGATGCACTCACACAGTTAAAAATGACCAAGGCCAGCAGGAACACAAAGGCATTATGGGAGCAGGGAGGGTTTACAATCGGTGCCTCGTTTACAGCGTTAATTATTGTGTCATCTGCAAAGAGTGAACGCCGCCGTTGAACCCACAGCAGTTCAAACCTCCTGTGTGGACGCCGCACAGGAGGTCAAGTTTCTGATAAGAAAATGGATTCTTTGGTGTGAGAAGGTAATTAATGAGCCGGAATCACTAACGAGTCACTTTAACTTGGGTGTTAAGGGGAAACGTGTTTGTGGAGCGTGACGTTCAGTGTCCTGAGGCGAACTTTGACCTCCGTTTGTCCGAATCAGCCATAATGTTCAAGTTCATTCGACCCGACTGAGATGATTGACATGTAGAAATGAGCCGTATGTCCAGAGCTCAGGTCAGGTACCTGCTGAGGACAGACAGGTGTCACGGTTTGGACTTTTTGACTTTGTCCAAATCACACAGTTCAAGGCTGATTGGACTCATTTTCTGATTGAAACCCAGTTTTTAACGGTGTACAAACTGTTGTCGTGTGATATGAAGTTGTAATTAGTGTAACTGGTATTTAGCGTCTTCTCCAGGTCACAGCCTTTCAGAAATGATCCAGAGTTTGTGTCACTAACTGCTGCATCCTGACCTTTTCAGACTGTATATTTGTTTCTTCAGATGTATTCACTCAACTCCATCCAGTTCTTTGGAAGGAAATAGATTTTCTTTTCACTATTTATTATTGAGTAACAGCTGGATGCTACATTGGACTTAAAACTGCGTAAACCAGGTTTTCATTTAAAAATCACATCATAACCTAAATGACATTAAATTACCGCTTTAACCACAGTTTTGAGGAAGTATGAAATGTTTTTGTCGTGTGATTGTGTAAAAGTCAATCCCTGCTGACTTGCATAGTTTTTTCTTTGTTCTGACATAGATTTCCATGTTTTACATCTATCATCTGTGTTTTTGGTTGCAGGAGCCACAGGAAACAGTCGGAGGCACATCGGTGAATGTGGACTGAAGCCCCGCCCACTGGGTACCAACATGTTTCTGTCCGTGTCGGGGTGGGTTTTATGGTTTATAGTTGTACAGAGGTCTATTCTGACCTGTATCAATAGCTTCTGCTTCATCCCAGCCTCTCTCTCTGTCTGTCCAAATGTCCCTCCTGCCCTCCGATGAAGCAGTTGTAAAGTCATTATATGTCAATGGACCAGAAACCCTTCCCAGTCTGTAATCCTTAGTAACCTGCACGAGATCATAGACAGGCAAGAGTAAATCAAAAGGAGAGGATAGATGGAGAGAAGGAGAGGAGACAGAAGACACGTCTGTCCACATTGACATATAATCTGCAATAAGACGGACACATGGACTAGGATGGAGGGCCAGATCTACAGGGCCACGCCCCCAATGACACCACCTGCTCACACTTTAGTTTATGGATCCACGTCAAAGCCCATCGCGGTCCCGTCACATGACCGACGCCCACTTCCTGTCGCTCTGCTGAGGAGGTCAGTGTGGTTCTGAGGTAGGACTGAGTGCTGGTCTGAGGTCAGGGTTATGTTCAGGAGTCGTTTTAGCGGCAGTGTCTTTTTACCCATAAACTGGACTCTGCAGATTTATCGTAAAAGTTTATCGTAGGGGTCGACTTGTGCGTTTGTGTCCCGGACCAGTACCAGTTTTTAGCAGAGGTTGACTGACAGGGCTTTTATGGCTGACATCTCCTTCTGAATCCATTTTTTCAGACACAACTGGACACGAACAGTTTTTGACTTCATCAGATTTTCAATAACTGTTGAACTGAAACCTCCTTTGATTCTAGGAGTCATTGAATTTTAGTCTGGTCCTTAAAACCAGAGGGTTCTGCCACAGAAGCATTCCAAACCCATTCACGAGTCTTTCTCTAATGATAATAATTCAGTAAATGCATCATGGGAGTCAGCGCAGCAAAGTGTCTTTTACAAAGTGAACTACGGTGTCATCTGCAAACAGTGACATCCAAATGTAAATCAATAGTACTTAAAAGTGCCTGTTTTCAGATGAGTGAGTTTGTGTCCAGACTGGACGTGTCCTGGTCCTAATGGATGTAGTTGAAGCCTGAACTACTGATGTTGAATATTAGCAGAAGTCAACCCTATGAAAATGAAAGGTCTGTGTCAAACTGAGTCATTACTAAACTCAGTTGGAACAAAACTCAGGGAAAATAATCTAGTTGATCCTTGGGTTTAGATCGTTTTCTCTTAAAGTCAATACTAGCTGTTGGACAGTCCAGTTCCAACAATAACGATGTAAAACGACAAACCAATCATTATGATGGAAACCAGGGTTTGTAGTAACTATAGTGTTTACCATCATATCATCTGCATACAGTGAAACCTGAATGTACAGAAGTGGTGGACATTAACGCGTCCACATAGTGTTCATTACAACATTATTTTATCTGTATTTGGATCAAAAAAAGCTGATTCCTGTCAGGGTCCAATATTGGACCCTTTACCTGGTCCAGTGAAAACCAGTCCTAACCCCCGATAAACATCCACCTATATATGTCAAATATGAACAGGCCTTTACCACAGACCAGGGCTGGGGTTAACCCTTTAAACCACAGTAATAACACACCCACATCACACTGTTGTCCAGTCGTCGACATTGTCAAAATACTTGTCTCTGTATTTGGACGAGAATGAAGGACGTAGTTTATTGACAAAGTAATTTTGAGGAAAAAGGTCAATAAACAAAGTGTGTATTTGTCTTTTACAGGAAACGAAGCTGTCCTTAAATGTTTCATCAGTAGTTTAGATGGATATTAATCACAGGAGTTGGTGGAGACCAAAACTGAGCTCAGGTGAGTAATCCACTGTTGACCTGAACCGCCTTCATGTCAAAATAATCAGAATATCTATTTTATATTTATGCTTAAATATGTTCTTTTTTTTAGTCTTTATTTCCACTTTAAATATATTTCTGTCCTTTTTTGTAGAGTCAGGTCTATAAACAACTTTAATGACAGTTGACATATAGAGGGTCCTGGTTTGTGTTCAACCCTGTCCTTTGTGTTGGGTTCGTTTAAGGACAGTTAATTGATGGTAATTGGATGTTTCTTTGCACTCTTTGTGATTATTAATATGAAGTGGTTTGATCATGTGCTTTTGTTCTTTAATCTGTGGGTAGAACTGGGTTCTCCTGTATTTCATTAATTAGTGTGCTGTTGAATTCACTGCTGTACAGTTGAATCCAGTGGCTTCTTAATAAGGCATGAGTGTCTATTAACAACAACAGCCAATGACTGGAGCCGGCTGTGAACCTGTCATCTGTAATATGAAAACCCAGTGTGAGCTGCACTTTAAGGTTCTCCTCCACAAGATAAATGACTCGTCTCTCGACGTCTCATCAGGATTTCACATTAAAATGGAAAAAGTCCAAAAGTGTTAAGACAGTGTGTGTAGTCGACAGCGTTCTCCTTCTGTGCTTCAACAGCCTCGTTCTGCTAATTATAATCTCCTCTCAGAACCCTTGGGTGCAGGAAATTACCAAGGCCTCACTGTAGAAAATGACTTTATAACAATAATTCAATACAGAGCACTTGAATGGTTACGAAGCTGCCACCGCGGGAATTAATCATTATAGTTTGGGGGGTTTTGGGGGGACGGGACGGGACATGCAGGACAGACCCACCGACCCCGGGTGGGCCGAGAACCAGGGCTTTGTTAGTCCCAGGTCAGACCAAAGATTAGGACGTTACAGCGATGCCCACCCAGTCTGTTCAACATGTAGATTATATATGAACCAGTTTAAAGCGGTTTAAAGCAGTTTAAATCGGTTTAAAGCGGTTTAAAGCAGTTTAAACCAATTTAAAGCGGTTTAAAGCAGTTTAAAGTGGTTTCACCCAGTTTAAAGCGGTTTAAAGCAGTTTAAAGCGGTTTAAACCAGTTTAAAGTGGTTTCACCCAGTTTAAAGCAGTTTAAAGCGGTTTAAACCAGTTTAAAGCGGTTTAAAGCGGTTTAAACCAGTTTAAAGCGGTTTAAACCGGTTTAAAGCAGTTTAAAGCGGTTTAAACCGGTTTAAAGCAGTTTAAAGCGGTTTAAACCAGTTTAAAGCGGTTTAAACCGGTTTAAAGCAGTTTAAAGCGGTTTGAACCAGTTTAAACCAGTTTAAAGTGGTTTAAACCAGTTTAAAGCGGTTTAAACCAGTTTTAAGCTGCCTTCAAAAGGGGTTTCTGAGGAAATGATGCTTGGTGCTTTGGTGAGAACTGGCAGGTGTTCAGAACATTCTACACATTTGAATTGATCAACTACGACCAATGAACTGAACACTGATGAACTGGACCAGAACCATCAGCTGATCAGGACCCGAGCCTAGACCACCCGGTCCACGCCCACAGGTTAACCTTAACTTTTATCCTGTTCCTTAGACCATGTTGGATTAATACTATAATTAACAAACATAGATAGTAGTACCTGAACACAGCAGGTCTGACCTTTAGAGGAAATGGACAAAGGTTTGGACATTTTACCCGGTAGCTGGTGGAGACCAAAACTGAGCTCAAAGGACAGAGTTGGACAGAAACATGGTCTAGTGCGACCTTTGATCCTGTTAAATCTGACTATACAAACCGATGTTCAGAACGATATGTCCACTGTGGTGTCAGTTCGTCCTCTAGTGGACAGATGTCCTAAAAACAGATTGAATTAAACATGCAAATTCACACCGACGCTCACGTTTGGAGTCTAACATTGTCTTATGGCTTGTATTTATTCTACGTATGCAGGTGCGTCCTGTGTGTTGTGTTTTTTTTATTTAACTCTACTTTCGTTGTGCTGAAGTTTGTTGTGGTGTCTTTTCTTTTTCCAGCTGCTGTGGTGGTGGGTCTTTGGTCTGAGCTGGACTTTCCGTGGTTCAGTGAATGCGTCACAGAAACAGATGTTGTGTTCAGGTTAAAGACGAGGTGAGTGAATCGATGGACGAGCAAAAGAAAAAAATGGAGGCGACCAAATTTGATTTCAATGTGACCTGGACTGAAGTGCCTGTGTCCCCGTTGTCCCCGTCCCCCCCCTACAGCTGCGTGTACTGCAGCTCCACTAAGTCGGGGCTGGCGTCTGCGGTTGGATCCTTAAAGTAGAGTGTGGCAGTGTCCTCCCCCCGGGGGCCCGTCCGTCGGGCCCTGTGCTCGGTCACCTCTTTGGGCGTCTCCTGGCGGCAGCGGTTGCCGTTCCACCACGCCTCCAGCCCGGCCACCAGACAGGCCAGCAGCAGCCCGGCCGCCAGGATGCAGAAGATGCCGGCGAAGCTGTGCAGTTTGAGGGAGCGTCCGTCGGGGTGTGCGCTGGCGTGGACGTGGAGGTCGCAGCGTCCGGTCCGGGGCCACCACTTCTGCTTCAGGACGTCCAGGTCGCCCTTCTCCTGCAGCTCCAGGATCCTGGACACCAACGGGAAAACACCGTCAACACAACAGCACACACTGAACCAAGAAAAACAGGGTAAATGAATGGAATTTAAAGAAGAAAAAACCCCAACAACACAGATCATCATCTGCATAAGGACGGAAATACAAGATGATTCACAAAAGAATCTGTAGAATTCAGGAGGAAAACATCTGGAGCACATCTGTGAACAAATGAAACTAATATTATTACAGTCACATGTAGACAATCAAGTACTGAAGCGCTGACCTTTAACCTCGTGGGGGGGGGAGCCAAAGGGGACAACGAAGAGTTGGACAAGGAGCAGTCACAGGTCTAGGAAGGGTTAACAGGACACCGAGGAACGTTCAGGGACAGCCCGTAAACAGCCACGTCAACACATTTAGATGAAAGGGAAGACGATTTAGAATTCAGGAAGAAAACGAATATACCATCATCTACTGACACGTTGACCTTTAACCTCTGACCAGGACTGATGTGACAGTGGACCCACAACAGAACCACAACGGTTCTGATAATATGACAGTAAGATGTTCATGAAACCACTGACCGACACCTCTGGATCAACAAAACTCAAGTCAGTCTAAAACCAGTGAGGCGTTCAGGTTCATCACAGACAAACCGTAAATATCACTATTATTCTGCTTTAAACAGTGGAAACTATGTGGAAAAGAGTCATTTAAAGGAAAAATACAAGCTTTTACAGGAAAACTAACAATCTGTATTTAGTTTTTGTCTCCAAAACATGGGTTTGTATTGAATAAACCACATTAAAAAGAATCAAATTTGAAAACTTCAAGAAAAATTAAAGTAAAACTCTCTGAGCCACTCAAAAAACTAATTCATACTAAAGTGAAACTGGAAATGAAAAGTGTTTGAATATTTAGATGATAAATGAGTGTTAATGGAAGGTGAACTGTAATAGATTCAGGGATTTGGTTCAGGTTTGTTTTAATGATGACGATAATTAGACAAAAAAGAAATAAAAAGGATGAGAATATAAAACTAATCCAAACTATGAAAAACCAAACCCACTTTAATCCAGTTGAAGACGCACGTCACATGATTCCACTGTGGATTTACGGTGCCTTCGACTGGGAAACAGAGGAGTGTTGTTTCATCTAATCCATTATTATTATTATTGTAAAGATGATGACGGTGCCTCTGATCTGCACTCGCCTCTAATTCTAGTATTGAACCACGTCGTTATCGTTGCCGTGACAACATTACTGACACTGATCAATGTTCAGCCTGAAAATGACATTAACAGAGAACAGAATTAAAGCTGACGTTCAGAAACAACCGCCCACAGGGGGCGCTGCAGCCCACGCCCACATGTCCCTGAACTGCTCATGTAGACCAGGGGGGTCCAACATAAGGCCCGTGGACCAGAACCGGACCCTAAAGGCTCCAATCAGGGTTAGGTACCAAATGTCCAACTGACACTGAACACATCATCATAAAGGATGTGAAGGTCATGTTCAGGGTCCACATTCAGACCAGTACGATCTAAAGTGGATCAGAACCAGTCAAATAAGAACACAGTAAACTAGAGATAATGACAAACATCAACTTTACTCTGGGTTTTAGTGGAAAAACATACAATATAATGAAAATGTTTAATTTACAAACTATCCTTCAACAATAAACTGACCCAGCTGATGTCTGGACCAATGTTCAGTCTGTTATTAAAGGTATGGACAGATCCACTGATCTGTACGTTCGAATGAACATGTGGGACGGATCAACAGAGGCTGAATATTGATGTGCAGATTCTTTATTGTCCGTCACTAAGTGGACAGGACGTCCAGAGGAGGGACCTGTTTTCTGTCAACGCATGGAGCTTTCAGGAGCAGTGGAACAACAGGAACAGAGCCAGAACGTTTTCAGGACACTGTTATATTTGACTGGTTTCCTCCCGTTTCAGATCCTACTGGACCCTGACCTTTGACCTCCCTGACCTGGGGGGGCGTGGCCTTCATTAAACCAGCTCCACACATGTCCAACCTGCTTTGACTGCAGTAAAGTCACACCCATGTGCTGGGTTTCATCAGCTCAAACCTGCATGAACATGTTGAAGGTCAGTGTGCTGCACCCCCCGCACACACACACACACACACACACACACACACACATAGACACACACACACACGCACACACAGACACACACAGACACGCACACACACAGACACACACGCACACACACACGCACACACAGACACGCACACACACATAGACACACACACGCACACACACATAGACACACACACACACACACACATAGACACACACGCACACACACACACACACACAGACACGCACACACACATAGACACACACACACACACACACATAGATACACACGCACACACAGACACACACACAGACACACACACGCACACACAGACACGCACACACACACACACACAGACACACACACGCACACACACACACGCACACACACAGACATACACAGACACACACACACACACATAGACACACACCCGCACACACACACATAGACACACACACACAGACACACACATAGACACACACACACAGACACACACACATAGACACACACGCACACACACACACATAGACACACGCACACACACACACATAGACACACACACACAGACACACACAGACACACACACGCACACACACACACATAGACACACACACAGACACACGCGAGCAAAATAGTTTTACAGCAGGAGCAACACAGTGTGTGAGGTTATTAATGTGAGGATTATCAAATGCAGCCCGGCGCTGATGGCTCCACGTATCCACATGTGCAGATAATGGCTTCTGAGCTTAACAATAGCTCTGCCCTCAATTTAACACCCGGCCCATTATTCGTGGTCGTCCCCAAACGCGGCGCCGTGAGGACGCCTTGGGCCGTTGGACGCCTGCTGAACCGGGCCCAGACCGACACCATTAATAACCAGCGGTTCTGTCTCTATTCAGCGCCGCAAATTAATCCCTAAATAAACACAGAGCTGCTTAATTAAACAGGAAGTGTGGAGGAACGTGGGGGGAGGAGCCAAAGGGGACAACGAAGAGTTGGACAAGGAGCAGTCACAGGTCTAGGAAGGGTTAACGGGACGCCGAGGAACGTTCAGGGACAGCCCGTAAACAGCAGCGTCGACACATTTAGATGAAAGGGAAGACGATTTAGAACTCAGGAAGAAAACGAATATACCATCATCTACTGAAGCCCTGACCTTTAACCTCTGACCAGGACTGATGTGACAGTGGACCCACAACAGAACCACAACGGTTCTGATAATATGACAG
>JAPQRQ010000012.1:2403451-2414036 GCA_037367365.1 Apogon talboti
CAGTATGAATATTTGTCCAACCTCAGATCAATGTTGGTGATTTTGTCCATTTTCCTCAAACATTTCCTCCATAATTTACTTTTTCTGTCGGTGACACGGTACAGATTGACAGACTGTTACCTGTTGATTGACATCTAACTTGTCCAATCTAAAGCGTCCCATGGGTTACTGATAGGAGGGATATCCAACCAAGTGTCAGAGACATGTAAATGGTCACACCCACATCACACCACTGAGGTTTGACTAGCCACTCCCCTCTGTGCATTAGGTCCTAAAGATGGTGTCGACAACATGAAAGTCACATGACTGACTCCTATGATTCATTCAATGTTAGCCTACATGGGAATGACAGAGTCACAGAGGAGTGAAAACATGGCATAAGGAGTTTTATTGCAACAGAATGGATTTGAGTCAGCGCGGTGCGGCAGACAAGGTAGGAGCAAAAACGTAGTATGGAGTTTGTTTAACCGTTCTGTCAAAGATCAAGGATAATGGAATGGATTTTACTGACAGCGCGCTGAAAATGCCATTGTTTCCAGACGATAAAAGTGGGTGGGTCTGATATTATTGGGCCTAAAAAGTGGGTGGGTCTTGTCCCACTCACTTACAATTGCTCCGGCACCCATGTATAACCTACACTTGAATGCAGATTATACACAGTGCTCACAGCCTGTATCATGTATAGCTCTTTTATTTAAATACTCATGATTTTGTAAAATTATTTTATGTGATTCCAATTGTCTTCATGTGAGACAGGTGGAGCGGCGCCTTAGCACCCTCTATTGACGAGCTGCCACTATACAGTATAAAAGAAAGTCTCTATAACCGATGTCATTGATCCAAGTCCATGGGTTTTACTGGTGAATCAATGTTGTAGAAGATGACAGTGTTTCCATGGTAACTACGGAGCCTCTGAACGTCCAAATGGGTCATATCTGATGACCATGAAAAAATGACAAACTGCATTTTACACCAATTATTGACATGTATTAATAGGATTAGTGGATGGAACAGTTCTTCAACATTCTAGATCAGTAGATGATTTTGGTTGGTGGTGGATGTTTGGGTCTTTATGTATTAATAAGGAAATGTCTTTAAAATAATAATCACCAAATATAAATGAAAAGACACTGAAACTCATCAGCGCTTAACAATCATAAAAAAAAGTACTGTTTGTATCAAAACTCTTAAGAAATCTCCTTAATGATCACCTATAATAAATATTATCTAAACATGTATGTTTAGGGGCTCTAGTGCCAGTTGCTTGTGATACTGGCTTAACTTTTTCCCTCTAAGAAGGTTGCATTATGGGCAACCTGTGTGTGATGCAGGTCCTTACATGGTGGGTTCAAAGGTCATCCATGTTATCCTATGAGAGCTCAGTAACATTAGTCACAACCACTGCTAACATGAGCATTTAGGTTTGATGACTGCATGTTTTAGTACCTTTTCTACCTTTCCGCTCTAAGGTGAAAAATAAAGACCCAGTTTGTGCAACATTGTCATTAACATGTTGTACCAGCAGCAGGACTAAATGAGGTCTGCATATTATGGGTAGAGCTGAAGATCTTGGAAGATAAGTACTCACCACCTATTAGTGAGCTGCCTAATATAATTATCATATAGTGAGGAATGTAGCTAGTTGTTAACTTTATGGGAAATTAATAGAATAGAGCAGTAAACACAAATTGTTGCTCTAAAGCTACATATTTTGTCATCTAAACAATGACAAAACAGGTCCTAATTTCCCGGTTGTCATGTGGTCCTGTCTTGGCCTGGTCTCAGTCTCAATAAATTCTGGTCTTGATTATGGCTCATTCTTGGTTTATATGGTCTTGACTACACTAAACAGAATTCAAAGGTCTTTATTGCTGTTCTTGGGATTGGCACAGGGGATGGTATTATGCAAGGCATAAGAAGGTATTAAAAGTTAAGACATCAAGATTAACTGAACACCGTCTAGAATTTGGTCCTAGATGACGTCTGGCTGCATTATTGTGAGCTGCTAAAATGTCTGGAAACATGGTCTCACAGGATCCTGAACTTGAGTTGTTGTAAGGTCAAGTTCAGCTCAGTGCACTTGAGTTTGACACGGAACTAAAAGACAGTGTTCCAAAGCAACAACTTCCCCTGTTCATTTCATGTTCTACAGCCATAAAATGAAAAGATACCAACAGTAAAAGAAAGGGGGAAAAAATATAGCAAATAATTTAGAGCTTAGTTCAAAACCCTAACCCTTTGTCTTTTGATATGACTTATCTGTGATAGTGTTTATGTTCAGGATAAATTTTCCATGTGTCCACAAACTATGTCATCAGTGGAATAACCCAGACATGACCCCTTAAAGCTATAAAGAGCACAAAAACGTGAGCCACCGTAAGCTTTCCCATGAGACACAGGAGACAAAGACGGAGAATGAACACTTCTGATTCAGCTTCTACACCAGTCTGTTGACCCACATGATGTTTCTTACCTGGACTTCACCCCAGTTTTGCATCTGAAAGAAAACTAGTTTCTGAATAGATATGATCAAATGCACTGCACTCAAATTAGTGAAGTCTTTTAGATGAGCACCTGCAATTACATAGCAATACAAAAAAACTGCATTTGTCATTTAAATAATTGTATTCTGTCTTCTATTGTCTGCTGACTGAAGCACTACACATAATGCGATTAAAGGTTTATCAGGGACAAAAGCCTCTTATGTTGATGTTGTTATTGTCCAAAAAAATTACAGTGTTCCCTCCTACAACGCCCACCATCTCTCATCACATAATAAACTAACACAGTCCGGCAGAAGACAAGACAGAACAGATTTCTTTCTATGACTGATGATCAAGGAAAGGAAGATGGCACAACACACTTCTATACTGGTACTGATGCTTCTTTTGTATACACTCTCTGCCAACTCATCATTTCAGCCAGCCCTGGTGTTAGAAATGGCAAAGATCCTGCTGGAAAACTACTGCTTCCCTGAGAACCTGGTTGGGATGCAGGAGGCTATCCAACAAGCCATTAATAGTGGAGAAATCCTGCAGATTTCCGACAGGAAGACCCTAGCAACCGTGCTCACAGTAGGAGTTCAAGGGGCACTAAATGATCCAAGACTGACAGTATCGTATGAGCCGAATTTTGTCACAGTGATGACACCCGTGTTGCCATCTCTCCCTAAAGAGCAGCTGACCCGTCTGGTGAGGAACTCTGTGAAGGTGGATATTCTGGAGAATAACACTGGCTATTTGCGTATAGATCGGATCATTGGAGAGGAGACGGCAGCAAAGCTTGGATCGTTGCTGAGAGACAACATCTGGGACAGAGTTGCTCACACATCCTCACTGATTTTTGACCTGAGGTACAGCACAGCTGGAGACCTGTCTGGAGTTCCCTTTATAATTTCGTATTTCTCTGAACCTGAGCCACTCATTCATATTGACACTGTGTATGATAGGCCCTCGAACACAACCAGGGAACTATGGACGATGTCAACATTAATGGGAGAAAGGTATGGAAAGAAGAAGGACCTGATTATTTTGACCAGTAAGCGTACCCAGGGGGCTGCTGAGGCAGTAGCATATACTTTAAAACATTTACAGAGAGCTATCATTGTTGGAGAGAGGACTTCTGGTGGGTCAGTAAAAGTGAAGAAGATTAGGATAGCTCGGTCAGATTTCTATATTACAGTTCCGGTGGCAAGATCTGTCAGTCCAATCACAGGTCAGAGTTGGGAAGTGAGCGGGGTTTCTCCAACAGTCAATATTTTAGCCAAGGAAGCTGTGGGAAAAGCCAAATCCATTCTGGCTGTTAGGAGTATTTTTCCCAAAGTTGTGCAGAGTATCTCTAATATAATTGGAAGGCTCTATGCTTTCATGGACAGAGACCCAGCTATTCTTGAAATGCTACATTCCATAGACCTATTCTCTGTTGTGTCAGAGGAGGACCTAGCAGTCAGACTGAACCAGAACCTCCAAACTGTGTCTGAAGATCCCCGACTGATCATAAAAAACATGCAGGACAGCAGTGCTACAGAAGAAGACACTGGGCTCATCAATGCTCCAGATGGTCCTGAAAGATTAAAGGAAATGTTTGATGCAAGGGTCAAAGTTGAAATACTTCCAGGTAATACTGGCTATCTTCGTTTTGACAAGTTCTTTAATACATCCACAGTGGAGAAAGTGGAAGAGCTCATGGTTGATAAAGTGTGGAGGCCCCTCAAAGACACTGACATCCTAATTATTGACCTGCGCTACAACACCGGTGGATCTTCGAACTCTCTGGCCCTTATATTGTCCTATTTGCATGACATTTCCCAGAGGCATCATTTTTTCACAATTTATGACAGAATCCAGAACACATCAACAAACTATGACTCTCTGCCCCAAATTATAGGACCTGCCTATGGGTCCAAACGTGGCGTTTATGTTTTGACCAGTTACTCCACAGCGAGCGTAGGAGAAGAGTTTGCTTACCTGATGCAATCTTTACATCGTGGTACAGTCATTGGAGAAATTACATCTGGTAATCTGATGCACTCCAAAACTTTTCAGATAGAGGGAACAGATATTGCCATCACTGTCCCTTTTATAAATTTTATAGACAACAGTGGGGAGTACTGGCTGGGAGGTGGTGTAGTCCCTGATGCCATAGTTCTAGCTGAGGAAGCTTTAGACCATGTTCATGAAATTGCAGCCTTTCACAGAGAGCTCACACCCCTCATCGAAGGTACAGGAGAACTGTTAGAAAAATATTACGCAATCCGTGATACTGCACTAAAGGTTAGTAAGATCCTGTTGAGGAAATATGCTGAGGGATTGTACCGATCAGTGGTTGACTTTGAATCTTTGGCATCCCACTTGACAGCAGATCTTCAAGAGACTTCAGGTGACCACCGCCTCCATGTCTTCTATTGCGATGTTGAGCCGGAGTCACCCCATGAAGTCCCAAAGATCCCTACGGTAGAAGAAGTAGGATATATAATCGACGCTTTGTTTAAAACCGAGCTCCTGCCAGGTAATGTAGGCTATCTAAGATTTGACATGATGGCAGACATAGAAGTGGTAAAGGCAACTGGGCCTCAACTGGTCAAATTTGTGTGGAGCAAGATTGTAAACACAGACGCCCTCATAATTGACATGAGGTACAACACTGGTGGTTATTCGACAGCTATTCCTCTCCTGTGCAGCTATTTCTTTGATGCTGAGCCTTTAGTTCATCTGTACACCGTTTTTGATCGCACCACAACCACCATGACAGAGGTCATGACATTACCTCAGGTCAGAGGTCAAAGGTATGGCTCCTCCAAGGATGTCTACATCCTCACTAGTCATATGACAGGTTCAGCGGCTGAAGTCTTCACTCGCACATTGAAAGATCTTAATAGGGCAACAATCATTGGGGAACCAACCATCGGAGGCTCTCTGTCAAGTGCAACTTATCAAATTGGAGATAGCGTCTTGTACGCTTCCATCCCTAACCAGGTTGTTTTGAGCGCCATCACTGGAAAAGTGTGGAGTGTTTCAGGGGTTGAGCCTCATGTTATTGCCAGGGCAAATGATGCGGTTTCTGTAGCACAAAGGATCATAGCAGCAAGGCGGCTGAAAGAGAAGGGAAAATAGTTCATCAGATGGTGTTTATATCTCCTTCCTTGTCATATGTTCTGATAACCCAAGCAACAGTATACGCTTTCTTTGTTTTTAACCTGAAATGTAAAATGAAATGTATTGACTGAGTTTTGCAAAGTTTCATTTGAAGAAAGACATCTTTCTCCACATATTAAACCAGTGAGTAGGTCATCATGCAGTTCAGGGCTGAGGAATTTAATGTTTTAGTTTCAGCTTAGAGGTTTAGTGCCACATGGCAGTGGTTCAGAGGCTTTGCTCAGAGAGTAGCAACTGCAATTTGGAGTGTGCATAATGTACAGTACAGGGAATAAAAGCAGTCAGATTAATGCACTATAAATCAGTCTTGTTTGACATTAATCACACTACCCTTTATATAATAACCTCATGATCCCTGTATATTTTAATTTACATTATACTGTGTCGCACATGGGTGTATTATTATCTGTGGTATTTCCTCTAATTGTAATACATGTATTATAAGATGAATATTGTGATCCATATTTATCATGTTATATAATTTGCTGTTTTACTGATTTTGGGTATTTACAACTACAATTAAATTCCTGATACTTTTTAGATAAGTGTTTGCCCCTACCTCATCTGTGCTCCTTAGCAACAAGACTTGCCAGCAGAGGGAGCTAGTATCAAACAAACCTTAACTCACTGCATCAGAAAGGACACAGTCACCACCAACTGCAATTTACATGTTTGACGTCTATGAAACAATAAAGGATTGATAAGTTTGGACTGGTTTGTGTTACTTTTTATGAATTAATAGAAATTAACAGATAAATGATGACTTCTTTCTAATCAATGACTTTCACAGACGTGTGCTCTAACATCAGTAGGGATCATACATTACCCACAATTTACTCCTTTCCCACATACTTCACCTCTGTGCTTTTAGAAGGCGTTAAAATACTTTTTGTAAAAATAAAACTAGTATTTTTGGTCACAACTTGTTACTACACCTACTTGGCTAGGTTGTTATTGCCTTACAGAGGCACTCAGGATAATGCGATTAGAAGTTTATGATTGGGTAAATCCTCTTATGTGTGGGTTAACAGAAACCTGGCAGCCAAAACAGTGCCATTTGACAAAGAGCCTCTTCGCAGAAGGAGGTTCAGCATCCACTCTGCACCTTCTCTACCTCTGTTCGACCAGACAAACAAAATGGCAAAGGCTTTCTGTCTCTTGGTGTCTGTGCTTACTTTGGGAAGCGTTATTCATGCCTCATTTTCACCCAGCCTCATCGTAGACATGGCAAAAATTGTCATGGACAATTATTGCTCACCAGAGAAGTTGGTAGGGATGAAGGAGGCAATCGAAGCAGCCAGCAGCAACACTGAGGTCCTCAACATCCCAGACGCAGAATCCTTGGCTAATGTCCTCAGTGCTGGTGTACAGGGCACTGTAAGTGACCCACGCCTGAAGGTTTCCTATGAGCCAAACTACGTTCCTGCTGTTCCCCTGAAAATGCCACCCTTGCCTCCTGAGCAGCTCATCGCCGTCCTTCAGACCTCAATCAAGCTCGACATCCTGGAAGGCAACATTGGTTACCTGAGGATCGATCACATACTCGGTGAGGAGGTGGCTGATAAGGTCGGTACTTTACTCCTGGACTTTGTCTGGAATAAAATCCTGCCAACTTCAGCTCTGATCTTCGACTTGCGTTACACTGGCAGCGGAGACATCTCAGGAGTCCCCTACATTGTCTCCTACTTCACAGAAGCCGAACCTACTATTCACATTGACAGCATATATGACCGCCCCACCAACACCACCACTAAGCTGATGTCTATGTCCACATTGCTGGGTGAGAGATACGGTGTAACCAAGCCCCTCATCATCCTCACCAGCAAAAACACAAAGGGCATTGCCGAGGATGTTGCCTACTGCCTGAAAAACCTGAAGAGAGCTACTATTGTGGGAGAGAAGACCGCTGGGGGTTCAGTGAAGCTTGATAAAATCAAAGTGGGTGACACTGATTTCTACGTCACAGTGCCAACTGCAAAATCCATCAACCCCATCACGGGCTCCACCTGGGAGATCACAGGAGTCAGCCCCAATGTTGAGGTTAATGCAGAAGACGCTCTTGCTACTGCCATCAAGATTGTCAATCTCCGTGCCCAAGTTCCAGAAATCATTGAGGCATCCGCAGCCCTGATTGCTGACAACTATGCATTTGAAGATATTGGAGCTGATGTTGCAGCCAAAGTGAAGGGGCTTCTGGCGTCTGGCGAGTACAGCATGGTTGTCTCCAAGACTGATCTGGAGACAAAGCTGTCTGCTGATCTGCAGAGCCTGTCTGGGGACAAGGGCCTGAAGACTACCAGCAACACTCCAGCTCTACCACCCTCGGTAAGAATCTGATTTTGTTTATTTATTGCTTGTACAGTGAAATCAGCACATACTGTTTGTATAATGTAGCTTGTGGAATACATCATTGTAGTATATTGCTGAATATTATCATAAAACAGCTTATTGTAACAATGAATATTATAAATTTGGAAGATTGGTTCAAATATGTGCACTACTTAGTTTATATTTAACAATGTGCTGAATACAGACAGAGAACATGTGTCATGAGTTCATCGTACTTCTCTTTCTCCTCAGGCCTACACCCCAGAGATGTTCATTGAACTGATTAAAGTTTCCTTCCACACTGACGTGCTTGAAAACAACATTGGTTACCTGCGTTTTGACATGTTTGGAGACTTCGAAGAGGTCAAGGCCATCGCCCAGATTATCATTGAGCATGTCTGGAACAAAGTTGTCAACACTGACGCTATGATTGTCGACCTTAGGTAAGTAATCCTGCTGGTCGTCGGGACGCTGTGTGTCCATTTTTGAAAACAAATCACCTGCTAAACCTGCTAAAGCTCATCAGTCCAAGACTAAATATAGATTATAGTTTATGGCGATATAAGAATAGATCTAACATTAATCTTGTTTAAGAGACTTGTAAAAAACATGACTTGGTGCAAATAGATTATTTCTGCTGGATAATTACTCAAAAAAAAAAGCCTCACAGCAGATTAACGGAATAGAATTGAATCTTCTATTTCTATGGTTTCTTTAACTGGTTTCTTTATTTGCAGGAACAACCTTGGTGGCCCAACAACAGCCATCGCAGGCTTCTGCTCTTATTTCTTTGACGCCGATAGACAGATTGTGCTGGACAAGCTGTATGACAGACCGTCTGGTACCACCACAGAGCTCCAGACCCTGGATGAACTCACTGGTAATTTGAAAAGACATACTGTAGCAGCATTTTCATACTGTGGTATATTGCTGACTGCTAGTTTAAAGCTAAACATGACCCCAAGGGATCAATACTTGCTGCAATAAATCAGCTCTATAGTCACAATGTTCTATGATTAGGACTATCCAAGCTCCTGATCATCATCATTACCCTGCTGGCCACACTCGGCTCTCTCTCAGTCTCACCCATTGACAGTATTTGGTCATGATTTTGTCAAACTCGTCTTCCTCACATTGACATTCTTTCCATCAATCCGTCCTCTTCCTCAGGTGTGAGGTATGGCTCCAAGAAGAGCCTGATCCTTTTAACCAGCGGAGTGACTGCTGGCGCCGCAGAGGAGTTTGTTTACATCATGAAGAAACACGGCCGTGCTATGATCGTTGGAGAGACGACCTCAGGAGCGTCCCACCCACCCAAGACATTCCGTGTTGGTGAGACCGATGTCTTCCTGAGCATCCCCACCGTCCACTCCGACACCACCGCTGGTCCAGCCTGGGAAGGAGCTGGCGTCGCGCCTCACATCCCTGTCTCTGCTGATGCTGCCCTGGAAACCGCTAAGGGCATCCTCAACAAGCACATTGCAGGCCAGAAGTGAAGTGGGGGCGGGGTCACATTAGCTCTGGCAGCCAAATGATTTCAGGATTTAGAATCTAGACTTCTTAAGCAGTGAAGAATGTAGGTTAGGTACAAAGTACAAAATATAATCTTTGGTTTTTTTTCTCAATAACTAAGCCTTTTTAGTCTGTTGTAATGTAGGGCAAAGGTTCTACAGCAGAATTATCTTCTAGTTTACCTTTTTATGTAATGTTGAGTTGGCTCTGGAAGGTCTGACATCTGTGAATGGAGCTAATTAGCAGATCAATATGTCCACGTGTCAAAATGCACTTTACATCCTGAAGTTTCAGACATTTGAGAAATCACCTTCAAAATTAATGAAACAAAATAAAATGACAGATTAATGTTTAAAACGTGCTTACTTGAACTAATTTTGTTATTTGTTTATTATGATGAATCATTGAAATTAAGACCCCTGTGCAATAATTCACCTACGACTCCAACACTGAAATGACCACATGTGATGTTCTTATTGTGTGTGGGAATATCCTATGTTCAATATGCAGTGAACTTCCCGCCATATGGATTTACTCGAGTTGTATCTATTCCAGTGGTGAGACACAATAAAAAAAAGACAAATGAAACACCAAATATGTGTCTGGGTGTTGTTTTGCAGCAGAAGTGGAACGATCAGTACTGCAATAAATCAACTATGTAGACACAAAGAATGTTGTTTGACTATCTGTCTAGACCATACTATGGAAGGTCTTCATGTTTGTCATATTTTATGATTATAGGTCAGAAATCTCCCCTCCTCCATATTATTCAGTGGGACTTACTGTACATTAATAGTATTTAAGCTGCTGGGTTAAGGCTGTTGGGTCCAGGTTGATGTAAACTGAGTTTATCACAATGAATATACAGACCCATTTCAACAGGTTAGAGATGAGACCATAGGACTATAAAGAGTAGATGAAGCATCTGTGACATCATCCATTGGTTTGTGAATGGTTATTTTGAAGCGTTAATCCTTTTTTGGGCAAGTGACTATTTTTGGTCATTTCCACATGCATTACAAGACAGTGACAGTAACAGTTCCAGTGAGGACAGTGAGTCCCCAATCTCAGGTCCAATGTGGTCTCCAGGG
>JAPQRQ010000012.1:2472822-2497365 GCA_037367365.1 Apogon talboti
CTTCAAGGGTATTATATGTTGTTGCTGAAAAGACATGTCGCCATTTGACCTTGTAAATGTAGGTCAATTTCACCCATGTTCAATAGTCTTCTGCTCCATGCCAAGATGCATCTACAGTATAAATTTGGTGCAGATATCTAAATGCATTCTTCAGATAATGTCGTTAAGTCGTTGAATGGATAGACAGACGGACAGACAGACGACCAAATGATTACAATACCCCTCGACAGTGGGGTAATAAAAATGGAAGCAGCACACCTCTTTAGAGACACTTTGCCACATTCCTACGTTGATACAAACATATACCTGCCAACAGCTTTCCAATATTCACTTGCCAGACAATGCACAATTTACCTATACATGGCATTTTGCCGGTGCCGCATTTAGTCCTGCTCTATTAGATCCATTTATAGTGAGTAAAAATGTCCAAAGTGTGTCTTTGGTATATACTTTTTATTTTGAGCAATACTATTTTGATATTGTTTTATCACACAGCTGTACTCTGATTTTCCCACACAACATGTAACTGGTTCACCTTGAGCCAGTCTCAATGTGAGCCAAATACATGACATTTGGGCAGGATGACGCCCAAATGTAGTTGAAGCCAAATGGAGGAATGAATCAATGTCTGAAACAAGACTAACAAAGCGTGTTCTAACAGACAACCTTCTTCCTGTCTTTACCTTTAAGCTCCTGCCACAAAAACATCCAAGCAATGGAATAATGAGTGGTTTTGATGTCAAGTTTATCTATCTACATATGAAAAAAGGTCACCACAGGCTTCCTGTGAACCTGCTGTTTAGCACATCTGAAACTGAAGAATAAAAATGGAAACTGCCAAATCTTCCAACACTAACATGTGGACTTTAGACAACCTCTAGTGAAGAATGATAGACAAATGAATAACATGACGCCTCCATATAATGTTTACATTTACCTATCATCTCTTTCT
The DNA here is from genome assembly GCA_037367365.1 of Apogon talboti. Classification (NCBI taxonomy): domain Eukaryota; kingdom Metazoa; phylum Chordata; class Actinopteri; order Kurtiformes; family Apogonidae; genus Apogon; species Apogon talboti. Next base: position 2,473,775 of record JAPQRQ010000012.1, read on the forward strand.
GCTCATAAACAGATCAGCCAGCGCACAGAAATGCTAGCTGTCACTAGAGACAGAAAACATCCCGCCCCTCGCTGCTATGTCATCTGAATCTAAAATTAGGAGCTCATTCAGAGTTTGCAATATGCATGAACCATGTGTGGCCTATACCTGCTTTTCCCACCATACAATATTAATACAAAGCACACCTACACCACGAGGAGGCTACCCTTCTTCAGTGCCTGAGGGTCTCAAACACATAGATAATAAAGTGAATGTTTCTGGTCACCGATAAACTTGAGAACACCTCAATTTCGCATCTACAAAAGCAGCCATGTTGTACTGGGCCAACAATTTAACATTTACAATTGACTTGAGTCGCAGGTCACTGAGGAGTGGACTGATGGAAAATAAAGAGTATAAAGGAGACAGTGTGCTGTGAAGAGGTTAGCCTTTCTTTCAAACAAATTATTTATAGTGCAGGAGGCTTAGGAGGAGAGGTGGTGTAGGGTTAGCACTTGGAGCAGATTGAATCCCAAGCGAAGCAAGGGGCTTCCTCATTACAACAAAGTAGCAATGGAGGCTGGAATATGCAGAAGCAAACGCAGTCTTTCTCAGCCTGGAGCCTCAAAAACAGATCGTGGAGAATCTAAATATTTGTATTTTATACTACTTTATACTTCTGCCCCATTACATTTCAGGGGGAAACATTTTTGCTGCATTATATTCATTTGAAACTGAAAGTGGTGCATAAAAGTCTTAGGCCAACTTCTAATGACCACATATGCATTTCTCAGTCTTTGTATTAAGATCCAGTCTGGATATATGTGAAGTATGTAAAGCAGTAAAACCAAAAGTTTCAAGGGAAAAACAGCTTCTGCAAAACCAAAGTGGCAGTCGTTTCAACCCTGCAAAAACAGCAAACTGATAGGTGGCACAATACTGTATGTTCTTCCCTAATAACATAAGATGGGTGTCAGCTGAAAGTCGTTCTGTTGCAGCGGTTCCTAACACATTTCTGTACATTTGGGTCTTTAGGAGAGACTTTCTCCTTTGGGTCTTGTGCTGGAACAGTTTGGGGACGAGTCACAGGCGGCTCTGGCTCAGGAGGTAGAGCGGGTTGTCCAATGGCGATGGTTCGAGTCCTGCTCTGTCCTAGTAATGTGCTGCTGTGTCCTTGGGTAAGACCCACCTTGCCTCCAGTGCTACTCACACTGTTGTATGAATGTGTAGGAATGTTGGGTGGTGGATGAAGGGGCAGTTTGAAGCCATGCTTCCGTCAGTCTGCCCCAGGGCAGCTGTGGCTACAGATGGAGTTTACCACACACTAATGAGTGAATGAATAATGGATCAATAATGTGAAGCACTTTAGGTGCCTTGAAAAGCGCTCCAGAAATCCAGATGTAGATTACTCCATCCATAATGCCTTATTGACAGCTATGATACAAATTGACCAGTGATCCCTTGGTGACAGTAAGGTCAGTGTTTTATATCCTCCATAAAACAGCTAGTCGATTTACTAGCGCGATTTACTTTCCTGTATTTACGTGCAACACCCCCTCTTCACTGGAAAGGCCAAGTCTGCATTGACTGGGCAGTTCCATCTCTGGAACAACAACCTGTAACAACCCAGTGACGACCAATAATAAAGGCCCTGTTCAGACCTGGTATTTACATGTGTCCGGAGTGATCTGATGGCAAGTGGTCACCTTTAAAACCAGGTGTGAAAACACTCAGGACACAATGACCGCAGTTTTTCAGATGTGTGAAAATGAATGCATCCTGGGACGGATTAAAAGACTCAGCTGGCATCCTCTATAATTGTGTAAGATAAATTTAGTTTAAGTGTTTTTGGTGTCATTGAAGTGTATTAAAGGTGTCTGAGGAAATATATTATTACATTTATTACACATGCTATGGTAAGTATATCGAGGTGTCTGTGCAACAACGCGTCTGAATTATAATGTTAACCCTTTAGGCACCAGAGTTTTGTTTTGTTTTTTTAAATATTCAATTTTGATATCAATATTTCAAACAGCTGTCCTTTTCATTCAGTTAATGTTGCTTGTTGCAATATTGCAACTTTGGTGCTTAAAGGGTTAACACCTAAGCCAAATCGATGAACTAAATGAGGCAATTGGACCCCAGTGGACATTTGCTTTTAACCTTTTTTTATTTATCATCTGTTCATGGTGTATATAATGGTCTAACATCATGTGAAATTATATCTTTTTACTTGGAAAAGTCTATGTCCTCCATAAACTAATAGTAATAGAGTGTAACGGGCTACAATATGTGAAAATGGACGCATCATTTTTGGTTAAATAACATAATAAATAATCCTCCAACTACGACTTCAGCACCTGAGCCCTGTTGAATCCTGGGAAACTGCTGTGTTGTGTCAGTAATTTGTGTGTCGTTTTGTTGATTGGAGAGTCTGATATAGAGCATGTACTACAACAACATCTATACAGCTGAATGAATGTAAAGGGGACTTTCCAACATTGTTTCACTGTAAACAGGAATGGATGTGAAACAGGTGCCAGAGAAGGTCCATCATCCATCAGGAGGAGGAGGAGCAGGATGAGGAAGAAACTGAGACAGTACAAACACAAAGCAGAGGAGCCGTTCCTGTCTGGCTCTTGTGTTATGTTACTATTGTCACTGTATTCCAACTTGTTATTATCATCTTTTCCGTCAAAGCGGAAAAATCCATTTGGAAAGGTTGTCAGTAAAATATCTTGTAAAATGTCTTTGGGTCAGTGTAGAAAAGCACAGGCCTTTTTTTGTTCATTTTCTCACATTAACCAGACTAGACGATTAATGGATCATAAAAACAATCATTAGTTGCAGCCGCAGTTTTATTTAAATAAGTCTGGCTTAGTGGATTCTGTCTGTGCATAAAAAGTGAGCAGTTACAAAGGGAAGTGATTCAGTCCAGACATGAAGCAATGCATTACAAACACATGAAGCAATATCAGGGTGTTTTCATCACGCTGGGGCCCATAAAAGCTGCTGCCATGTGATGATGAGGCTGTTGTATTTAAAAGTGTTAACACGTGAAAAACAAAACAAAACCAAAAAAAAAAAAAAAAAAAAATGCCCCAAAAGACATCTGGAGCTTACAGGCTTTTAAAGGATTACATAATCCTGGGAATATAAATGTTAGTGTATAATGTTGCTTTGGACCTGTAAAGACCTTTAATGGCTCTGCTCATTCCCATGACATGAGGCAAGAAATACAGGCTGTTTGCTCCTTTTCTCATGCTCACTTCTTTCTTTGTGAGATGGTTTTTGTAAACCAGTGAACATAACCTGGACAAGATCAACACTTGATAAAGACAGCGAAGTGCAGTTGGTTATGCATGGTGTCGCTGTATTACCTTAACACACACATACCAGCGTACATCTCCATAAACTCCAATGTGCAGACAAAAATAACCAACCACTGTCACATCTTATCAACACCACAGTTGCACTGCATTCTGCAAGTAAAGATAAAGAAGTAACAGAGACACAACATGTGGAATAGTTCTACAAAGATACTTAACACAAGCTTATCAGTGATCATTGGGCCAGATCAGGCCAAAGTGAACATCAGTGTCAAAAGTTAAAGTTTCACCTATCATTTGTGAAATATGCTAATTTTTTAGCGTAAGACCTCTATTTTAGGGAACTGTTTACAAAATTTCAGTGTCAGAAGTTCCAAGCCTACTACTGATCAATATAAAATGAAACCTAAAAAAGACTAAAATATGTAAATGCGATATTGACTTTAATAATATTTTTTCTTGCTTGTATAACTTATATTTTAAGTCTGTGAATCTATAGGAAGTAATTATTCAACAGTACAAGAATATAGAAAGGTTATGTCCAATCCAATTATATGTCAAATATGCTCTGCTATTAGCTGTATATATGACTTCAATTATAATATGTACGTTAAATAAAAGTTTATTAGCATATTGTAGTGTTTTAGTTCCAAAGTTGCTTATTCTGACTACTGACCAAAGGGACAAACTGCTGTCCCCATGTCACAACACATTTGTGTTCATAAAAATGTATCATTTAAACATTTTTATGCAATATTGATCACAGTTGTAGTTAAACATCATTGCTAAAGCCCCGTTTCATTTAGTATCAATTTCTTATGAGAACAGAATGTTTTGTACATTTGCATAAAGTGAGAAAAAAATGAAGTTCATTTTGAATCCCTGTGTCACACAGCAGTAAGTTAAGGATTTTTACCCCAAAGTTTTATTTCTATAAATTGGAACATGTGTCATGTGAAAGTACTTACTGAGACCTATTCATATATATTAAACAAGGAGATAAGTTATTTAGTTTTTAACAGAGTTTATTGAACATGAAATGTGCCCCAGTGTCACCGCTTGACCTGGCCCTATACCACGACTGAACCATACATTGTGTACTGGGAAAAACTGACCCCACAGTGGACTGACAAGAGAATACAAGTGCAACAACTACTTTAAGGTGTATTTCCTTAAAACATGACTTTTCAGGCTAATGTCCATGAGGTGTAAGTAGGTTTCATTCTTTATAACATGGTCTGTACCATCCTTTGGAAATATGAATAACTAGAAGAGCACTCGGAGAGCGCAGACCTCCGCCAAGGCAGCTCAGTTCCCCACCATGTTGCTGTAACATACAATACCCTTGAAGTGGGTTACCTAGCAACAGAGAAACAATAGGTCCACGTTGACATGGTGTCAAATGTCATGTGCAGAAACAGACATGCCAGCTGAGAGGTTGTTCAACTGAAAATGACATAAAACAATCCTGGATCCAGACGATGATCTGGATCAGCCCCAAAATCTAATCACTTGTTCCTTGTCCCATTTCGGACATTTCCTGAAAATTTCATTAAAATCCGTCCATAACTTTTTGCGTTATGTTGCAAACAAACGGACAAACAAACCACAGTGAATACGTAACCCTCCTTGGCAAAGGTAACAAAACTGTCAAAACTTTTTTTACTCAGCTACCATTTGTTTTAAATGCCTGCTAACCTATGGATTTGTAATGTTAATGTCATTGTCAGAGTCACTTTCAGTCTGTTTACAGTAATACCTTAGCATCTGTCTGCAACAAGGTGTTTAATTATAATCTGGATAACTTGCAGAGGTTGGTTTAATGTGTTTTCTGCTGCTGAGGAAATAACGACAAAGAAATGCTGTTCATAAGTAACTAAGTCCATGAACTTAGGTAAGTCTGGCTTCTGAACTGTGAAGTAGAGTAAGTCTGATTTATACAGATGCTTTAGAGATTAAAGGTTAACACACTCTATATTATCCCTGTAGGGAAATATCTGCATTTCACCCATCTCAATACATACACACAGTACCTAGTATTGGTATGAGTGGAGGCACTTAGCACATTAGCAGACTGATGTCATGAAAATACGTTGTATGACATGCCAGTTCGGTACCGGTTGGCGTGCTATAGGTACGCATTTGTGAGTTTTGGGGTGTCAGTGGACGCTGTTTGATCGCGGGTCTATTTCTGCCTCCGATTCCAGTTCTCCTAGCCCTAACCCTAACCCTAAATCTAAACCTAAGCCTAAACTTAACCGGTGATTCTACCTGAAAGACTGTCGTATGAAGTTTGGGCGAGATCAGTCAGATTTTACAATTCATGTACAGTACTAGGTAAAAAAACTTAGTAAAACATGCCCTGAAGGATTATGCAAGGTACCACAAGATTACATGTGATACATTGATTATATTATATGTACTAAAGTGTAGACAGAGGTCCCACTAAATACTGAGTTTTCCCATAGACACCACAGAGTTCTAGAGTCCAAACACTGATCCTTCACAGATCTTCAAAATTAGCCTAAAAATGACTTAGTTTTAAGGCTATTAACAATTTAAACCTCTCAGTGCACCTCTGAGTGAGGAGGTAACAAAAACTTTGACCTTTAGCGTGGAGGCTGTGACCTGCTTACTTACTAGAGTTGTTGAACTTCTGAAATGTTCATTAGTTTCATTTTGGGTTATTATTTCAGTTCAGTTTTACAGTTCTATTTTATTTGGGTATTATGTCGTTTCACCGCTAGTTTTTCCAGGTATTGTGAAGAAAGCCTTGATTTATGGAAGCTGAATGGCTGGATGAAAGGCTGCATGACACTGGTGATTTATAAAACCATTGTTTATTGAAGTCCCTTAGTGTGCAATTTATTCTTGAACCATTAACACGGAGGGAAAAGAAAACAAAGCTTCTTCCCACAATTCTGTTGTTTTAGTTTAAGTAAGATTGTCCAGTGTAGTCTTTATTTTCCATCGTTGTCAGTTAAACTTCATTTTCACGGCTAGATTCGGTTGAAGTCTTAAGTTTTCTTGAACTGTAATAACTCAGCCTCTTGGTCTTTCCTCCATTTTCTCCTCAGTTTCGGAAACTTTACGGTCTGTTAAAGTCCTCTTGCCTACTCTGGGCAGTTTTCCATCTCAGCAGTTCTTCTAAGGGTTAATGTGCTTTGAACTGAGACACTGAGGAATAAATATTACACAATACTATAGCTCTGTAAAATACACTACTCTGTTACTCTGTCGTCTTGGTCTCAGCAGTACAGCTTTATGAGAAGAGGTGAGTATAACACCGCTGATTTTAATCAGACCACTGGACATTTTTTTTTTACATATCAAGAGCCTCGGTTACACATTTCATGTTAGTGACTTCTCCTATACGCCAGGACCAAGTTAAAAATTAAAAAAGCCTTTCATAGTCTTCAATATGACTCCATTATTCCATAACCAGCCAACAGTCAACACATGAGGAAGTGTGGTGTCTGTAAATGTAATACTTTCCCTCTGTTGTTTGTTCAGTTAAGCCTTGAGGATGCAAATGAAGTGAGGGATGGGAGTTACAGCCAAAACCGTCCATCACTGTATGTCACCACATTAACCATAACCATACTAGTGTCATTCATCACATATCATTATCGTCTCTTTTCCTTTATTTGTAGCTTCATGCAAACAACTCCTGTTCAGAATAACATCTCCTTTGTTTGTGTCGCATTCATGCAAATGTCCTGTGCGCATCCACGACGATTGAAAAGGACAAAGTAAAAAGTACAAAATAACTACTGCCATAGAGAGAGGATCATATGAAACTATACCACTCCATTTTTCTACATATATCTATGTAGAGGCCGATATTTCACACAGCCATATTTTGCCTAAAATCATTATCATTACTCAATTTTCTTTTGTCTTGGGGATTTACTAAAGTGAATTTCTAAACAAAAGTTCATCTGTATCTGTGATGAACTATGATCGCAGTCTTTCTATGATGTAACAGATACATTGAGACAGAACTGAGCTTGTTGGTTTTCAGTTTTGTTACATCTATCACAGCATTTTCTACTTATATCTTTTACATAATTTTCATCTTGTTGCATCTTTTACAACATTTAATCTAGATTCTTCTTTAGCAGTTTTCATTTTGTTGCATTTTTTAGCAACATTTTCATCCTGTTGCGTCTTTAGCATTGTTTTTTCTTTGTGTCTTTTACATCATGCTCATCCTGTTGCAACTCTTACAATGCATTAGTCTTGTTGTATCTTTTGAAACGTTTTCATCTGGTCATGTCTTATGGTGTCTATCATGAATAATTTCAAACCATAAACAATGTCTGGTGTCCTAAACTTTCATTCAGGACCAAAAAAAGAAATTAAAAAAATCAGCCTCTAAACATGAAAGAAAGAATGATTTCACATTAATCATTAATTGAGTTACAAAAACTGAATCATGGCTGTGTGGATGAGGGTGTATAGAGTAGATTCAGTCCCATTAGAGAGAGATGGCAGCAAATGACTGAGCAGGACATGATGGGACTCGTTCATGTTCTTTTTTGATCAGACTTGGTAGGGAGTGTCTGTTGATGCCAATCAGAGTGGGAGATTACCATAAACAGCTGCCAAAAGCGGGGGAATCTTGTCTGTGTGAACTTTAAATACTCTAAAACAAAAAGGACACTTGTATAAAGTACAGCTCTTTTTTGCCATGTTGCCAGGAGTTTAAAAAGTCTTTTATCTCCATTTATGCTTATGTACAAAGCTGGATTCAAGTCTTTCTGATGTAAACTGGAGCAAAAGTTCTGGGAATCTTTCCATCAGTAATTTCTGAGGCATCATAAAAGGACAGAAGCAGCAACTAAATAAAATAGACAGATTCCTAAACAGTCATTACAAAGGAAACCCCCATTAAGCCCTTCATTTTTACACATCGGCAGTGTGCTGATGGTTATTTCCCATCATAACTGAGTTCACAACACTATTCATAAACTGCTGCGCTGTGAAGTCCTTAATTTTCTGAGGCGAGGTAACTATATTTATGTGTTACACAATATATCATAATCTGTTCCTGTAAATTTCAGTGTCACTGCTTTCTGAGACTATGCAGAAATTTAGAACGTCTGCCAATTCAACTGTGCACAGCATGCTTCATTCAGTTGAGTCTCGCTGTAAATATAGCATTTGCTCTGTGTAAGTGCTGAAGCAGCGATCCAGATTCCATCTATCATTATCAAAAGACAAGTGTAAAGGAACAAAACATGGCAGTTGGCCATGTTTATCTTTAGAAGAATGTTATCTTCTGGAAGGTAAGTAACTGATGAATAGGGGTGTGTACTGGCAAGAATCTGGCGAAACAATACAAATCACAATACTACGATCACAATACAATATATCACAATACTGTTAGGGTGAGATTTTTTTTGTTTCTTTTTTAAAAGATCATTTCCTGGAAAAATGTTATTACACTGGAAATATGCACAAATACTAAACAAATTTTTATTTGATCAGAACAGGATCTAATGCTATATCACAAACTTTTCCTCTGTAAAAAAAATTTAAGTGCAGAATTTGGATAAAGTTTTGACATCCAGCTTTAACAGTACAAAAACATATACAAATAAATGAATAAATAAAATGATGTTTTATAGACATTACAGTTTAAGACCCTTCTCAAATGTTCACATTCTAGTACTTGTGAAAAGAATGTAGAGTGTACATTCCCTGAATCAGCCAACATCATGACATTATTTTTGTGCAATCCCAACAAAGGAACTAACATCTGCCTCTTTCAGACAGTAAAAAGTGCTTTTAGGATGCTTGAAATAACTCAAAACAAAACAGTGTTATCAATTTCAAAAAACAACATTCATGACCTGCAATATAACAATACTACTTTTTTTAGTCCAAACAACAGAGCAAAACACCTATCCGAATATATAAATAAAAGAGCTTGCAGGATTCCCAAAAATATAAACAAAAAAGATAACCAAAAACGAACCTCCACCATGTATGCATTTGAATAAATACCTAAAAATATCAATACAGTACTTTTTAATATCGATACAGTATCGTGAAATGAATATCGCGATATATCGAGGAACCAATATTTTCTTACATCCCTATTGTGGAATGTGCTAAGAACATCGTATCAGCACAGCTCCGTACTTGTGACATGTGCAATGACAATAAAGTTGAATCTAATCTAATCTAATCTAATCAAAAAGAATTGATGTAACCTCCACTACAGCTCTACCAGTTACAGTAACTACAATGGGTTTTAACCCTCATCAAAACTGCTGTGAAAGGTGGCGTTCACAGACAAACATATTTACCACATTTATGACAGCCCTTGGTCCTGCCAGCTTATTACAGTGTGGTTTAAAATGTTCGAGTATTGTTGTCACAGGTGCAATGTCAGGTAAATGTAGGCTGCAATTAGTGGCCACAGTTGGTCTAGGATAGCCGACTTCGAATAGGTGCTTACCCTAAATAGCACAAGGGAGAGAGACAGTGGATTCCGTGTACTGACAGAGTAACAAAGCATTTCTCTCATATTTTCTAAGCAGGGCTGGGCGATAAAAAGATAACCTGAATTGCTTTCTGTCATTGGGATTTATTTTGTTTTCAGTGCCTTTTAAAACACTTGAAAAATGTTTCAGTGTTTCATTTTACTCATTCGTATTTTGATGTTTTTATTAATGATTTTATCATTATGGAGTTATTGTTTTGCATGTTGTGCCCTCCAGATTAGTGAAATATTCAGCTGCTTGGCGTGTCTTTGTCATGTTGTGACGCTAAAGATCAATTTAAAACCACAAATAACATGTTTTTATATCTTTAACTTGAGAGAAATAACCATTAGGGTTAGGGTTATGATAGGGTTAGTGAAATATTCAGCTATTATTATTATTATTATTATCATTATTATTATTATTATTACTATTATTACCATCGTAATAATAATAGACATCACCTAATATTACATTTTGTTATTGTAACGTTTTGATCTTCCATCTAAGTTTATGTAAATGCTGCCTCACCTCATTGGCTCCATTGTAAACACAAAGTAAGGTCAACTCCTACAAAGGTTTCCCAGTGAGATCTGTTAAATTGTTTTCTGTCCCCTATCTGTGCTTTGGCTTTATGCAAAACATTTGTATTTTCATAGACAAGTAAAAGCTTCCACAAAGAAAAACCAAACGTGAGCAAGAAGGGAACGAAAACCCACTTGAATTGAGTCCCAGAGTAAAAGATGGTGATCAGTGAGACCCCTCCATCCTTCATGGGCTTTAATGAATCTTGTATGTGATTCCAATTACTTCCACATGCCATCCCTTCACCGTGGTCTTACCTCCCCGTCCGCCGTTCCTGGACGAGCCTCGGCTCTGTGTGTCGTCCCAGCCTTCCCAGTATCTCCCCACACATCCTCCCATGGTTAGCGGGGCTGCTGATTGTTTCCACGCGTTGTACTAGCTGAGCAGGGGGCTCATCACGGACGAAGACAGAGGAACTGGGTTCGATGAGGAGGTCGGGTTGCAAGTCCAGACCTGCAAGCCTTAAATGTCATCCGTGACTTCAGAGACGGGATCGTTTCGGTGTTTAATAGAGCCTTCCCGACTTCACGATACTTGATAGATCGTGGGTTCTGTGTTCTCTGTGTCTCCGTACCACTGCTGTTTGAAACGACCCCACGGGAATCAAAGCTCGTGGCCCGCAGTAACGTTCCAAGAGTTTGATAGCAGAACTAGCAAACTATCCACGGCTGCGACACCTTCCTCTAACTTTCCACATGTGAGGATAAAATCAGGAACATGTCCGTTGTGTGGCTTGCCGTCCAGTTGGGCTCCCTGGTTGGAAATGCTGATGTCCTACGGTCCGAACAGCGCGCACCTTCCACGCTAACAGGCTAACAGGGCCAGTCAGCTAGCTACTACAACGACAGTAAACACAAACTTCCGCGCACTCGTGATCATTTCCACACACTGTGAGTTTCCACATTCCGCGGTAGAGTAAGTAAGTGGTAGTTCCCCGCAGTCCTCGGGAAGTGACTCCAATTCCTCAACGCTGCCCCCGGATTTTTTTTCTCTTTAACCCCCCCCCCCTTAATGTTACTTCTCTGTGTGCTGGTAAAAGGTGACTAGCGAAGGAGCTAACGCCACTGAACTTTTTTTACGCCTGCGCGTAAGTACGCAAGCAGGTGTAGAGATCCCTCACGTACGGTACGAACAAAAAAAACAATCATGAATGGACGGAAACACAAATTAGTCCATCCCACTATGCGTATCGTACAATCACAGAATAACTGAGAATATGAGAATATAATTGTATGACAATATGTTTCCATATAATGTGTATGCGCTTCTCCATGTATGTATAATCCTGGAGAGGTTATTTTTTACTATATTGTACTGAAAACAAATTCACCAATTCGCTGTATGGCTATAAAGAATTTTAATATTATGAATAAAACCAGTATTATTGCTTCAGCTTCACGATTTGCTTCAGGTATCGCTAACAGCACAGAATATTTCAGTAGATGTGTGTATGAGTAACATCACGCTCACTTTTCATAATTTGCACTTAGCTCGGTAGATAGTCTTCGGGATTCCGGCAGCAGTGAACGCATCACTATTCCTACTGCTTTTTCGTTTGAACAGTACGGAAAATATCACATTTCAGACAAAACGAGAATATAAACACACCGGTGAAATTTTCATCCCATCTAATGCAAACTATCCTGTTTAACCAAGTTTCAATAAAATTAAAACATTTCGCTTCAAACTTTTCGCGCATGCGTATTCTCCGTGAAGTTAGAGAGGCACCATGGCTGCGGATAGAACCTTACTGCTGTCTCTGGTGGAGGAATTTGTATCAGGACTGCAGGACAGCAAGGCCAAAGATACCTCTAAAGGTAAATGGGGCTTCATTCTATTTTCCTTGACAACTTTCGCAGGTTAGCTTGGGGTAAAAAATAACGCTGAGAAGGCTGCCGAGTTGTTGCTCAGAGGATGCGCAACATGCCTGATGGTTAACTAACAAGCTAACTTAGCGCCACAACATCCTGTGTGGTGTACAGCCACATGATACAAAAACACAGACGTTTTTACATTAATTTTCTCATTCTACCACAGCATGAGAACACATAAAATATAAACCGAGGGTTTGACTGTACTGTCAATCGACAGCAATATGAATTTGATGCTAGTGATGGGTGGTTGAACCGCATGCTTCTTGCTAGCTGCTGCGTTTGTGTCCGTCCGTGTGGAAACAACTGTCAATGAACTCTGTACCCTTGAACCCCCTGCGATGCTGATAATCTACTGTTAACCACTGAAGATAACCTGTTTATGCGTGCTCATGTCTTGTCACCTCTGTTCTGTGTGATTGTACGTGGCTACATTAGACTAAACTTGGTTTCTTTGTAGGTGTCAAAGATGGACAGTTTACAGTACTGCAGCTGGTGGAGGCGCTGGGGTAAGTCACTGACTTCAGTCTCTTAACATCACAGCAGCTGTTAGTACATGTACTGCTGAAACAAAGTGTTTTAGGTGTCACAGAGGCTGCACTCAAATAAATATGTCTGGATACACGAGAATATCTTTGCCTTTATCACTTTGCCAGGATGCACTATGATATAAAATCTTAACGTCATAAGCTAAAGAATGTCAGTATTGTTAATCATTTACAGACCAAAAGACAAATTATAAAGATATTTATAGGCACTGCTGCATGCTGTATTCACAAGAAAACAGTCTCTTACACTAATATAATAGAGATGGAGTGAATATGTCTGTTCAGAGCATATTGAATACCATTACATCTCTGTAACATAGCTTTACTGGAGATTAAATCCAATCCGAATCCATCTGATGTTGGTGAAAAGATGACAAAATGCATTTTTCCTGAATTATTTCCATGTACTGGTAGGATAAGTGATACAACAGTCATTAAACGTTTTAGATCAGTAGATACTGTTTGGTCTTTAAGGGTTAATCTCTTTTATTGATTGTTTTCATGTAATAAAGTTTGATTGATTAATTGATTTATACTTATCTTTATTAACATGCCTTATTGAATATAACCTAGAGGCACTCTTCATATTATTTTGCGTTTCAGACTGAGTCTAACCAGCTCCCAGCCTCACACTCGAGCCAGAGGAGTCCAGCTGCTCTCTGAAGTTTTACAAGAGTGTTATGGAGATCTTACAGAGAGAGATGGCACGCATCACTTCTTTATCTTTTTGTTGTGTCTTTCTTTTGGATTTTAAAATGTGATATTTTAATGCCATATCTTCTGTTTTTCCTCTCTGCAGTGGAAGTGCTCATTGCCTTCTATGAAAACCGTCTGAAGGACCATTATGTTATCACGCCGCCTGTGTTGCGGGGCCTCAAAGCATTGGTAAGAGTCTGTCTAATGAATTTCCAGCAATGACAGGATCTGAAACTTCCCATATCAGATTAAATAACTGTTGTGCTTGTTGCCTAATTTGTGCTTTTGAGAAGTTCCAGCCCCAGTAATAGTAACTTAAATACACATTATTTGTCTTTTATGCTTTTTCCAGACTAAATGTACAGTGTTGCCACCCGGCTCGGCTGTGTCCATGCTGAGGTCTTTGTTCCAGGACGTTCATGTTCAGGTGAGACAGGACATAATCACCTTAATGTGACTCACTGAACAATATAAAATAACAAAACCTTTTGAATTGTGGGACCAGAGGTCATGTGATCTGTTTATTTCTAGTCTCTGATGCTGGCAGAGAGAGCATGTGTCTACAACATGCTCATCAATCTCATGGAGACCAGAGAGGCTGGTAAGAGACAAACAACAGTCTTTGTCTGTTTACTTAATGCATTTTCCTGTTCTGCCTAGATACACTGTACAGCAGGCCCGTGGGCCAAAGCCGGCCCGCCGAAGGGTCCAGTCTCACCCGTTGGATGAATCTGTGAAATGCAAAAATACCACTGAAGATAATAAGTCGAGGATGTCAAATTCATTTTAGTTCAGGTTCCACATCTAGACCAATGTGATCTAAAGCATGTTGGACCAGTAAAGTAATAGATTAAAATATAAATAATGACAACTCCAAATGTTACGCTTTGTTTTTGCGTGAAAAAGTAAAATTATATGAAAATGTTTACATTTACAAATTCCTTTCACAAAAATTGTGAGTGACCTGAACAACCTTCCACAACAAGAGATTTATTAGAAAAAAATAGTGCAATTTGACCAATATTCTGCCTGTTAAATGTTTTGTGTATTTGTAGAACCACTGTGATCTGTAAGTTGTAATGTATAGGTGTAAATGATAAAATGAGACAGAATATTGTTAAAACTGCACTTATTTTTCATTTATGGATGTTTGTGTTATTCTTATGTTTTTTAAAGGTTAGTTTGTAGATGTAAACATTTTCATAATGTAATTGTAATGTTTTTTCACACTAAAACAAAAAGAAAACTTTGGAGTTGACATTATTTGTAGGTTATTATACTATTATTTTATCAGTTTGGCCGATGGAGATCGAATTGGGCTGAATGTGGAACCTGAACTGGAACGAGTTTGACAGCCCTGCTGTAAATGGAGGTTTTGGCACACATCAAATTGATCTGCCTACTTTTAATGAACAGTAAAATAGTAAAGAATCCACAAACACAGTCATCACACTTGTACATGTTACATAACACCTCTTGTTCTAAACTCAGGTATGGCCTACATACTAGCAGTTTCCTATAGATTTTGAGGAAGTGGTGGTGTAAAAAGACTGATAAAACTGTGTTGATGTATCACAGTTATAAAGAAGATTTTAAAACAATAAATTAGGTGTGCCATTTTTAGCTTGTTTAACTCAGATTGCATGATTTGATTTAAAGAAATTGGCAAGTGCTAAATGCAGATGCAAAAAGCAGTAAATTATAAAGTCAGAGAACACAGTTGTTTTTGTCTCATGTTATGTCTTGACATGTCTTTGTCTCATTTTATGTTGTTTTTAGTTTGTTGCATCTTATACTTTAGTCTTGTTTAATCATGTTGTTTTCATCTCGTGTCTTCTACCTTTTCATTTTTTTGCAGTTGTTTCATCTTTTATTGTTATTTTAACTTTTACATTATCTTTGTCTCATTTAATCTTTTGCTCCATTTTCATCTTGTTATATGTATGTAGTTTCGTTTTTTGTTGTTGATCCTCCTCATTTTTCTTGCTACATCTTGTCTTTTACATTTTTATCCTGTTACATTTTTTTGTTTTTGTTTCATCTTAAATGACACTTTTGTCTTGTATCCTTGATGCCATTTTTTTCTTGTTCCATTTTTTGTTGTGTTGCATCTTTTATGATTTCATTTTGCTTTCGCCTTTATTGTCATTTCTTTTGTTGTTTCTTTTATAAAGGCTTTGTCTCATTTGTCTCTTACCTCATTTTTTTTTGAGTCTTGTTTCATGTTTTTCATCTTGCTGCATATTTTACGATGTTTTAATTTTGTTGATCTTGTATCTCATTTTTATCTTGTTACATCGTTTGCTTTTTCAGTTTTTGTTGTTTATAGTATTTTAACATAATTTATGACAGTTTTGTTTTGCTTTTTGTCTTGTTTAGACTAGTTTATGTCATTTTTGTCATGTTTCCTCTTTTACTTTTCCATCTTGGTGTGTGGCTTTCATCTCCTTATGTCTTTTACAAATAATGTAAAGCCAAAATACACATCTACCTTCTTCAGTTTTTACTAAGGACTTGAAAAAAATAATGATGTGAGATTGATACTGACAATTATCAGTATTAACTGATATTAAAATTGCCATTTTTCAGCGTATTGCTGTGCTAGCCATCTACTTTTCTGAGCTGAATCAGTCTTTCTTCTTGACTAATCCACAGAACTGAAGGGTTTAGGAGCAGACTTTGTGTTTGGATTTGTCCAGTCGATGGATGGGGAGAGGGATCCTCGCAACCTGCTGCTGGCTTTCCAGATTGCAAAGACCATCATCCATAAGGGTTATGATCTAGGTGAAAACACACACACAAACTCATCATCCAAATCGTCCTATCTAACTGTTCGTTACACAGTTCAACCCAGATGGACCTGAATCTTGGACTTGTCTGTTTCAGGTAAATTCACTGAAGAGCTGTTCGAAGTGACGTCCTGTTATTTCCCCATCGACTTCACCCCTGTAAGTCACTGTTTACTCAGCTGCTTTGTGCAGAGCGCGTAGCAGACAGAAATGTCATCACTGACTTCCTGTGACCTCAGACAAACCCTGTATCTGTCTGCTTACGCACATAGCACACGGTTGTTTGGTTTTAACTGAAAATCAAGTTGTAATAAAAGCTGGTGAAAGTTTTTGATGTTTAATTTGAAATCAGATCAGTTTTATGGCCTGATAAACATGCATACTTTGTTCTACCCATTCCCACCAACTCATCGTAGCCTCCCAATGACCCACACGGCATCACTAAAGAAGACCTGATCCAGACGTTGAGGGCTGTCCTCACCGGGACGCCAAAGTTTGCGGAGGTATAGCTATTACTAAAGTTTACGTTCCGATGTCCAGTGTGATGAAGAACCTGTCAACATGTTTTTATTTGCATTCTCCTTTTTTCTATGCTCTGTTATAGTTTCTGTTACCGCTCATTATTGAGAAGCTCGACTCAGATGTTCAGAGCGCGAAGTTGGACTCGCTGCAGACTCTGGTGAGAAATCTCCGGGGCCAAGGACATTTGAAGTAGCCCGAGATTTTAGATTTCAGTCTTATCGCATCCTCTGTTTTCCAGACTGCATGTGTGTCTCAGTATGAACATAAGGACCTGGCTGAGTTCCTCGAGGGACTGTGGGCTTCAATCCGCAGAGAGGTTTGTTTTAAAGGGTGTTACTGCTGTGACTGGTACATTCTAATCTTTGTTTTGACATGTTTAAAACAACTTTAACTGTTTTCTTTTGTGAGTGATAAGCATTACTTTAATTTAGACTCCAACAATATGAAGAGGAATCCTTAAAGGGTACCTGTAGTGAATTTTCATTACTAGCTGTAAGCTCACATGTAATATCAGTTCTGTCAGGTAACTTACATTATAGTCTGTTGTCAAGTCCGTGCGAGTACTAAGTCTCTGCTCCATCAGTCATTCATGGTCAGAGACATGTTTCCTCCTTCATTGGCTGTCCCAGCACCGGTAGTGACCCAGACTTGTTGTATTGTCTGATTACCTGTGCTGTGATGGACTGGTCACTGACCGCGTGCAGCAGACACCAGTCTAAGATGACACATCATCGCTCAGTGCTGGGTCGTGTCACTAGGACAATGGTGGAGTGCAAAACTTATGGCTGCACAAACAACAAGCACCAGCACCTACTTTCCACTCAATCTGTCTCACTGACTGCTGCTTGTTTACTTGTACTCCATCACCCGGAAACAACGCTGGTACGTCACTTCTGGCCAGCAATGCTTGCTCCCCATAGGTCCTACCCCTGCCCATAATTCACATAATAAAAGGTCCAGTGTGGTGCATTTATGGTGATTTTTTTTTTTTTTACTGAATTTGCGCCTCTCTTGCTTTTAAGTAGTACACAAAGAACAATTAATGTCATAAGAATGACCAGTATAGGTACACTTAAAGCCAAAGTTCAAATTAACCCTGTATGTTCTGGATAATTTTGAACACTGCAGTGTTTTTGCTGGAAAACAATCTGCTTTGAACTCAGAAGGTATTAAATTGTTATGTTCATGATGATACAAATGTAAGTCTAAAAAGGCTGTGAATGGAATTAAAATGAATAACAGGAAATTCACCAAAACACAAATGAAGAGAAGAAGGGACAAGTGCTTTTGCTTTGACAGTAATGTTAAACACAGTGACATCCAGACTCATGTCCATATTCAGTAGCTGTGTGTGTTCAGTAGATGTATTATATGCAGTGCAGAATGTCAGAAGGAAATATGTATTAAAATAAACATTTCCAGTAATGTTTTGACGATTCATACCAATGAGAGAGTGTTGACAATGCCTAAACGTTGACTCATTGCAGGTGTTTCAGACATCCAGCGAGAGGATCGAGTCTGCCGGCCTCGCCGCTCTCACCGCTCTCACTTCCTGTCTGTCTCGCTCGGTCCTCAGTTCTGACTCTGAAGACTGTCTCAGCACCTTCCTAGATCTCGTTCTCAAAGGTGAAATACTGTGACATTTACTGTTATTATTACGCACACTGTATATCATTTATCATATTCTAATATACATGATTACAGGGTGAAAGAATGCAAAACCAAAAGTAAAATAATCAAGGTGAAAATAAAAAATGACCTTAAATAATGACAGTTTGGCAGTTATGCAATTGAATGTGTGTATATGTTGAACTATTAATATGTTAGTACTAAGCTCTGTGGTAACCACAGGGTTTCCTGCTGAAGTAGGTATGCAGGAAGTCATGTTTTCTACCACTGTTGAGCTCTGCAGTTTTACCCAGCAGCTTTCACAACTTCATGATGGTTAGTTTCCTGCCAAAATGTGAGTTTCTGAAGTAATTTACATTCATAATTCTTTAGTGCTGCTGTTCCTATACTAAAGACAAAAATTTGTGTCTCCTGTGGAAGTACATGAACTTCACTAAACCGTCTATATTTACAGAGGCTTTTTGAGCCCAACATCTGAGAGGAAAAGGCAAGTGAAGCAAAAAGAACTCTTCTGGTAGAATTTGGCTCAGACAGAAGAAATATGCATGTCCTTGTAGAAGTCAAAGGAGAAATACCACATTGGAAAAATACTCCAGCACGAGGAAATGACATAAATTCAAAATGTTAATTCAGTAAAGGCAAAAAAAGTACTTTCAGAAAAATGTACCTATTGTAAATAAAGCTATTTATTCTGCATGTGTAATCTCATTGTATAAGAGTATATTATTTAGTTATTTTAGTGTTGTAGTTCGTCAATGTCAAGTCAACTTTAGATCTTCATAATGCGTATCAGCTACTTTTATTGTATTTGTACTTTTAAGTACAACTATACCAAATTTGCACATAAGTGATGCAGTTCAATAAAAATACACTACACCACTGGTATAAAGAAAAGTAATTCACGTATCATAGTGTTTTATTAGTTTTATTCTGTTATTTGTCATCCCAATAAGAAAAAAGCTCCACATTAAAATCAAGTATATTAGGTTCTTCACTGCGGCTTCAAGAATGAACACTGAACAGTTTACAGTATCACACCTTTAATCAGAATCACACATTTATTCTGTGGCTGTAAAACATGTCTGCTGATGTAGTTTTACTGTCCATTTCAGACTGTAAGCATCACCTGAGTGAACCCGACCTGAAGCTTGTGTGGCCCAGTGCGAAGCTGCTGCAGGCGTCGTGCAGCGCCTCCATCAGGGCGAGCCACGTCATAACAGCTGCCGTAATGCCCAACATTGTCGAGCAGTACAACAGCAGAACAGAGGTAAAGGACCATCGCTCATGCTAGGTTATGACTTGTATTGTGCAAAGGTCTTTTGTAAATTATGATGCTGTTTTAAAGTCATCACCTTAAAATTGGGGCTGTGGTGAATAACTTTATGACAAAAATAAATCTGATGTCAAATGTCTGTGTTTGAGCAGTGTTCCCACAGACGGACGTTACTGGAGGTGGTGCAGCGCTTCATCCAGTCTGTAAAAACAGGCCAGTCTTCAGAGAACGGTACCATCACAGACACTCCTCTGTCGTCTACAGAGTTGATCCAGTCTGGATCCATTATAACCTCTTTGCTTTCCTCTGTGTGTGTTTCCTCCACCTTTAGAGGACAGTGTGTTCGTAGCGTACCGTGAGTCCCTGTGCTCGATGGTGTTTTCAGCTCTGTCTGAGAGTAACAGCAGCCTGCAGATCACAGCCACGGCAGTCCTCACATCACTGGGACGACAAACAGGTGACATACTGCCAACTGTTAGAGTAGTTGGTCATTATTTACCTTTTTTTTTTCTAATATTTTATTTTTGATTTTTTAAAGGACAAAAATACAGTTACATACTTACAAAACAAGACAATATCATCTACTCACAATAACAGGACCAAAGACAACAGACAGAAGCATCATTTACCTTTTTTTTTAAATTTATTTATTTTTTTAAGTAATTGTTAGTTTTGGTCTGAATTAGAGCTGCAGCTATGGATTTTTTTGTAATTGATAAACCTATTAATTATTTTCTTTGATATCATTTGATAAAACTATAATTTGAATAGGTGAAAAAAATAGTGAAAATGTGAAAAAGAAACAATTTCTCCTTCATTCCAGAACCAGCAGAAACAACAACCACAATAAAACATATAAAAGTAAAGTATATAAAAATATCAATTTTTTAAGACCAGTTGAAAAATTGTATGAATTTACATTTTGCACTGTCGGATCTTATGAAGGTTCTAAGTAGAGTTTCAAAATGCAAAAAGAAGAAATGGGAGTGTGACAAAATTTGAGTAAGCAATTTATTGAAAACAACAATTAAATTTTACCATTTGAAATGGTAGACACTAAATGTTTTATGGCACTTTAACTGTTGGTCTGTTTATTTGGATATGGATATTTATTTATGACTTTATCACTCTTCTTAAATGTACTTGAAAGTACTGTTTATTTTACAAAACAAACATGTTTAGCAGATTATATAACGTAATAAACAGGATTTGGTTGTTTAAACTTATGTTTGTGTCTGTTTGAATTGGAAAATGTTCCTTCTGGTCTCAAATATTGGTATGTGATTAAAATACAATATGTGTGCTGCAGTTTTAAACAAATTTCTATCCAACTTTCTACTTACGACTGTTATTACTTTGGCACCTCTCCCGCGTTGGAAATTAACCTCCCCATGTGTATTTCCTTTGTTTTTCATAGCGATACTCTGACTTCCTACAATTAGTCTAAAAATCCTACCCTATTTCCAGAGGTTGAGTTCAGTTTGATGATGAGACTGAGACCAACTGTTTGGTTTGTGGTTCAGGGTGAGGTTTCAAACCTGCAGATTTGTTTCAACTCAAAACCAGAGTCTGAAAGTCTGGATTAAATGGTGTGAAAAAAGGTGTCAAAAAGGCCCAAAAATAACATGTAAACTCAACAAAAAAAAATTAAAAAATGTAGCAAACCTGCTTTAGAACTAAACTGAAACTGGAAATAAAATCAGAACAAAATAAAAACTAAAGAACCACTGAAACTATTATGAGTTTGAGAATACTTGATGTAGTCGTATATTAACACACACACACACACACCCTTCTGTTCCAGGTCTGCTGTTGAACTCTGACATTGAACTGGCTGTGGATCACCTGACCAGGCTGCTGCTGACGGAGGACGACGACAGAGTCTGGTCTGTTCACCTTAAACATCTGCCTTCTCCTTCATCGATTTAATTCTGCTAAAATCTTCTTCTGTTGATCTCCTGAACACACACATAAACTCACACACACACATTGATAAGTGATCTGAATAAAATGCCAATAACAGTCCTGTCTGTCTGCTCTCCCTGTATAGCCTTGCAGTGGTGGCGTGTGCTGGAGCTTTAGCAGAATTACATCCGGTAGTCTTCACCACTAAAATGATCCCAGGGCTAAAGACAGAGATATTTTCTGGTAAAAAAAAAATAAACCACTGGCTACAGTTAATGTGTATTTGTGTGCCTCTACTCTAGTAATTGTCTCATTTAACAGCTGGGTATTGTTAGTATGGTGTCAAAACCACATGTTGACCCACTGTTAGAACAGTTGGTTCATGTTTTCCCCAAACTGCCCGTCTCCCTCAGAACTCACGGTTCAAGACAGCACAGAGGCCTATGAAAAGCCTTCCCATCATGCAGTGCGTCAGCGGTGTTTGTCTGCTCTGGCTGCGGTGTCTGTCCACCCCAGTGTTGTCCAGGAGAGCACGCCAGTCCTCCTGGAAGTCCTCAGTTCAGCACACACAGGTAAAACTGTCGGTCAGACCAAGTGTTCAGCTTCAGTTCCAGTCAGTGGACGGTTTGGGTTTGGCGGGAAAAGGAGGAAATCAACACTGAATGTAGAGACAGTTCAGAAAGTGGATGCTGTACGACATCCTGTATGCGCGGCATGTGGGCTTCAACACTTCTGCCCCTTTAGATCCTGAGTGTCAATGTGACAATAGATTTTTTTAAGGTAGTTTATTTGCCATTTGTACACATTCAGGTACATAGGAATTATTATGCAGAGGTCTCTAAGAGGACAAGTATAAAAGATACAATCAAGAGTAAATTCTTGAGTATTGAGTATGAGTTATTCTTTTCCCCTCTTGTCATCAAAGGAAATATTACACCCTACTTTTTTTTCCATGGTTCTGACTCTGCTTAAGCTCCAACATTAAGTGTGTTACTATAAACATATTTAAAGTGCATTTTGCTTTGTTTTTTATGGAAATTGCAAAATTTGGGGGGGAAATCCTGAACTTCACAGTTCACAGAACTTTTATTTGCTTGAGGGAGTCTTGCCATTTATTTGCAAAAGTAAATAACCATAGAGGAAGTGAAAACAGATTTTGAATAAATTGTGATGTAGCAAACATTGAACTGACATCACAAATGTCCACTGTGTCTCCTACTGTATTTTGCTGTAATAGACAACTGTTCTTTGTAGCATTAGTGTTAAAAATGCCCAAGCTTTGTGTTGCAGTAATAACAGAAAAAGAAATGTTTTTCTTTTCTGAAGAATGCAAACCAGTAACTAATAAGGATTCATTAGGAGTCTAAGTGTATTTTGACCATTTCTGAATACTATGGATTTTCCCTTTTATATTTCTTGTTAACAAACTGTTTACTTTGCCTTGTCTTAACACACTGAACCTAAAATCACACAAAAAATATGAAATTCAAGTAGGAAAAAGATCGGTTCTTTACTGTTTTTCACCAAAAACATGTTGATGTAACCATTTTTATAACTTAGATTTTATCAATTGAAAACTTCAAAAGATTATTACATTACATTATTACTTATTACAGATTTTGCAAATAACAAAGTTATGTCCTCCTGACACCCAGGAATGCATTTTTGTCCTCTGTAGGGGACAAGACTTTCACAGCTTTATTGAAAAAATTAATAAATAAACGCTATCAAATTTTTTAAAATGCATCTGAAAAAAGTGTTTCATCGTGCTGTTTCCAATAAAGGCAATTAAGTAATGTAAAAAAGCCAAAACTTGTACTTTCTTGGGTGTCAGGGGGATATACAACTATTTACATGAAAATGTAGACACTACCTCAGACATTTTTTAGAAAAACTATATACAGTGAACCCTCACACTTCGCGGTTAATGGGGGCTGTGACCCCCCCGCGAATGGTGAAAACCGCGATGTG
>JAPQRQ010000012.1:2525010-2535037 GCA_037367365.1 Apogon talboti
GACACTGTCTGCAGAGGGCATCACATATTCCACATACAAATTCCACTCATTTTTAATAAGATGTGTGACTGATTTCCATACTGTGTACCTGGCACTGACAGCAAAAGCATGAGAGACGGGCACACAGCAGGACCCCGTAGTCTCTATGGCAACCCGCAGGCCTAAATCTGGTCTGAGAGGAAAGGATGGTGAATCACGGTCTGTGTGTCTCACTGTAATAGGCTTTGTGTCAGCCTCTACCTCACTCAGACTTGGACAGGGACGAAAGTGTTTTGATACATTTTTACTTTTACCTCAGTTA
The DNA here is from genome assembly GCA_037367365.1 of Apogon talboti. Taxonomy (NCBI): domain Eukaryota; kingdom Metazoa; phylum Chordata; class Actinopteri; order Kurtiformes; family Apogonidae; genus Apogon; species Apogon talboti. Next base: position 2,525,312 of record JAPQRQ010000012.1, read on the forward strand.
ACATTATCTCATCAAATTAATTTAGAACATTTGGTAAGCTATGGTAAGTTTTTCCACAAGTTAGTCAAGAGTTACTCAGTCTGTATTGATTTATTAGCATCTGTGGGAAACCAAAATAGTCCAGTCAGTCTACAGTGGCAACTATTCTATTGTATTCTATTCTATTCTAGACTGGGGTAATCAGTGTTAAACCACAATATTTGTTCAAGTTTAGAACAGGTTCTTCATATAAAGTCTTCACATTACACTTTGACCCTTGGATTCTAGTTAAACTACAATCTTTAAAATGGCTTCAGCTTTCACTGGAAATGAGGTTTGCTGTCATACAAAAGCCCCAGATTCTGACCACTGAATTTACCTGGATCTGCCAAGTATATTATTGTATACTTTTAATACATTTAATTTATGTATGCTTTATAACCTTCAAGGACTACTATTGCAGTTTTTCCAGCATCAAATCACAGATTCCCTCTAGTATAGAGGCCAAAATCATCCAGAGGGGAAGTATAATTTTGGGAAACATAATCTTATTGCAATGGACACTAACTCTTTTGTAAAAACCATTAAAAGCAAGGTAAAGTCTTTAAACAACATCTAAATTATGAAAATAATCTCAAGTGATGAAAAACACAGTAAATACTTTCATATTATAACAGAAATATCACATATACTATGCTGATACTGAGGGTATTTTAATAGCTAAATGCTAATGAAAAACATCATAACATATAACTAGCTTTTGTCTATATCCCTTCTGCTGTCATCTAGCTATAAAAATGCACACAGGGCAATCCATACAGTTTAGAGCTAAAACATCTATGTACGACCGACATATTACATATAACAGCATGTAAATGTCCACTTAAAGGAGCTAACGTGTATTAAGTAAATCGCACTACTACATATCTTGATAATACCTTACCAACATTCTTCAAATTAGCTACAGTATGTGTCATGGTTTAGCTAACTGCAAGCTGCCTTCAACCACTATCAATTGGCCTGTATTGTCTGTTGAATAAAAATAACATGCCACACGTGACACTGAAATAACGTACCTGATCAGGTGAAAAGGGTGGACAAGCCAGTGGCTGGATGGTCAGATTAGGTCATGGTCGAATTGACCTGTTAGTGTTAGTGTTAGTGTTAGTATTAGTATTAGCTGAGGTGCTCCTTTAGTACTGCAGCTGCTGCAGTTCCCAATGCCGCTCACAAAGATCGTTTATTGTAGAAAAAGCCTGTTCCGGTTAGTTAATGGGTCACAGCGGGTGACTACCAAGCACAATTATCGTATGTACGAATATTATGTAACTGTTAGAGAATATTTATTATAGTCAATTTCATGAAATTGTTCCATGTTATAATTTGCATACAAAGAGCATCTTTTCCAATAAGTTTGGGTGTACAAAAATAAGTCCAAAGTGGCACCTCTAAAGTACCTTTAGTCTTTGATAGTGAGTCATTTCATTGCATGCAATGTAGCCTGGGAAGTGAAGTCTTACAATTTTAAAAACGTTCACTAAAATGTCTTGCATTTCTCGCTACTGTTAATACAAATTGTAAAATAGCACACCTTTACATACTCACAATGGCTGTCCATATGGTGGCATAAGTCAACATTAACTAACCCCTTTTTGCAGAACAAAAAAAGAGCGTGTTTCCGAAGTATGACATATCCAGGAAGTGCTAAGATGTCACATGATTACAAAAAATGGCCGCGGTGCAGTGGTAAGATTCTGTTTTTCGTGTCAAAAACAATCTATTTGTTTTAAATATTTACTCGTACACTGTTATGTATTTTTTTTCACATAGGGTGTACATAGTGTTACCGCGTACACTGCATGTTCCATTAAACCACAGGGCCCAATAAGCTGTCTCTTTTATTTGCAGAACTTCGAACATAAAAATAGCAGTCAGATGTAATGCATGTGATGCATAAGGCCTTAAATTAGTCTACCTTATTGTAACAATGCACATATATCAAAGCAGATGTTGTGATATTTATCTTACATACCAAGCAGTGGTGGCAAAAGCTGTTAAAGTAAAGGTGAATACTGCTGAAGAAAATGTGCATAAATATTAGTAGCTAAAAGAAGTTGAAGTATTGAAGTCAAAGTACTAATTTGGTCACTGTCTAATTAGTGGAGTGGATATGATTAGAGTACGAGTAGTGAAGCATTAGTGTTGTGTCAGCATGTTACTGTTGTTCCTGCTACAGGCGGAGTTAATCTAAACTACTTTACATCCTGATTTACAAACAAGGTCACCAGAAAAATGTGAAGCCTCATCAGAGGGTTAATGGAGGAGGAAAGAGAAAAAAAACAAAGACAGACATGTGTGTTTGTTTTTTGGAGCGTTCTATACGACGGCAAAGTAATTTCTGCAGTAAGACTAAACTGGACCTTTAAAGATCTGTGTGAAATTTAGGGGGCTAAGGTGTATCTATTTGCAGAAATTGAATATATATTATATGTTTTCATTAGTGTTTTAACACATAATTAGTTTACTTTATATTCATACCCACAGAAAAAGCAGGCAGACATTCATATAGTCTACTATGTCGCACCACTATGTTTCTAGAGTTTCTCTGAACAGACTTTCTCTTCTTTTTTCTTTTCCATAGCTGGTGGTATCCAGTGTTAAGGTTCATTACCAAATACTGGGTGGGGGTGCTCTTCAGTTGGTTGAAATTGACTACTTCTGGGCTAGACGTCACTAAATATCACACACTGAAACCCTAGGCCTATATTTTGATAACACTTAAATGATTGTTAGCACAGTTATTACAAAATGTGACTACTGATCAAGTAAACAGTCATCGTTACTGAATACAACACAAGATAAGTAAGGTGTCAGCATTCAAGGATGTCCATAGAAACAGCAGGGTTCTCTTCTCTTGTTTTCTGTGTAACCAGGCGTTCCCGCTGGCGCAAATATGATGTGGAGCTGCAGAGATGTCACACCGAGGCCCTACCAGTGGAGTTTGGAGATTACCATCCACTCAAACCCATTATGGTAATAATAATAATAATAATAATAATAATAATAATCCTGATCCTCTGGCGCTCATTTCAACACCCTTATCTGTACACACCTGAAGGTTACCCTGACCTCCTTTTTCTTCCATCATAGTTTATCGCTAATAAAAAATATATTAAAAAAGATCTTAAAAGGTGTTGAATTCATGAATTTAAAAATAAGGACATAACTAAAACTTAAAGGCTCTAATAGAGATGAAAGATTAATTGACTCGAATCGATGAAAAAAAATTATTCGAGTACAATTTTCCTGAATCTTGAGGATTCTTTTTCTTAATTTCACTGCCGCTAAACATTGGTTCCTCTGTTGTGTTTCACACAGACGCTTATTGTGATGCACATGATGCCAGGAACAACACAAACAGCATAGAGTGTAGCTCAGAAGAGACAAGGACAAAAAGGCAGAACATGTCTATATGTTGACTTTTCTACAATGGAACCATCACTGACTCCTTTAAACTTTGAAGCTTTAACACAAACATTATAAATATTTGTCTTTATTTTTCCAGTTGTTTGTTAGTTCCATGTTCAGTTGGTATAAGTTGGATCCAAGTTGAAGACTGCAGTGCACATATAGTTGTAGATGTCATTGGACTTGTTTGTTGTTGTTTATATCTACAGATATTTTATATATAGTTTTATACTGTTGTTATTGTTGTTGTTTTTTATATATCCATTTACCTTGTTGTGGTTGTTATTTCAGCTGGTTCTAGAATAAAGGACAAGTTGTTTGTCATTCTCAGAGATGTCTTTATTGTATTTTTGCAATTTTTTTTTCACCTATTCCCTGGGTTAATTGATTGCAAAAATAATCGAATAGTCTCAAATTAAAATTTCAACCATTAGTTAACCATTAATGTCACACAGATCGGGATAGCAGGACTGTTCTATCATTTGCTGCATGATTTGTCAGTGTACTGTTGGGCCAAACAGATGAAATGTGTATTGTGTTTCTATTCTCTAGCTTTCATTTATTATTTTGGCTAAAGTTAGTGTTGGAATGTGCTGTAATTCTACTCACGAAAACTGCTCACTATGTGTCTACAGCATTCCAGCGTGTTCTTTTACTGAAGAGTGTTGAGAAGCAGATCGGTCTCAGTTTATGTCTTTATTCTAAACAATCATCTGGATAACATACAGAGCTCCGGGTCCTTCTTCCTTCCCTGACAATCAGACAATGGTTCAGATCCAGAGCCTCAATGAGGACGAACCCCTATCTGTTCCTGACCCGGTCCTTTATACTAGACATTAGATTCCTAGCGAATGGAGGTTGATCTCATAGGTGGTTACATTAGTCTTAATGTCATTCCAGCTGGTATTTAAAAAGTCTTAAATTTAACATATGGTAGGCTTCCTTTAGCTAAGGAATCTGGAGCTACTTATACTCTGACAGCTGTAACCTTCCCTCTTCTCTCCATCCAGGTGACGGACACAAAGACCCGCCGTGGGGCTCGTAAAGGCAGCACCTCGTCCTCTTCCTCCTCATCGTCCTCTGCTGCCCCGGACCCCCTCAGCTCCATGCTGGACGGAACCGACCCGCTGTCCATGTTTGCAGCAGCTTCAGCCAGTGAGACCCCAGCCACATCGCACAGTAGCTCCACAGGGGTCAGTTCACAGCAAGACATGTGCCTTTTACGTTTTTTAATGTTTGAATAGAATTATCAGTCATTTTTATTTGGTATCATTGCATCCCTTCTCATCATCAAAATCGTTTCTTTTACATGAAAGGACTGAACAATAACACAGAGGATAAATGATCCCTTGTTGTATTCATGAGTGCATAACACAAATGTAGCATGAAAAAAATATATAAAACATGTCACCAGATGAAAACACACTTGTATTCTCTGATTTCACAACTTGCAATCAAACTAAATAAAATCAGTGCAATCTGAGTTACTTTTCAACAAGACAGAAGTTATGTAAGAAATAGTGAGACTCAAAAAGATGTTACAAATAGAAAACAGTTTCCAACATTTAACAAGATAAAATTTATGTAAAAGATTCAACAAGATAAAACCAATTTAAAAGACATAACAGGACAAAAACAGCAAAAAAAAAGACAAAAATGACATGAAAGATGCAACAAGACAAAAACAACATAACCAGACAAGACAGATATGAAGTGGATCTGAAGTTAGAATGGTTCAGTAGTCTCCTCATTGTATTAATATGATCAGATTAAGGTTCAGAGTGTGTAAATCAGCAGAGTAAAAGAACAACAGTGTGAGATGAAGCTGTGTCCTCCTGCCTCTGTTTACCCAGAAAAACACACAGCGGTGAACTGAAGTCTGGACACACGGCAGCAAGACACAGGCTCAACAGTCTGTACAGTTTAGGGTCCAACTGGTTATATCATCAGATGTGAACAGAACAGGATGTTTTAGTGACACGTATAAGTAAATTCATATAAGTTTATGAGTGAAAAAGTTACTAAAGTAGGTTTATACACATGGATCAGACTGAAAGTCATACAGATATGTGCAAGGATAATTGAGTTAAATGAATTATTTCAGCAGTGACATGGTCAAATTGATGTAGAAACACAAAAGTCATGCTTTTATATAAATTAAGAAAGATAAGATAAGATGAGATAAGATATGCTTTGATCCTCTAAGGCTGAAATTCAGATGTACAGCAGCATAAGACAAGATACATCAAATACAATAAAGAGATAAAGAGAAGATAAAAATGTGTTAAAGTGACTAAAAATGACATTAATAGTAATAAGAAATAAAGTAACAAATGTGCAAGTAAGTGACATGATGGATGTAAAATATCAAATAATTATAGCTTCTTCTGTGCCACAGTAAAACTGATGGCAGGAGGAAAATAATGTCAGTTTGTCCTCCCTACCTCTGTTCACGGACAATAGAAAAGGAAAGGGAATGTACAATGTTCTGTGCAGTATACTTTAGCGTAATTTGTGGATAGTATTTCATTTGAGATATTTATTACAAGCCACTGTGCTATTGTCTTTTAACTGTTTTTATACTCCTTTTATATTTATATATTTTTTTATACTTCTATACTGCTTATATATTTGACTTTTATTTGATTGTATCTTTTAACCTTTATACTTGCACTCTTAGAGATCTCTGCATAATAATTCATATGTACCTGAATGTGTACAAATGGCAAATAATCTATCTATCTATCTATCTATCTATCTATCTATCTATCTGTCTGTCTGTCTGTCTGTCTGTCTGTCTGTCTGTCTGTCTGTCTGTCTGTCTGTCTGGCTATCTTATCTTATCTTATCTTATCTTATCTTATCTTGTCTTATCTTACCTATCGTAAAACGACCTCAGTCTCCTCAGTTAGAACATCCTCCTTTGTCCTTCCCTGTAAAGTCCCTCTGTGTTGTCAGACCAGGTTCAGTTTGCTTTCACACAAACAGCCTGTACAAATGTCTGTTGAAGCCCTACAATTCCACTGCAGTAAAAAAAATGGATCGGTATTGGTACTTTTATCATAGTCTTTTGTTTTGCATACTTCCACTGGAGTAAAGAGTGAATGGACTCTTGTCACCTCTGTCCAGGACGTGGGGAGGAAGAGGAAGGAGAAGGAGGACGATGCAGTCGGCCCAGACTTTGAGTCGTGGTCGGGGAAGCGGGGGGAGATCCTGGCCAGGTTCACCACTACAGAAAAACTATCAATCGTGAGTCACTTCTGTTCCTATAAACGAAATCAGTGCAGTTATTAGAGTTTGTGCAAATATCCCAAACCTAATATTATTTCTTTGTTGTTCTAGAATCTTTGCATGGGCTCTGATCGAGGTAAGACCTGTCTGTGTTTGTGTTCAGAAAAACACACAGTCTGAGCCCTCAGCCTCTTCATCCCTCATATATCTCGGAAATCCATCATAACACAGAAAATATCCAGGCTATTGTTGTTACTCCAGTTTGGTTTAAAAGAAAAGGATAGATTCATCATTTTACTTTTCTGTAGTAAAATAGTTTGATAGGTTTGTGTTCTAAGCCCATTTGTCAGCCGACCAGTGGAAAATTCCATTCTTGAAATATATGGAGTAAATTGCTTAAATTAAAATGTTTTTCTCCCTCAGTAAATTTGGACTCATAAGTAAGACACCATCTGTAAGGTTGACGTATAGGTGTCAGAATCATTCTCAAATGTACTGTTTTGAAGTAAATGCAGCAAGAATATAGAAAAAATATAGAATTTTCAGCTCAGCCTAAAAAAAATACTTAGGATGAAAACCACACGGAAATGATGTGTTCATAGGCCGAGGGTCTGAACAGGTTCATTACCACTGTTATAAGACATCAGCCAATAGCTGACTCACACTGATGTCTTCCACAGTTACAGTATTTATTGAACCAAATAAAGTGGCTTTGTGTCCTGAGCTACAGTTTACAGATTGTATGAAAGGAGCAATATGGCAGTGTAGTCTGGGTAACTTTACAAATCAACCATGTGATGTGACTAAGTTAACCTGCTAGACTGTGTTTTGTCCTACTGTATTTACTGTACATTGAAAGCAGCAGGCGATGCCCGTTCCACCGGACTGTTGTATCTGAAAAATGGGACTTTATGCTTTTCCTGCAGGAAAAGCTCAAGGTCCTGGATCTTCAGCTGTTTCAGAGAAAGTTCGCACTCGCCTGGAGGAGCTAGATGATCTGGAGGAGGTGTGTTTATTTTTACTGAATCAACCCAATCTCATCACTTTTGGGTTTCCACTTTAGACTGTTTATTAATGATAGATTGTACAAACCCTGCGTTGTTCTGTTGGTTTGTAGTCTGCTGCTTTGCAATAGCTTAAGTTTCCATTTACATTGCACAGTTGTCTGAAATGAGCTGGAAGCATTAGAGGTCAACTGATATGGGTTTTTTGAAGGCCGATACTGATTTTTAAAAATTTGGCCAGTCAATGGCTGATACCTACAGCCGATTTTTGAGGCCAATATTTAAGGCTGATTTTTTTTTATTGTATTTTTTTAAAGCACATTGACAGTAAAATACAATTGAAACACTCAGATAATTAAGATTTTTATGCAGCAATGTTAATGAATTAAATTATTAATACACATACACATAGTACTCTTTTTAACATTTATTGAACTTCAGATGCTGTCCACACAGGTGTCTGATCAAATATCTTATAACATTTTTACTACTGATCAAATATTGGCTTTAAAAAAGAAAAATTAAGGCAATGGCCAATATTGAAAAAAATCAATATATCGGCCCAATATATCGGTCGGCCGATATATGGGTCTACCGCTAGTAAGCATGTTTGTTTCTGTTCTAAATCTGGACATTTTCGACATAGTAGGAGGGGGTCTGTGGGGATTGACTTCATTTTGAAACCAGCTTCAAGGGTACATTCACATTTTTTATTGCACATTGGCTTCATTTTTCATCTCCAGAGGTTGCCACTTGATTTACACCAAACAATATATACATAAAGGTGCTTGTACCACCTTAAATGGTCTATGAATAGGTTGAACACTGTAAACCTGTAAGTAAGGATGTTTGTGGACATATGTTTGTGTGTGAAGGGTTCCCAGAGAGAGCTGCTGAACCTTTCCCAGCAGGATTATGCAAACCGCATCGAGGAGCTGAACCAGTCCCTGAAGGAGGCTTGGGCCTCTGACCAGAAGGTTAAAGCACTGAAGATCGTCATTCAGGTAACGTAGCATGACTGAGTGGATGGGATGAAGCTGTGGGAAACATGTCAAAATGAAGCTGACCAAAGGACACTAGTTAACTGGATAGACGGATGTTTTTGTGCTCAGACTGAAACACCAGTATTCTTTTATTTCTAAATGTATTTTCGGTCTGCTCCTTTCATATTTACTGGTCTACATCAGTTGGAATGACTTTAATAATTCTAGTCGCAATGTTCTATAAGATATGGCAACCATTTTTAAACTATATGGAAAATCTACCAGCACATCAGATCGATCAAGCTTAAAGTACTGGAGCAGGGCTTGCAGGACCGAGGAGGTGTGAGGTTAACATATGTCTCTCTTCCCTTGTTTCTTCTTTTTTCTTTCTTTCCTTCTCTCTTCCTTATGTGTGTCTTGGATTGGCTGTCTCTGGCCCACTTGCGGTGGGCCGGTGAGGTCGCTTTGTCTTGTATGTATGTAATTGCGTTGTTGTTTTGTGAAAAATCCAAAATAAAATATTAAAAAATAATAATAATAATAATTCTAGTCACCAGTCCCATGATCTGTTCTCTCTGCGTTCGAAAGGCCAGAACAGAACTAGGGAAAAAAGTCTTAAATGTTCTGCTCCCACTGCCTGAAACAACCTGCAGGAGATAAAAATGAAAGAGCTGGTCTCTGTAAATACATTAAAAAGTCATTTTAACCCTTAAAGACCCACAACTATTTTTGTCACAACTTGCAAATGATTTTTTTGTCTTCCCCAAGTGATTTATCACCATTTATTTTTAATGTTATTCCCTGAATTTTGCATTTTTCAGTGTAAATCAGGTATTTTCCTATATTTAATTCACTGACCATGAAGATGTTCATAAAAGCTCAGAGTAATTTCAAAGGTTATTAGATCAAATCAGGAAGCAATGAGGGGAAAAAGTGACATTTTCAACAAAATATATCATTAATTGAACATAAAAACAAGTGTGCCCATCCACTGTCATTGATCCAACTCCATGGGTTTTACTGGTGAATCAATGTTGGAGAAGATGATGGTGTTTCCATGG
>JAPQRQ010000012.1:2600882-2622051 GCA_037367365.1 Apogon talboti
TTTACACCAATTATTGACATGTATTGATAGGATTAGTGGATCAGCAGGTATTAAACAGTTACATCAGTGGATGGTTTTGGTCACCAGTAGATGTTTGTGGTTTTATGGGTTAAGAAAACTGTTAATGCAACTGGGCATCCAAGTTAGTGAATAATGTGACATGGCCATAAAAAAGTCCTACACTCCAAATTTTTAGCTGTACTTCTTTAAGCTTTGATTACACCGTCCCTTCGCTGTGCCATCGATTCAATAAGGTGCAGTATCACTGTAGGCACTAGGCATGATGGGTAATCACTTCAGTCACCCCCTTCTCACCCTGATGTACTCATCACTCTGGAACAGGGTCAGTCTGGACTCATCAGCCCACATGACCTTTTTCCATTGAAACTTTTTGGTCTCTATCAAACTGATGGTTGTTTAATAAATTAGAAGCTACTCAGGGTTAAAGAACTTGAAACATCCCATTTCTGTTTTTAGCTCCTCCTAAATTCCTCTAAATCTAATCCACTGCATCTTTAAACTACCCATAACTAATCCTTCTTTGAAATTATTATTTAAACCAACTAAATCAACTTGATATAAGAATTGTCACTAGTCCTATATGACAGATATGTCAGATAATTCTAATATTTTACTGCATTTAAATGTAAATGCTTTGCTTACATTTAAAGGAAGAAAACAACACAACAATCTCAGTGTGAATCTGTTTATTTTCATTCATTTTCATTAGAAAATAGTCAACTGTTTAGCTGATATCCTACCCCTGATGGGTTTTTTGTGTACTTCCTCTTAATTTGATAGTTATTACCTTAAAAGTATGTGTTGGGTCTTTACTGATATTGGAAGTTAACCTAGTTCCTCCTGGAACTGAAGCTAAATTGCAGCATTAGGTCAGCAGGGGATTATGTATCCGATATCCCAGAATAACTTGTACAATCGCTTCATGTTTGACTGCAGAGTTTCAGTCCTCTGGCCGTGACTTTACCTTTTCTGGTACAAACACAGTGTGAGTGCAGTAAGTGATTAGGTGCAGGCTTGCTGTAGTACTGTTTACATTATGCTGTTGTGCCACATTCCACATCCTTTCCTCATGATTACACACATGATCGCTCTGCTGTTTGCGCCTCAGGCCTGATATCTGTCCCCCCAGGCTTTGTCTCTTTACGTTCTCGTCACCAATATTAAGAAATCACTTCCCTCATGTCAGTGTTGAGTCACACCAACGGTGCAGGTAAATTCCAAAGCACCCACTGTGTGTGGGAGAGCGGGGGGTACCAGGAAGTACAGGAAAAGTAAAACACCCTCTGTTTTTCAGGTTGGAATGTTAATGGTGGTGTGACTAATGTTGGCCTGGTCACTCCACCAGCACAACAGGCTTATTTTGGTGCATTTGTCTTGTTGGTAAACAGGTTCGTTACTGGTCATGGTCCATGGCAGTTTGGGTAAATGAAGAGTTAGAATGGGTGTTTTATATCAGCGGTAAAATGAGATTTGAGTTTCACTGAAACAATAAACAGTGATAATAATGATTACTACTGGGCAATAAAACCATAATAATTATTTAGATATCAATTCTTTGTGTCCTTAGTGTATATTTTGCTAACATTGTTGGCGAAAGCACTAACCAAATACTTCAGTGTTATGTTGTTTTGTTTAATTTTACTCATGTATATTTCCACAAACAAGCATTTAAAGTTGTGTCAGTGTTCGACCTCTAAAACTCTGAAATCTTCCACTGTATAGTAAATGTTTGTCATGTACTGATCATGAAGAAAAGTCTGAATCCACAAATAATGTTGTTTCTTGAACTTTATAATGAAGACTAAAACTGTGGTAGTTACTGATACTGACTGATAGACACATTTTTTAACGATTGTCAATATTTTTGGTCATATCACTCAGGCCTAGTAATAATAGCACTGATAAACTTTTTTTTGTAGAGTGTTTTTTATATAAGAAACCAGCTCAGGAATTACATTTACCAAGTCCTTCATATGATACAGACATAGATTAAAAATGGAAATACTATACTATAATTAGTGTGACATAAAAGTGAATATGAGAACCGTTGAAGATATAACTCAGATTCTGTAGTGGATTTTTATTGCTGAATAAAACAACAAAAAACATAATTCACAAAATGCAACAAATCTCATCGTAGTTTACTATGTGTGCTTCTGTATTCAGTGCTGAGGTCCTGTGTAGCTTCAGGACATTATTTCCCCTTATTTTCCCCATTTCCCACAGACTCTTATCTTGATAGCACCAAGATTAAAGCAAGTCAAAACAGAATCCACCCTCATTTGTACTCTATCCAGTCCCGGTCAGACATTTCCATTTCATCTCTCCCCAGCTGGCCCGGTCTTGCGTGCACGTTAGTGATGACAGGGGAGGTCTGTGTGGAAGTGGCTAATTGTTGAGGGGAGGTTTTGTGGAATGCGCTGGGGTCATTGTTTTGGGGTGGGGGGGGGTGGGGTTTCTGTGCCTAACAGGTCACCATGTCCCACTATCTTAGTGCGAAGTTCAATATGTTTAGGCTGAAGACTCGCTGTGAAGCTACAGAGGCATCATGTGGAGGTCATGTCATGTTGTTGTTGGAACCTTGAATAAAACTCCTATGTTCTTCCTATTCCGCCCCAAGTGATCCAGGTTATAGTGACCAAAGCTGTGAGTGTCCCATTCATTTCCATAAATACACAGGAAGTCTGATTCTTCTTGACTCACCTCTTCAGCAAGACTTTCATACAGTAATTATTTCCTGTACGCTTGCATAAAACAAAGTGTTTTGCCATGGTGTTTTATTCCCAGAAGTGTTTTTTTTTTTACGAGGGATAAAGAAGAACCCAGATAAGGATATTCAAGGCCAAATAGTTTCGCTGTAGTTTTCCAAAAGCCTCTGACAGCTAATTACTCTTGCTAAAGGTTAACATAACCACATAATCTAATAGTTATTACAAATGGACAAACAGCCTGCCAGAGCATCTCATGTTACTGGTATGTTTTACAACTATTGCTTATCTTGGATGGAGGCTTTTTCCACTTCTGGATTCATGGTTTTACGTTTGTGTTGATAATAAGTATAATAAGTCACCAAAGTGAACAAATAAGATGCAGTTGTAAGATGTGATCTCATATGGCACTGAAATATTTATCTTTGTGTTACAAGAGTAACAGTAGCTTTACAAGTTAGAAGTCAAAAATGTAAAATTGGCCAGCATAGTGGCTCCGTGGTTAGCACTGTTTGCCTCACAGCAACAAGTTTCCATTTTTAATTGCTCCCCAATCGGATCATAAAAGCACGTGTAAAATAAGGACATGATGCTACTAAAATAAATACATTAAAACCCTGTATTGACAATAACAGTAGGCTACATAAACCAGCAGAACACTATAAAATATAGTGTACAAAATAAGTCCACCTCTGGGTTTGTTGTTTTTGTGGAGATGTCTTGGATCTATATTTATTACATACATGGACATAGGTTTATTTATCAGTCTCCTCATCAACAAATATTAAGAAATAAAGAAAATACTTTACATGCACAAGGATAAAACACAAACAAAAATCAGAACTAAGTGGCGTCTACCAAGGTCAGTATTTCACCTCTATTTTCATATGTATATCTTGAAGTGCCTTGGGTCGACAGTCTTAAATGAAGATGTAATAAAGATGTCTCCATCTGCTCATCTCATAGAGCTCCTGTAATGTTCTTGTTTTTTAATGATGTTGATATATTTCCTGTATATTCTGCTTGTAAATAATGTATATTGATACAGAGACTGAGATGCATATGGATGGAAATCACAACAGATCTAATGGTAGCCTAAGAGCTTTACACAGTACTGTAGGCCATTTTGTATGAGTGTGTTCAAAAATGTGCAGTGAGACCTAAATGAAAATGCATAGTTTTTCAGTCTTATCTGTGGATCAGTTACTATATCCCCACTAACAGATTTTCATCATGCCACACTATCGTTTTAGATTTTCCTGTAACATCACGTCACATGACTGGGAAGCAGATAAAGCAGCTCTACAGGGAAGGTATTGTAAATTGCTTAAATAACAGCTTGTCTGCAGTGAAACTAGTCTGTATTATAGTTAATGGTTCAGAATCTATCACCAGAAAAGCTGCTAGCAGAGACAAGGACGGAATGTTCTGTTCTTCACAATCCATGTTGAATTAACAGCTGGCAGTCAAGGCTGATGCCTGGTTTTCTTCCTTTGAGTGATCACGTGACACGGGGCTAGTCTGCGTCATTGGTTACAAAATTCTCTGTTTCTGCTGTCCACGTCACAGCGCAGCTCCTTGAGGTCAGTAATGTTACCAAAAGTCTCATTTTTATGGATCTTAAAAATGGACCCTATGTGTAAATGTAGCAAAAGTTCAAAACAGAATTAGTGGTAGTAATGCTGTGGGTGTAGCCTTACACTCCAATGTGATTCCTGCACTTCCCACGCGCAACGACCGTTAAGTATTAAACCATAAAAAAATGCTCTGAACGCTGCCTCACACCTACAGTCAAGCTAGCCATGACTTATTAAATAACAAAGAATTTACACGTTACTGTTAAGCTGTAAATTGTCATCCTCACATGGCATTGTTATTGCTTGTGAAATTATAGGCTCCTATATTTTGCTGTGTGAGAAACATGGAATCAAAGAATCACATTTGAGACCTTAAACATAACAAACCAAGGACTCCTCATGTTGTCGAACAGCTGTTGTAAAAAAGGAGGATTGAGGATTTTCGAGAAGCTGCCCTGAAGATAAAAATAAACAGACATGTTTGGCATGTTATATGTGAGTTTATAATGTGTGTGTGTGTGTGTGTGTGTGAGGGTGTGTTGGAGAGAGAGTGTGCTGCTGAGATTGGCTCAACCCACACAGCGACATCCTAATCCCAGCGTGTGTTGTCATCTCTTGTGTTTCCTGCCCAGACCGTGAATCATAACAGCAGGTGGACTTTAATCACTCACTGGTAACAGACAGTTATTGTAGACGGCAGTCAGTTTGTTCAAGGTGTAGCCTGTGTGTTTTCTGCGACCGTGTGTGTCACCTGTGTGATGGTCAGCCATGACGCTGCAGTGAGAGTGCGGGGTTTTCACACTGATATTTGCTCTCAGGCTGATGATTTATGAATAGCCTTTTAGTTATATAAAAGGTATGAAGGCGATGCATCTCCTTTGTCTCATGACTCATAAAACATTGATTTGGTCCAAGGAAATGGGCTCAGGGTTTGCGTGATACAGTATGTTTGCAGGCTGTGATGTGTGTGCCTCCAAGTAACTTTACCCTGCAAGTGCACAGGTGATACCAAGCTGAATATAGCCCCCTTATGGCCAGCTGGTCATGCTATTTAAAACGGGGGGGGGGGTTACCATCAGCATTCTGCAGGAGCTACAGAGTGTGTTTGGTGCTGAAAGAATTAGGATGCATCTCACTAATGCTAAAGGCTTTGACTTTCAGGTTGTACTGATCTAATTATGTACCTGCTATACATGGATGAATATTCAACACATGTATTATTCTGCTTCCTTTATCTTTGTTATGAATTTCACATCACAATGTTTTAGAAAGTTTGACTTTTTTAAAACTTTTTTTTGTAGCCATTCATGTAACCATGACTACAAAAATTGCCACAAAAAGTGATGTATAGTACAGTAAGCTTATTTAAGAAGTTATAGTTATGTTGTATGTGCTTACCAGGGGCGTAAACAAGTGAATGACATAAGTGTGAAATACTCAGACAGGACTACTTCATATCACATCCGTCCACACTGGTGGAAGTGTGAGTTTGTGACACTCGAAATATTTGTTCAATATAAAGTTTAAATGCATTCATGATGGGCTGTTTGACAAAAATACAAACGGACTCAACATTTCACACAAATGATTGGCTGATGGGTTGGACAAGTCTGCCTTGTTTCAGACAAAAATAAAATGCTACTTTATTGCTGTGTTCGCATTCTGTGTGAAAGTACTAGAGTTGGGGAAAGTACAATATGTGCAAATTAATCATAAGAAAATGCCTTTAGAGAGGATGATCACAAGAGTGGGAAAAAAGCTCTTGGAGATATTGAAAACTTTTCTTTTAAAATTGCCATTACTCTTTTGACCATTTACAACTAAGTAAGCCATATTTATCACATTTGCAGCCACAAACCAAAGCCCAGAGTGTTACAGAATTTAAAGTGTGAGGCCCAAAGTGACAATAGTTTCATCTAAACTTCCCCATTAAACATAGTAATTTGTCGGCGCTGACATTTGTTCACATTGAGAAAACTCACTTTTTTACTTTTTTGCTGCTTTTCCCACAATTTGCATTCAACCTATATAACATTTATATGGGTAGATTTAGATTCTTCTCCCTCAGTGAAAAGATTCTGGTGATATATGGCACCACTTGTGGCTGAGGGTGACCCTATGCCAGGTTGCAGTCACTGTCAGACTTGGCTGGGTGGTTGGCCGTAGCAGCCAGGTGGTCCAGGTTTAGAGAGGCCACTTCCAGCCCCTTCTGCTGAGACTCATGGGACCGTGGTTCAGAAAAACAAATATGCAGAGAGATGTATATCTCTTTGCTGAGAGACATGCAATACAGAGACATTTTTTAAAATCCAAACTGCGACTTTCTTGTCTTGTGAAGTTATCTTTACATTGAGAAATGAGATAAACAGAATAAAAAATGTATTTGTCTCTCGTCATTGATAGTAATGCAGTTTTTTTGAAGGGCATAACTGAACAGGCAGGATGTCGGCTACGTATGGGGTTAAATCTGCACCAAGCACACTGACATTTACTGCTGAAGTTGTCCAGGTAGTCTTCCACTCCTGTGTTTTTTTGACCAATCTGCCTGTCCTCAAGGACAGGCCGCATAAGAAAGAAATGAAGGTTTTCCGAGTGGCGGTGGTGATTGGGTATCAATCAATTCCTCTGAAAGTCAGTGCCTCTGATTCATGCCAGTATCAGATTCACCGCGGCATCGTTGACAAAGGTCGATTATGTTAGATGAGGTCATTACTCAGAATGGTTACTGCCATTTCCCCCAGTCCAATAAAAACTGCGCATAAGTGGACTGAGTCATGGTGCCCGAGAGTAGGACCTGAGTACACAAGTGTTTTGTTTAGGGACAGATTGTGGCCTGAGTGGTGCTGGGATTTTGCTCTGTAGGCTGAGGTAGTTCGCATGAGGTAGCCCCCCCTCAGCCTTTTAACAGTGAATGAATGGCAACAGCTGAACAGGAGAACTTTATCGCCAACACTGCCTGCTTATGTGTGTGTGTGTGTGTGTGTGTGTGTGAGAGAGAGAGGGAGAAAGAGAGAGATTCAGGAGGAGCTGCAGCCAGAGCAGTCTCACTGGGCACTTCTTCGGCTGAGCTCACTGCTGTCCTCTCTTCCTTCGCCGCCGCTGGCCTCTTTTCAGTCGTCTTCCCACCGGCTCAGTCCCTCTGTCTCTCTCTCTTGTTCTTTTCATCTGCAATTCACCCTGTGGATTTCTTCGCCGTCTCAGTGGCAGCCCCAGCGCTGTCGTGACTCGCCGGCTGCCACTGCAAGGGAAGGAGAGAACAGTAGGTAGAAGAAGAGAGAGCGAGACAGACCAATCAATGATCTCTGAAACACCGAAGAGAGGCGGCGGCAGCGCTATTCCGACCCTGTTCAGGTTTAAAGGGAGATTTTCTTCAAACTGGTCTTCTGAAGCATTTCATTCCTGTCTTTCCTTTGCAAAGTGAGGACAGCTAATTGAAGGGACAGCTGGTGACACATTGAGGACTCTTCTCGTCCTCCCCTCTCGCCTAAAAACAGACAACCATTCGGGACCTGACAGGAGCGTTTCGATAAAAACTTCAATGTTTACCAAATAATTGATCTGCTTCGCAAACGATAATGCTGGACACCAATCACTGCGTGTCCTTTGAACCCTCCCCTCCGGGGTCTCCTCCAATAGGAGAGGACATGGAGAAGGAGGGCCTGAAGATGGATCTTGACAGACATGTCTATCACAGCCTGAAAGAAGGTGGGCACTTCAGAACTGCAGGGGCACAAGACATCTGATATGATTTGTGTTTATGTGGTCCAGTCTGCTGGTTCATATCAGTAGTTTATGACTTTGTATAAATAGGTTATGGGGCTTTGCTAAAGTTAAGTGATTTTATTTACTGGCCTGTAAAGGAAGGAAATACAAGTGGTTACATGTTGTCTGTGGTAATCCTTTTTAACAGGGTACAGTGGTATGTGAAGATAATATAAGGAAGTGACTACAGGTAGAAATGACTTAGCCCGTGATATCAAAGTTACATATTACCTCACAGTGAAATTACTGCCTAGCTGTAGCGTCTAGCAAATGTTTATAAGATGCTGTAGAAAATCTCATTTTCAGATAGATTAGAAATTGCAGCTTTAATGGGTTTAGAGATTTGTAGGTGTTAGTGGTTTTCTGCGCCAGGTGTTTACATGCTCCACTTTGTGACACAGAGTATTTTTGAAAAAAAAAAAAAAGAAAAAAGTACAAGACAGTTGGTTTCTTACAGCATGCGAAAACATCTCTTTTCAATCAAGTAGAATTAATGTTTGCACACAATTTTAAGAAACAGAGTTAATACATGCGTGTGATAAATAATCAGTATAGCGCCTGTATTAAGGTTTATTTCAGCTGTGACATTTCAAGCTAAGTTACTCTTCTTCAGACTTCTTTCTTAAGAAGTCGATATTCTTTTTAAGTATTGTGAAGAATTATTTTATAGCCTTATACAACAGCTATACTGGTGTGGGGCTTTTGTTTTGGTTTCTCTGTGCTAAACGTTAAGATATTCTGTCGTTGTACTTGAGATGACAACAGTGGCCAGATGGCTTTTTTATACAGTTCTGTGGACGTATCTAGAAATTGTTTAAAAAAAAAAAAAAAAAAAGGTGAACTAGCCAATACAATAACATTTTTTCTTTTTTTACCATATCGCCACCATACTTAAGTTAATTATTCTTAACATTATTCAGATGTGCCAGAGTGAAAGATGTCTTACCAAAGATAAAACATGGCTGTGACTGACTGCACTGTCCCACTACAGGATCTTTAAGTGTGTTGAACGGCATCTGTCTGCTTTTTAACCTATGTCTCTGCATGATGACTAGATATTTGTGAGACAAGCTGCTCGAGCTATTAAAGGTTCTATACCCTTCCTCTTTCTTGTTCCTTCAACTTTAATAGAATTAGTATTCAGTCCACCTCTTTTGGTTGTCATCTTGTTTCCCAGCACTCTGCGGCAAAGGCAGTGAGTGGCCTTAACCTTGTATTTGTTTCTGCCCTCTAGACTCTCCATTCTCGTTGATGTGGAACGCATTTGCAGTGGTCAGCCACTCTCCGTTTCAACAGATAGACTACAAATGATGAGCTTTAGTGGAAAAACATGAACAGGCTTTTCACATTTCCACAGTATAGTCAAGTGCAGTGTTTTGGTGGTACTTGTGTTGGTCGGTCAGTTTGCTGGGTGTTTGGCAGTGTGGTCATGTACAGTTTGTTGCACTTCTCTGGGCTCTTGTTTTTAAGGTGGTCATGTATGTAGTTTTAACTGTGGAAGGCACACGGGTCTTTGGGGACAGTCACAGACATGTTTAATCAGATCAAGTGACATATGAGCGCAGAAGGATTAGCCCAGTTGGCCCCAAGACTGTAGCTCTGAGCGGCTGACCTCTTCCTTCACTGTGCCCAACCCCTCTAAACCACATCAAATCTTTCCCTACTTATTTGGCTTTCTGTTGTCCAGAAACCCAAAATTAAAAACAGTTTACTCTAGGACTGGACACTGTCGTCTGTCTCTAGGGTTTCAATTCTTTATTTTGTCAACTAAAACATGTAGAAAATGGTTAATAGTTTCGTCTTTTTCAAATAAGAAGTCAGAGTTTTTCACGTTATGTCTTTTTCATTATGTCTTTTAGGGCTGCACCGAACGACTATTTTAATAGTCTACTAGTCATCAACTACTGTAACTAGTCAACTGTAACTGTGACTAGTCAGATTATGAACTACAAAAAAAAGGCTCTTATTTATATTTCTTGCAGCAGTAAAATAAATTTTATTTCCTTTAACAAGAATATTTGGTACACAATAATTAGAATGCATAATAAAGTTTGTTGAACAAATGTTCAATTCATTACTCAAAAAATATTACAGCAGCAATAAAATACTTTATTTTCCCTTAACAGTGCATTTTGTGCATAACAATTACAGTTGAACAAACAACAACATACTCAAGAGTTGCAATCAGCAATAAAATAAAAAATTTTTCTTTAAACAAAAGTGCATGACATCATAACTGACCTGTCGACTACTAAATTAGTTGTTGACTAATCTTGCTGTTGACTATTTGGCAACTAGTTGACTAGTCATTGCTGCCCTAATGTATTTTGCATAATTTTTGTCCTATTACTTTTTTTTACCAGGAAGTTGCTCTTGATAATAAACTAGACATAATTATCTGGTTTATTCAACTTTCACTCAGGATCAAAAATCAGCCTTTACCATTGATATGTATCATGATATTTACCAACTCATTTTTTTGACGTTTCTTGCCTTATCACTCAACCCTGGTTCAGTTAGTGTCAGGACGGCTGTGTGTTGAACTTGACTTTGGTCACGTTGCTGATGTGGACATCAACAGGACCGTCCTGTTTCCAGAGGTTCACAGGTTCACAAAGGGAGTAGTCTAAGAATGTGGGCTCACTGTAGTTCCCTCTGCAGTCTCTGCTCTTTCTCTCTCCCTCTGTGTTCACTCACTTACACTTTTTATGACTGCGGAGGCCACTTTTGGCGCTGGCCTAGTATCCCAATAAAACTGCCCTGCCTTTTTATCCTTTTTGCTTAAATTAACCAAAATGGCCCTCAAACCTCATTTAAAGCCACGCTGTAACACCAAATACTCAAGAAACCAAGAAGGTCCTGCTGTTTTTGACGCCTGTAGGTATTTGTGCTTTTGATCACTCTCAGCCTTATTTTTAATCTAGTGGTCTGCTTATTATGCAGTGCTACAAAAATCGTGTGGCCAACTCTGCAGAGACTCAAGTTTTGAGTTTCTCATCTGATAAATCAAAATAGCCACTGGAGCACAGAGTGTTCCTCATATGGCTGTGTGTTTTGCAAACCATTTTCAGGCTGTGTATTAAAAATGAATTGTCATTTAATGGTGATTAGGTTTTTATTGCAGTTCATGACAAATGATTCTGTTTCCAGTACATCTGCCTTCAGTTTCAACACCATCTTTCCACATTTACCACCATCACTTGTACGGTTCAGAGGTGTCATTGTGAGACTTCTGCATTTCTTTGAAGCAACGGTTAGAAAAAGCTTTTAGTGTTGACACTTGGCACTGACTAATTTATAATGAAAATACATTTTGTACTAAAGGTATAGTAAGGAAAAAATATGATCACAGTGGGTTTTTGTGTTTCAGCAATATCAGAAAAAGTTCCCACCTGAATTTAACAAAGTAAATGGATTAGACCCTTCCATTGGATAATAACTGCAGTGATTGTTTCTTTAACCCTTTAACTTATCCAGTGAGTAGCTTCTGTTTTCCTAAACAGTCATTAGTTTGATAGAAAGCATAAAGATCAGACTTTATTTCATTGAAAAAAGGTGATGTGGACTGATGAGTCCAGACTGACCCTGTTCCAGAGTGATGGGGTCATCAAGGGGAGAAGAGAAGGGGATGAAGTGATTACCCATCATGCCTAGTGCCTACAGTGTTATGATCTGGGGTTGCTGACATGATGGAAATTTTTTGTGTGTAACTGATGTCTTATAGATATAGTATGGATTTAAATACAGGAAAACAAGAACCATAGCTTCAGATCCGTCTGCTGTCCTTGGATTATAATATGTCCAGGCAGTTTTCTGAATCAGAGTGAACCGCAGCTGTTCAAATCAGTTCATTCTTGAATCCTGGTAAAGGTTTCTGCCAAATTACAAAAAACGTCCTTCAAGGAGTTCCTCAGATATCAGATTCATGACACAAGGTGACGCTGAGCTGGACCTTGGCTTTAGTCCACCAAAACCTCTTCAGTTCATTCTTCAGTCCAAATCAACCTTGTGTCAAATGTGGCTACATTCCATCAAACCATCCCAAATATATATTGTTAGCCTCCTAGCATAATTGCCTAACTCATACACTATATGGACAAAAGTATTTGGACTCTTTTCTAATAGGTGTCTGGGATACAAAACAATAATGACACGTCATAATATAGTTTTATATTGGGATAAATATCATTGCATAGATTAATTTGGTTTAAATTACAGTATCTTTGATTCCAAAATGACTGAGATGGTTTTGACTTCATTTCTCTCAACTTTGATTTTTTTTTATCCATGACTATGATTTTAAATGTTCTACCTCTAAATTTCTAAAATATTTTTTGTGCTCTGACTCAGTAATTTTCTACCAACTAACCATCTACTTTCATCACATCTCACTGAGGAAGAAAAATCTCCCATTAAACTTTAAGGAGATATTGATGTTTATAAACTATATGGACATAAATATTGGGACACATCATATGTACAGCTGTAAAACGTGTCCTGTTCATGATGATTTGAGATAGAAACATCAATGTTAATAATCAATATGATATTTATCGCAATATACTATATTATGACATTAGTCATTATTGTTTTGTAGCCCGTATCCCTGTTAGAAAAGAAAAACCTGAATTCAACGTGTCTACATACTTTCGTCCATTTGTATATGAGTTAGGCGTGTGTGTGTGTGTGTGTGTGTGTGTGTGTGTGTGTGTGTGTGTGTGTGTGTGTGTGTGTGTGTGTGTGTGTGTGAGAGAACAGGAGCAGAGATGTGAGAGTGGGGTAGAGTGAGAGTGTAAGATTCTCCCTCCCAGAATAAACCTTTTCCCTGGAAGCAGCAAGTGGCGTCTTATTCCACTCTGTGCCATGGTGCGGTCGGAGTGTGTGGTTTTTGTATGTTGTGTCTGGGTTCAGGCACACGTGAGTCTCTTAAGTGTTGCCCATATGTTTAGCACAGAGGGAAAATGAATCTTTCCACCGCTGTAGTTCTGCGACATACACATGAACTCACAGGGCTCTGTTTAGATCTCAGTGTTTACGTTGCTGAATGTGAAGTGACATGTTATTGCTGGCAGAGGAGACTCTTTAGTGCTCAACTGATCCCCCATGATGCAGTACGTATGCACTCCTAAGTATAACAGAAGGGGAGCGGAGACTGCCTGCTGTGATTTAGAGCCCAGGAATGACATTTAGTTACACAGGCTCTGATGTGAATTCATGGGAGCCACAGTGTTTCTGTCCAGGCCTTGGACTGTTTGTCATAACAGAGGCCTAAACACAGCAGTGGCTAACTGGTTAGCTAGCCTGCGACAACCAATGATGTCACTTTTGTTATTGGGAAGGAACAGGTGCTGTTTGTCCTCAAAGCGGCAGACATAACCCGAGTCTGAAATGCTTGGGAAGCTTTAGTGCTACATTCCACCACACACAAACAAGGCTAAGTTTATTTAGAAAACTCTCTCAGATTTTTAAAAAAATGCAAAATGATTCACAAATAGATGCACTATGACAATAATATAGAACATAAAACAGATTTAATAGAACTGTATAAACCCACTCAAACCAAAAGTTTGGCTGATTAAAACAGTTTTAAGTCCACAGAAGAATTGTCTTACCAGATGAACTGAGACCAGGCGCTAAACTGGACTTAAAAACCCCTGGAAATGAACAATGGCCTCATAACTCTTTAACTTAATGTAGGTTGTATGTTTATAACAGTAAGTTTCAGAAAGTATTAGAACTTTAAATCCAACTTCAACATATATGTTTAAGATGTACAATGTTTTAAGAGGATCCAAAAGAGGAATGGAATGTTATTCACAGTCATGTTTTCATTGGTGAATAGTCACACAAAAATGAGA
Source organism: Apogon talboti (assembly GCA_037367365.1). Lineage (NCBI taxonomy): Eukaryota > Metazoa > Chordata > Actinopteri > Kurtiformes > Apogonidae > Apogon > Apogon talboti. Next base: position 2,614,809 of record JAPQRQ010000012.1, read on the forward strand.
ATTTATATACCTTGAGCTGTTTCTTTCTACAAAAGGAGAAGGACCTTCCTCTCCTGTTTTCTCTTTCATAGCAGAAATTCATCTTGAATGTGCCTTACTTATTTTATTACTATGTTCATAGCAAATATAGTAGATATTACAGCAGTTTCACCATTAGATGTCACTAAATGTCACACACTAAGCGTTTTAAACAAACTGTGTAAATTAAAGTCCAGAATAAAGAGTACCGTAAGCCTGTTGCTTCTTTAGTATTAATGGAAGCAAATTAGAGGCATCCATCACAGACTGTAGGGGTTTGCCGTTTGCCCATTTTTTCAGAGCACTTTTTTTCCCAGATCTTTTAAAATTTAGCAGTCATTTACAATTTACTGCATGTTATAGTACTGCTAAAATGGCTTCTTCTCCAACTTCTAGTGCAGGCGTGAGTGAAATTACCGTAATGACCCAATAACGCGTATAAAGCACAACGCCTCAGGTTTCAGAAACCATTGGAATGTTTCCAATTGCACAAACAGTGAAAGAGTTACAGCCATCCAAACTGCATATGCGGAGGGTGTGTCAGCGATGACACGTCAGGTTATAAAGCGTTAATACTACTGCTCCAAGTACTAACAGTGGATATACTACTACTACTGCAGCTCTTCATACCAATAATAAAAACTTCTAGCATCCCAATGGCTACATAATAAACACTATCACAACTATATGGATAAATGAATAATGATGATGGAGGCAGGAGAGAAGCAGGACCACAGCAGCAGGTCCAGGTCCTGTAATGTCCATCGTTGTGTTACCTGAAGGATCCATGCCCCTGAATTTGCACAATGGTGAAATGACACTGATACTGCAGTAAAGACCAGTGCTTCTGACCAGTGGTGCTGCAACTGCACAAATTCACAAAGCATTTTTCAGAGACATGCTTCATTTTTGCACTTTTTTCTAACAATTTAACATCGGTCAATGTCTACACACTGCACTAGAACAAAGAAATGTGCAAGGAAGGGTCAAGCAAGGTCCAGCCTCTTCTGTCCTGCATTGTGTCCCTTCAACTTCTCTCTCCCGGCCTCTTTTTGTTATGTAACAAGCACTTCCTGTTTTGAAATGACACTGCAATCAGCCCATGCGCACTCTCTTTTTTTTCCATTATGTATTCTAGAATCAATGTTTGTCAAGCTGTTTTCTTCCCCACTTGGTTCCTTTCATCGTTTTGCATTTGCTTGCCTCTACATTATGTCTTGGATTCTTCACACATCTGCACACATACATATATACAAAGTTAGTAGAAAGAATAAAAAAAAAAGGCCAGAAACAGGAAGTGAGTAGTACGCCCTCCTTGTACCCGCCTCCTGTGTAGTTTCAGAAAAAAAACTATGAAAGAAGGAGGAAATGTGAGGATGCAGTGAGTGTCAGAGTCAAGGTCCTCTTCATGCTAGTCCAAATCGCATCTGTGGACCTCTGCGTGTTTACTTACGTATATGTGACCAATGGGCTGCTGCTGAAACAAACCTGGACAATAAGAGGCTTTGAGGACTGTGCTGTATCGCTGCAGTTTGTCTTCTTCTTCTTCTTCTTCTTCACCGGCTGTCACTGACCTTCTGCTCCTCTGTCTCCATGCAGTCCTTCAGCTCAAACTCCAGCAGAGACGCACACGAGAGGAACTGGTTAGCCAAGGGATCATGCCACGTAAGTCTCTATTTGTTCACACTGAATTAAATGTACCATATGTAGTGATGCAAGCTTGCCTGTTTCATCCAGTCTTTCACCTTTAGCATTGATGTTTCTGCACATTTATCAGCCTACATATTTATTTTTCAGTTACACAATGGCACAGTATTAAAAACACAAGTAAAAATGACAGAACTAAATGGATAATACAGGGTAAAGTCAGTATTTTGTCTCACCTCTGTTCCCATCACAAAAAGTAGCCCACACAATCAGAGAAGTTTGATGTGTTGAATGACACCTGGTGTAAAACAACACAATATTCATGCAGTAAATTCTGTATTGTCTGCACAAAACAGTTGAAGACTTTTTCCCCTGAATTTTAGTTTTTAATCCTGAGTATTCCAGGTGTGATATTGATACATACTGATCCTTTGTATAGTCATTATAATCTTGCTGCATCATCAAACCTTATACTGGCCTAAGATTTTGCATACACTACATAGAAAGTCCTAAAGTCACCTGAATGCTTTACTATTTGCCAGTTGCTCAAGAAGAACAGGAACAGGTATATGTCAGAATATACCCATATGTCATGTGTATGTATAAGTCAGTAATTCGTCAAGTCATGTCTAAGTATGGCATAAAATACTGTCATCTATGTGTGCAGTCATTCGCTCCACATATAAAGAGACCTGCGCGTCACATACACCACCACATGCATCTGCTATACAGAATATGAAAGTAAATGTCAGCCGTTATCTGGATGTCTAATCATCTTGGGTCTGTTCACTCTGCATGTGTCATATTTAGAGCTGTCTTTGCACCACTTAGTGTTATCAAATAGGGCAGCTTCCTCTTCTTCTGTATCCACTTCCTGATTCAAAGTTCCGCACATAGCAGGAGGCGGGGATACTTTTTTTTCCCCTCTGTTGCTATGGGCACCTTCAGGGTTTTTTGTTTTTTGTTTTTTTTTAGGAAGACTCTCATAAATCAAGAAATGAAGCCCATTAATTATCCTGAAAGACAATATAAAGTAATTTATATTTACTTATGGAGTAATTGCAACAAGATCTAAAGGTGGCTCAAATGGTACAGTGATGAATAAAATTTGAGAACGTGCAAATTTCTCATCCACTGCAAAACTATAACTGCATTTGAATCATTGAGCTCTGCTATGAAATTGAACAGGATGATGTCCATGTGGAGACTGACGGTGTTAAACCCAAACTGTAACAAGTTTTCCTATCATTTTGTCTGGTTCCTTGAGGCTTGGGCTGAGCTCTGATGAATTTTTGTCAGTGCTGCAGTCGTTATATCACCACTAGCCCTTTTAGAGACTCATTTTGGACAGATATTACTGCAGTATTTTGACAATCACTAGAAAAATCTTAAACAGACCACATTTCACAACTATACCTGCAGTTCATTTGTCACAGCTACAGTGTTCGCCATTAACAAATGTGGCCTTAATTTGTTTTATAAGGAAGTCAGAATGTGTTTACACTGTAATGTTGTGTTTTGCATTGTGTTCTGCAAAGCATCTGTTGTAAATCAGTCTGCCTGCACCTCAGAGTTCATAAGTCACAGTCGACTCATGCACTTGTAAGTGTAATTCCTCACTGTGTGAAGTTGTCAAAAATTTCTGCAGCCACAAAACAGCACATTCTCCCAAGTCTGCAGGTTAAAGCGAACCAAACCAAATGCACAGTGCTGATGGATACTAAAGAATCACTACAGATAGACTCCAAAACGCCATACAACACTGTAAAACACAGTAATTACACTGGTAATGGCACCTTTTAAAGCGAATGTCAGCTGAGGACGAAAGCTTATTTATTTAATGCCACAGTTTGTACAAACCCTCTGAAAAGCTGAATGTATGACAAATTGAAATCCATGCCCATGATCTAGAGTTGTGATATTGCGCAATCCTGAAACTGTAACTGCTTAGTATAAAAAGTTTTAAGAAAATAAGGTGCAGCAATAGGCCTTTTCAATGTTTTAAGGAAATCTGTGATTTTTTGTATAAAACCAGATGAAATTAGAATGAAATTATTCATTACAGACAAGTTTTGCGATGCCTTATAAAATAACTCATCTTTAACTGTTAGTCCCTCGCTGGTTCCTCGTTGCTCGTGCTTTGACTGTTCCAATAACCTTTATTTTCTCCGAAGTCTGACAGTGTTATACATTCAATATTAAATAACATTGCACCATACATTGTTCACTTTACAATTATTCTGGAGTGGTGATCCAGCTCCTGATGAGTTATTAGAAGTAACAGTCTGGGACCCCCACTTTGGGAACCCCTGTTCTATAACATCAATTCACCAGTAAAACCCATGAAGTTGGATCAATGACAGTGGATGGACACACTTTTGATTTGATGATATATATTAGATAGTAAATAACATTAATAAAAATGAATGCAAAATTTACAAAATAATTAATAACACAAAATAAGCAAAAAAATTTACTGAAATAAAGTTAAAAAAAGATAATCAAATAAGCAGGAAAATGAACAAAAGCAGCCAAAGTAATCAGTAAAATGAACAAATTGAATAAAATTCATTCATTCATTCATTCACTCATCTTCTGAACCTGCTTTATCCTCACTATGGGGTAAGGCGGAGTAAAATTAATAAAATAATTGACAAAAATAAGCAACAATAACAAAATAAACAAACCACAAATGAATGAAATTGAAGAAAAAATAATAAACCCATGTAGTTTGACAAATGGCAGTGGTTGGAGACACTTGTTTTATGTTCAGCTGATGATATATAAAGTCACTTTTTTTCAGATTTGATGTAATAAGCTTTGAATTTACATTGAGTTTTAATGATCATCTACACGATGAGTGAATTAAATATTGGAAAATACCACATTTTCACTGAAAAATGTTAAATGTCAAGGATAATATTACAATAAACAGTGATAAAAGTAATTGTGGCTCTGACACATGCACTAAAGAGTAAAGAGTGAGCTGGACTGGACTCTCAGACTGAAGTCTCACTTCAGAGGCTCGTATTCATCTGTTTTGTTTTTGGGTTTTTTTTGTTGTTTTTTTTAGTCTGTTGCCTTGAAAAACAACAAGCTCCAGTAAAGGCTGTTTGGCTGCCAGTGCCTTTGTTAAATTATTGGGCTGCACGGATCAGATGAAGCGCAGAGAGAACAAAGAGGAGTGGTACTGTGAAACACACAGGGAGATGGTAGTAAATGCAGGTTTAGTAAATGTAGATGGTGTGAATGAGCACGTTTCCACCCTCAAACAGAGTCTTTGGTCTAGGTGTTTGCTAAAGTAAGTCTAAGTTGCCGAGGGTCAACTGTGTCGGGTGTCAAGTGTGAAATACAAGCAAGGTGTTTTCAAAGAGGACATTGTGTATGAGAATAATTACACAGGGTGAGGTAAGGTGAAATACAAAGATGGATGGGGAACAGGCAATCAAAATGCTTCTGTATCTGCAGGTATGTTTACAGTGTGCAGTGATTCACCAGTAAGCGCTTTATATCAGAGCTGCAGGATAATGATATAAACCAGAACATCTGCATTAATGTCAGAGATATGTGTTGAGTATAAGGTACGGTAAGTCAGAGAAGTACCAGCTCATACAGGAAGTGTTTGTGCCACAGGTTTTTTTTTTACCCCACTTGGCGCATTCAGAAAAAGAAAATCCACATGTGCTTTGAGTTTTTATGATTTGGTAGCAAATACGCAGTCAAGCTGAGCAGGAGTGTCAAATGGTGATGGAGTTGCCAGTCTGACTGTTCAAACCACATCCTTGGCTTTGTTGCACTGAGATCTTGAGTAAGCGCCATTGTACGCCCATGCAGAAAAAGTCAAATGTGAATAATCGTGTGATGTTTGCGCTGACACACAAAACAGTTGTAGCAGAGGTAGAGGGAATCGGTGGTGACAAAGCCAGTTTTCTCTTGAAGTGGAAGTGAATACTTGACAAGTATTGGACATACTTTCATTTTCCAATATGATAAAAAGAAAATTACAATATATATTACAATACCAATGTATAGTTGTATTTGTCAGCTCCAAGGCGTCAAAGCAGGAAATGAAGGTGTTTGTGTCAGTTCTTTAGTAATTCATGATCATTGCATTCTGTAAAAGCAAAGTTTAACAACTTAAAAAAACCTATTCACCATGATTTGAAATTTTTGGTGAAGTTCAGTATCCAGCCTCAGTCACAATATTCTGTGTAGTTTGAGGGTGTTTCCCTACCTGTGTGAATAGTTGACTAACCACAATTTAGCCAGGAAAAAACTGAGTCCTAGTTTTAGTTGTGGCTAAAAAATGGTGGTCTGACATCACACAGACTGAGAAGTTTACAGGCGGACGTCTTCTCATATTCCCTACGGACAAAGGTCGTCTCCAAGTAGGCTTTTTGGAGCCAGGAATAGTTCTATTTGAACAAAATGGCAAAAGTACAGGAGCACTAGGGTTCAGGTTTGAGCTAATGCTAAATGCTAACTTAATTGCGCTACAAAACTGGAAACTTCATCAAACACTGCATAACAATTTCATAATGATAGTGTGACATATTAGTCATAATTACAATTGAGCTGTCAGGAAAAAAAGGGTTTTATTAAATCAAGCAAGCTGTCATTCCAACATGTCATTCAGTGCCTTCTATTTGGCAGTAGATCTTTTCACTGGAGCAGTAACTTAAACATGGATCGCCAGATAATTTCGTATAGGTTCCAAATAAACCTAAGTTCAGTGGACCCCTGGAGCCATCCCCAGCAGTCAGAAGTTGTATTACTTTAAGTGGAAGTCAGACATAAAGCTTGACCATCTCACAGTGTGATTGTTGATCTATATCTACTGAACAGCCAATTGGAATTCAGCATGAAATGACACATTGGTCAATGTAAGTTTTGGTGCTTAAAAATACAACCCTAAATGTTTTTTGTTTTGTTTTGTTTTTTTGGAAACTTTAGATGACAATTTGACATGGTTTCCCCTTGTCATGCCTGGGTCCACATTCTCCCCCTCCCATTTGGATTTTTTGGATTTTGTCTTTTATCGTATACATGACTACTCCTTATGTAACAGCATCGTGGTTAGCTTAATTTTATTGATTATAGCTTCCTTCCATGTAGGCAGAGCAACTGCTCTGATGATGATCTATTCTTATACTTTGACTCATATCGCAGCCTAAGATCCATCGGGTCATTCATTGGCATTTCACAGTGTGACTTCCAATAAACTAATACGATGGCTGAAGTCCCACAGTCTTAAGACTTTTCTCATTGACTAATGTTTGTTCAGCTCTCGGAGGGAAACACTAGTGACAAGCTAGCGGTCATTAGTCAGTGTGTAAGAAGAGCACACATTTTCCTACACGAGTCAGCACAGATGAGGCAGGTGTTTAAAAATAATCCAGTATTCTACTCTGCTCGTCTAATACATGGATTCTCTTGGACATCCTCCAGTGAACCCATTGGCGCATATAAATCACAATACAAGGTGGGTCTGATGTTCTGGCCTCAGTGTCGTCCTGACTGTTATATCACAACTTCTATATAGGTCTTCTTTGAACGTCACATGAGGAATGTCTGACAC